>MU279037.1:0-413997 GCA_022385715.1 Xylaria cubensis
TATATAAATATTTATAATTATTAATTTTATTAAAAAATATAAAAAAACTTTTTATAAATAATTTATATATTTATAAATAATATAATTATTAATAAGTTTATAAAAGTTTTAAATAAAAATAAATAAAATAAGTTATTAATTTAATTAAAGTTATTTAGTTTTAAAAAACTTTATTATTAATAAAAGCAAAAAAAGATTAATAATTATAAATTAAAAACTTTAAAAGACTTTTTAATAAAAAATAAAAGATTAAATATAAATTAATAATTATAAAAAGCTATACTTATATAAAGTTTTTTAAAAAAATATATTAAATTTTAAGAATATATTAATAGTTATAATAAAAAAGGTTTATTTATATTAAATTAATATAGTATAAAGTTTTTTTTACTATATAACTTAATACAACATATAAAATATATAATTATTAAAAGCTACAATTAAATTCGCTTATTTCTAATACCTTAACCTATTATTACATACTACTAGCCACCTGCAACTAGCTTTAAATGCTGACACAATTGAATCTTTATCCTTTAATTTAAATTAAGCGGTGAACAGTGTTACTTTAGGACGTTTTAATGTGAACATAAACTTGTTACTACGATCTTGAAAAGGACAATGTGCTTTTCTATCATAAAAAGGCTTTAAGTATGTCTTAAATTAAAACTTAACATAATTCATCTGCTACCTAGAGACCTATCTATGTTGATTTACTCGCGATCAAAGGCGCAACTTAGGCAAGCTCGTCTCCCATTCAATGTCGTTTATGCAATCAGGGTTGATTATGTAATAGTAATGTTCTAAGATTATCTGTAGCTATTATAGGCCACACCACAAAGATTCCAGGTTGGTTTTGCAGGTTGCTCATCTCTGCCTCTATCTGTTGCCTCTGTCGATGCCGTCGACTTCCTTGATACAGCAGGTACGCATAGTATGGCGGCGGTTTCCGGCACACTGCAAGACGCAAATGATCTCGTACTAAGGGAAAGAGGTAGCAAGGTCATGAGCATTAAGGGACATGGATATCAAGACAGCCTTATTCACTCTCACCTGGTGCTTGTAGTAGGGAATAGATAGGATGGGCCCGTAATTGGGATCGTATGCATCAACGCTGGTAATGAAGCTGTGCTACTCCGTCAGCCTCGATCCGTCCAAATGCATAAACAGAACAAAAGAACTAATCTTTAGACTAAGTTGGAGACGAGCAGCTCTTGGTTGAAAGGGTCGCCGCTGAGCGGAAGAGAATAGTTCCTAGCCATAATTAGAGAAGCGATGGCGGAGCGAAAGGTCGAGTCGGGTATCCGACTGCCACTCACAACCTATGTCTACCAGCCTCGCCTATGCGTGGCATAAACAGTAAAGGCTCAATGTTGTAAATGGATTTATTGTAGCATGTTTCATGACGTTTACTTTGGCAGGTGATGAATGCTCTGACGTCAAATTGAACACGGATCTTCACTTGGAAGCTTCCGGGAAATGATGGGATCCGGATCTGTCGGGTAACTCGGGTAGGTTGATCGGGGCTGATCCGGGGGGTCCTGATTTTGGTCATCTCTTCCACCGGTGCTTCGCTACGAATACGGCTTAGAGTATTTGGTCGTGACATCGAGGTTCTGCTATGATTGCGCTCAGGATAACCTCAAGTATTTTGTCCTGCCCTATGCTCGACTAATAACCCTTCGTTCTCTGCTAAATCGATTTTCCGCCCTTATTCTACGTTTGTATTTGCGAATATGTCGCACACGCAAGCGAAATCTCGTGGTGAAGGAGGCGGTTCGCCCGTTGACGACGCTGACGAGCTGTCTTTTCCCGCAGGCGACCTGGAAAACTTGACAGAGCTTGGAGCACCGGCACCATTGGAGGACCCCGACGAGGCCCCTTCCGCTCATCGCGAATACCTGGAAGATAGGGAGGCGCAGAATCAGGAGCAGAATGCTTTGAACCACCGTGAGTCATATCAAAGAAGAGATGACTCGGTGAGAACACTGCATGGAATCAACAACAATCCCGGCTCACCATCACGCCATCACAATCCCCTTCCCTCCGAGACGGCGACGATGGGCAATTGTGGAATGGATGAGGTTGAAAGCGGAGGAGAGCATGTTCAAGAGTATGCAGCCTCTCCGCGGCTTGCCAATGTAACAGACACGATCTCTGCAGACATTGTCGAGAACCCGGAAGACACCCGGTTTTTCTCCCACCACAATCTCGACGAGGGATCAAGCCAGGTCTCGAGTTCCGCATCGGCGAGCCAGGAAGAGAAGCCCGCACCAGTGCCCGAGTCTGTCACTGCGAAGCGCAGAAGGGTCAGAATTCGGATTAAAACCCAGATTTTCATCTTCGCCCACCTGATCTTCTTCTCGATCCTTGGCACGTTAGCGCGTCTAGGTCTCGCCGTCCTGACTACATATCCAACAAGCATTTCTTTCGCCCACAGTCTCTGGCCCAACTTTACGGGATCCCTGATTCTAGGCTTCCTATCTGAGAGCTCCGAACTGCTGCACCATCCGCGGACCGCGAGGAGTATTACCAGGGCGTCCCCGGACGCGGCCCGAACAACGCGGAAGACGCGGCATCCCGGAGATACAGAAGAGAGGGCCGGCGGCCCAGCGGAAAAGGTAAGAGAGGGTTTAGTTGCCAAGGCCCCGGCCAGGGAGATCCTCGAGCCCATTCCGCTCTACATCGGTCTTACGTCCGGCTTCTGCGGCTCCTTCACGACATTTTCTACCTTCATGCTAGATTGTTTTAAGGCGCTCTCCGGTATCGCCACCCCGGAGAGCGGACCGTCCCCTCCGTCGCCCGGGAGGAACTTCATGGCCGTGGCGGGAGTGCTCCTCATCACTGTCGGTCTCAGCGCCGCGGGTCTCAGGGCGGGCGCCCACATGGCCGTCTTTGTAAACGGCTTCGAGAGATGCCTACCGAGACGCCTGGTTTATTGGCTCGATTATGCTTCCCTGGTCCTCGGTCTCGGCGCCTGGATCGTCATCATAGTCCTAGCCATCTTGGGCCCCGACCTCGCCCAGGTGGGCGTGGCGGGGTGGCAGATGGTCTTGGCGCTTTCACTGGCGCCCTTGGGGTGTTTGCTACGGTTCGCGTTGAGCTTGCGCATGAACTCGCTCGCGGTCAGCTTCCCGCTCGGGACCTTCGCCGCTAACGCCTTCGGCTCACTCGTGCTGGCCGTCGCCTGGGACCTCCAGCGCCTACCCGCAGCCGGAGGAGCTGAGAGCAGAATGCTAGGGGGGTTCGTCTCGTGCCAGGTCCTGCAGGGCGTCGAGGACGGCTTCTGTGGATGTGCTACTACGGTCAGCACTTGGATACTGGAGCTCACTGCCCTTAAGAGACGACACGCTTACAGGTATGGCCTCGCGACTTTGGCTGCGGGGCTGGGGATCTTCGTTGTCGTCTCTGGATCGCTCCAGTGGACAGTTGGGCTGGCACAGCCTGTTTGTACTACAATTTGACAGTATTCGGGGTTTGGGCAGTGTGCCTACTGTAGGGTTTTTAGAAAGATATTACCTATTTTGTTAAATAGAATGAGTATTAAGAGACGAGAAAGAGAGGAAAAGCAGACAAGCTGACACGAGTTGTCGTTGTTTCGATACTAGCACGATAGACCACAACGGCGAATTACTAACTCCGAAGATAATGTATCATTCTTCAAAAAATCCCCTGGTTAAATCGTGACTACCCACCCAGAACCCGTTGTCAGACCATTCTGTCTGCAACATAAATGACGGCTGCAGATAAAGGCCTAAGTCGACGTCATCTCCAAAGATCTGCTGAAAGCCCGGGAAATCATCACTATCCACTCCCGATTCCCCCACGCTGCCAGGACTAGCGTCTAGGGGCATTGCAGACGTTAGAGGAACAAGCGGCCTCGCCCGGTCACTGAGGTGTGAGCTCTGTTCTCTGATTCTCTTGATCATGCTCCAAGCCTGGCGGGCGCCGTGGGAATAAGGACCCAGCCGGTTCAGGATGCGCAGGCATATCTCGACATTCTCCGACAGGGTGGAGATATGGTCTTCTCCTCCCCTTCTGCCCCCTCCCAACTTTTCACTGCCATCAGCATCATCATCGTAGTTAGTGCGGCCGTTGTTGAGATTATGCTTCTGCTCCGCGGAAGCCAGGGCGACGACGAGCACGGAGCCGGCGCACACGAGGCATGATATCATCTGCCACCAAGGGTAGTTCATGACAACCTCCTCTGCATCGCCGACATTCTGAATCAGATGGATGATTGCTGTGGCCTCTTCCTCGCATACTGCGCCGTGCTGCTTGATCTGGCCGAGTTGGTCTTGATTGGGATGGTGATTCTTCTTGAGGAGATGTAGGTAGCATAGGTAAGGCCGGTGGATAAGAATTTGGATGTGGTGGAACTTTATGGCTAGCATGTTTCTCTTTTGAAGGGTTTCGGAGGCGTTGGTTAGCTAAAAATGTTTTTACCGTAGCCGACATAGGAAGAAAAAAAAAAGAAGAAAACAACGAAGACATGGGTTTTGAGAAGTGTGAGAGGAGAAAGGTGGGGAGGGAGGGGTGTGAGCTCGACGACTTACCTGGCGTTTGAAAACTTTTGATTTGTCGAACGCGTGACCGAGGTCAAATCTCAGATGGCGCGGCAGTTTGTTTTTCCAGTTGAGGAGCGACTTATTATGTCGGGTGACTGTATCGAGTCTGGCAACGAGGTCGCGTCGCGGATGATAGGACTCGCGGAGAATTTGACCGATGATGGAAGAAAACTCGATCATTTTGATGAAATACTGACTGGCATGGCAACTTTTACTGCCAGTGCTTTGATTAGGTGTGTCACCATCGTCCTCATCTAACTGGTCCTCTAGCTCCTGAATTCGGTCCGGAATGGAGACATGGCAGTCCTGGTCGGCTATGGCAGGCGGGCGGCCAAGCTGGAGGGCCAGCAGCCTATCCAGCACGTAGAGTGAGTACCATACTCTGGATACCATTTGTGGATCTCTGACTCTTGAAGATTTGTGGTTGGTATCGTCCAATCTTGAATCTTCCACGTTCACATGTAGCCCAATACTCTGCGCCATACGTATCGCGATTCCCAGCTGCCTCCAGCATCTAACGGCGGAATATTTAGCAACGTGGAGACAACATGAGGTATAGCTGGGGGGGGGGGACTACAAACCTTTCAATCTTCGATGTGGCAAGCAGATAGAAGCTCTGAGCTAAAATAGCCGAGACTTGGGTGACAGAGCGCTCTGGGTTGTTGAGCTCGGACAAGGTTACAGACCGTTGGAACAGTGACTGATGGGATGACTCATCCGTCTGAGAATCTTGCCCGCGGAAGGAATGGTAGTATGCCCCTAGCGCTAACAGCGAATCTGGCGAGCGCGTCAGCAGCTCCCGCGCTGGACGAAGTGAGGAATTGTGGTTCTTTCGACTGACACATCAATGATAGCCATGATTGCGGTGGACGGTCGTCGAGCCCAGTGACCAGCATCGCTTCGAGTTCACTCAAAAAGTCATGTTTTCCAACGAAGGGGTAAGCAATGTGGATGGTGCTGAAGTAGCTATGAAGCCACTCTAGTATAACATCCCTTGGTGGCATGCTGGTCAGGGGGGTTGTGAGTCGATGTTGGGAACAGAGTTGTTCCGAATCATAGTTGTCCGGATCTTCAGGACGGGTGTCACCAGCATCGCCGCCGTTGCCGTGAGAAGAGACAACGTTTCGGACGAAATTGACAAAGCGCACGTCGCTCGTCTCGCCGAGATAGCCCCGGCTCTGAGGACGTTGAGCCGGCATACCATCAGCAAGGGTCGGCGGATCGACGCCATTATCGATCTGTGCGGACACATGAGACCGTATGAAGTCGAAACTGGCGAGGATCTCTCCCATGGTGTCTGCGGGCAGATTCGTGCAGGCGGAGCAGACCCAGTCCTGACAGGTGGCAAGCATGTCCGGCGGCGTCTTCCCTTCGGCGGGTGCCGGTAGCGGAACATGTGGGGAGCGGCCGTTGCCCTGGCCGCGTGAGACGGCCGGCCAGGAGCAGTGGTATGAGTATCCGGCACAGCGTCCGCAAATAGGCTGGTGGCCATCACACTTCGGCTGTCATGTAAGCGAGTGATGACAAGCATATACGGGAGCTTTAATGATCTGGTATGACGGAATAGCATACCTTGACCTTCTTGGCTCGGCAGCTGTTGCAGGCTACCGTTATACGCTTTCGCTTCAGCATCACAGTGTCTTCCGCCCACGCCAGTTAGAGCGAAGTATGCTTTGAATGGAAGCCGATTGCAATTCTGTCAGCTGGTAATGGCTCAGCACTGCAGCTAGACGGGCATAGACTGCCCAAAATGATCCAGCGTCTGTCGCAAGAAGGCAGGGACTGTACGGAGCAATGCTGCTTTTAGGGCCGTGCCGTCGAGTCCGTGATACCCGCAATAGCCGATCGTTCCGAGCTGAGACTTGCGTCACAGTGACGTATATCTCAAGCTAATACTTCCTATCTAGGTAATTTCCTATCTAGGGAGCTACTGTCGTCGGTCTATTACAGCTTACAACAAATCCTTTGACAGCTGTGACAGACTGCACTGACAAACTTCAACCGCTTCCGTCGGCTTAGCGAAGTCAAGTCCCGTGTTCCTTGAGTATTCCGGGATTTGAATATGACGCGATTCGAAGTTCGGTAACAGTTGCTGAGCAAGATAAATAATATGGCGAACTTTAATTTGAATGAAGCAAAGCAAATAATAACCAAGTGATACACGATGTCCAAAACAACAGCCCATCTACGATGAGTTGTATTCTCCAATACCAAATTTGTGATCAAGTATGACGCCGGTCTCCGCCTCTTTACTGTCGCTCCGCAATAAATTTCAGCACGTCTGATTATTTGAAGCATCATCGGCAATCTGTCTTGTTACAATGAAACTCTGCATCGAACTGTCGCGTGAACGAAAAAACCGCACATACTCATCGGCCGACGTGGTAACTGGCGTGTGTTCGCTAGACATCAGTAGCCGACTATCTATATCGGAGCTGAAGTTGTCCATCCAAGGCAAGTAAACCAATAAAGAAAAGATTCGGTCTCGAAGGTTTAGCCATGGCGGACAGAATCCTGACAGATCGATGTTCTAGGGTGTCTCGAACCAGACAATTCTGGGAATATGGGTGCTGAGCAGGCCCCAGGGCCGTTATTGCTCAAGGTGCCGAATGACCCTCCCTTTGTGTGCATATCTACGTGGAGTTAAGATAGCCGGTATATGTTTCATATCTAACCCTCTTCTTAGGTATTTGATACATCCAAAGTCCTATTCCCGACGCCGCCGATGTGCGCATCGACGCGGTACACCTTTGCGCCGGGTCTGTACAAATATACATTCGGACTCGATTTTACGCTCCTGGTTCGCTGCATGAATGCCAAGCTAGTAGACCTCTCAATCCCGAAACGTTTTCGGGGAGCTACTCGCGCCTCGTTTCGGATCAAAGTAACAGCTAAGGGGGTCGGGCTGCTACGGCGGCGCCTCCTTTCAAGGGTATACATTACGTTGGTGCAGCTCGAGATGCCGAACATCCCGCCCGTGCTTTATAAAGGCCGGCGCTTGGAGTGTCAGGCATACCAGGTTGTGCCCTTCCACGTGCTCGGTTTATCTCAGGGGCCACCGGAGCGAAGAGAGGATGGCGAGGGAGGATATGAGGCACTGCCCACATATGACCCGGCCGTCGTGCTCGGAGCGATAATTGAAGATGATGACGGTGATTTAGGCAAAACAACACTACACCCGGACGGACCTTTGCCTCTTAGCTTCTGGGTGGTGCTTCCAACAGACTGCTCAAAGGCGGCCGATTTGTGGCTCCGGAGCATACGAATCTCCCTGATTGACCCTTCCATCTCCACGAATGGTAGCCAACAACTGATATGCCCCTCAGAGATTATCCTTTGCCACACCAAAGTCAGACTCCGACCACGTAGTGAGAATATTGAATTTCACGCCGGGGCGGTCCAAGTTGATCCATCTCTGTGGGAAGACTGCGTCGTGCCCCGAAAAGCGACGTCATGGCCGCGGAACAAGGAATATCTGCTGCGAGTATTGTGTGAGTTATGCGTTCGAGATTCTTCTAACCATGTGGTAAGTTTCTTCTCTCTGTGTAAAACTTGCTCTTCTTGTCCTCAATGGTCGATCGGCTTATCAACTTTGCGTTGCCCTTTAGTTCACAGCTGTTGTTGTTCCTGTTGTGATTGGTGACATTTTGGACCCTCCGCCAACATATTCTTTGAACACCGATCCTCCAGTAGGCTTATGAGAAAGGGGGCAGTCTGGGCTGCATAGCACCACCGACGTCTTGGCATTTGCATAATCAGCCCGAATCTGTCTTCAGAAGGGTAGGGGGCGTATATGCGCAACAATGAACAATTTTCATGTTTGGTATTTAACCAGGAACTAACAAATTGATCAATCTATTGATTGAAATGGATTGCACGCCATATGACTTGTATTGCGTGGCATTTATTATTAAGTCTTATTACGGCTTGTTGCACATGCTTTTTATACACGGTAAGTATGCTCCTTTCCACGAACAATACACATGTTAATTCGCATACCAGCTACTGTCATCTTTAGCTATTCAAGAACCTTATATGTTTCCAATTAGAAGAAGCGTAAAAAATCCCAACCCCTTTTTTTTGGGTGGAGGGAGGCGGACACCAACCCCCCCGGCTCCCCGCCGCTTTTGACAAGGATATCTCTTCCTATCCGGCTTTGGTGTGATAACGTTGAGAATAATAACTCAACATTCCCATTCTACTGCATCGAGAAGGCGGGCAGGATTGCAATCGAACCAATCGTCGAAGGGAATGCTTGGGTGATGGCGCCCAACGGTACAAGGCTTCCTGCATCTTTAATGGGGATTATCGTCTCTCACCAGTCATGACAATAGGACAGTATCTGGTAGATTAGAGACGAGAGCGGAATGGGCAGCTCACTTGGAGACTTTAACGCCGCCGTGGAAGAACGCCGAGAATACCTGTATGAGACTGCTCGATGGTTAGACTGGTGATTTGCTGGAGGACCGCCTAGCAGTCTTCGATAAACCTGAGGGTTGGGAGTATAGCCCACCCGGCTTATTGAAACATCTTTCATCATGAAATTAGCAGAGGGTTGTATGTTCTCAGCTTAGTTTTCAAATCATCGTTCTAATATCATCTACCTGTTTCATACGGATGTTCGCGAAGAGAGTCAAATGCGTTTAGTATATCACTAGCTGCCAGAACGCGCACATAGAATCGGTCTCAACGTGGATGCCGTATGAAAGAGAGATATCTAAGTCTATGATATAGTAGCGGGCATAGACCTTCATATTTCCACTACCTGATCAAATAGATTTACCACCAATGCGAGAAGTCCAAACCGGGTCACTGGTATATCAAATTCTGCTCGAATTACCAAAGAGTAGTCTTTAGGGTAGCAGAGTAGGTCAAATCAATATTTTCTTTTTCACTTTTTCGCTACGTATCCATGTTTCACGAAGAATTCAACTCCGAAGAGCTCGAGGTGTACGTCTGTCAGAAGACAACACCATCGTGCCTTTGTTCGCTTATCTCTAGCGCCCCAATCTTATCATTTCCCCGACTCGTATGAGGATTGATGATTTCTACAGCCACTACCTCGAGGATGTTCTGAGCCAGTGACCCGTTGCCTTGTGCATGGTCCTCCCACGTTGACACTATTGCACTATCGTGTCACTGTCAAGTCTGTTCGAATCACTGCGCAGTAGACGTGGTCGTAATGGTTTTTGATGTATCCATTGTACATCTTGGCGACAGTTTTAAGCTTAGCTCGAAAGGGAGAGTCTAGGTTAGGAATGAAGCCTCGATTCTAGGTGTTTGGTGTGTTGCTTGTGTTGACTGATGAAGAACGGTACTTTCCTCTGTAGGTGCTTAATGGCACCGAAGTGGAATCGTTGTTTCGGAAATTCAAGGATCAAGTAGATAATTGATGTTCTGGAAAAGTTGCTATTGTAATATTAAAAGTCGAGATCGCCAGAGGTGGCCAGGGCACAACTCCATCGTAGATAATGGTTCAAACCTGCCTGACAACGCCAAGTATCTTCACACTAATGAGGTTGAAGCGAGTCGACTCCTAGTTGTATCTTCAAGAAACACGGCACTTGTACCGGCAAATGTACCTGCTACGGACGACCCTCTGAATAACAGGCCGATTGCGGACCTCTTACATGAAGTTCGGCACCACGCTGAGTTTCTTGTGCTACCAGTTTATCCCTCCCAGTCTTACCAGCACTCGAGCTTAGTAGTCTATCATCAACATCAGAGATGTACAGTGTATTAGGATTATTTGCTAGATCGTGAAAGTGAGGATCGTGTTCGTCGAAGTTTCGCATGATTATTTACTGCATATCTCGAAGATAGTTCCGGTAACAGCTGGCGGCAAGGCGAGTGCCTGGAAAAATGGACAGTATGGTCATTGAATGGACATGATGGCTAGCTGACAAATGAATTCCGAGCAAGATATCGGATCCGATAAATGGATTGTCGGCAACGACTTCTAATACTTAATTCATCGCCACGTTTTCACGCGGTGTCACGTGACTGCGCGTAAACCCGCTTATTGTATCCTCTACCATCAACACAAACATTTGGAAACAAACAGTTCTTGTAGTAAAGGAGATGTTGTGCCAATGTAAGTACCACCCTGTCACTTATCTATTGCTGCTGCAGGAGTTCCTGTGAGGTAACAACTATTTGTTGGGAGATGCGAAGGTGGTGGGTCATTATCCATTTCATGAATGCTTTGATGTCGATGTTAACAGTGACAATGATCTTTGAGTTTGATGCAAATTTCCTAAGCCACTAAAGGTCATCGATTTGATAGTGTTATACGTTGTAGCAGCTAGTACGGCTTTGGGAGAACCCATTATCCAGTAAGCGATTCTTAGTTATTTCCCATGTAGCCTTGGAAATCGTAATCAGAAACTCTCATTCAATTGTTAAAAGGCCAATAAAAACAACCACTATACGGACCTAACACCCTCCTTTATTCAGAATGCAGATGAACAGGAACGGAGTACACCGCCTGTATCAGGGTATAAAGTTGCTAAAGTCTCCCTACTAGACTTAAACACGAAGACCAGGCTGTACATATCGCTAACTGAGTCCACGTCACCGTTGAAGAGAGCTGCGGCCTGCGGGTGATAAGGGCAAACCAGTCTAATGCTGCATGTTTCATTCAACCGAGGGCGGCACTCCATCGACCGTGTAGCGTTGAGTCACTATTTCCCCACCACTCCAGGCAGAAATACACTATTGTATGTTGTGCTACCGTGTTCTCCAGGGATTACACCTGAAAGACCTGAGTTGTGACGTTAGTTTGATTTTTGTGCCAATCAATAATTACGTAGTTGGGGGGTTCATGTGCCACAATCAGCGGGGTTACGAGGCAACCGAGACAATGATAGAGCACCGTGAGCGGTAAAAGGTTTGCATCATTGTCCACACCGACACATTTCATACATTTCATACATTAAAGCTTGCTTCTTCTGAGACGCGGTACTACGCGTCGTACATACTACATGTACTGGAACCCGATGTGTACACACTACATGTACCGAACTCGATGTATAAAAACAGAACATCTCCCACTTGCCATTTTCACCTTCTACTCTCACTTCTCGCTTATTTATGGTCAGGGTATTCTTGAGATCTCTCTTGACTCATTCCTTCAAGCCTTATTACCCGTATTCCCTAGGTCAGACAGGAGAGCAACAGCATTTTAGGTCATGCCGCCACGAAAGAAGACTCCGGGAGTTCCGGCACCATTAGCAAAGTTTCGACGTGATTTCAAGTCTGCTCCGCACGACTTCATCTTCGCCTGTGGTGGAAGCATTCCAATTACCACTCAATCACCACAGGAAGGTACCAGTGCGCATGAGCAGCAAGGTCTCAAGAAATTCTCATTTTCCCCTTCCGCCATCACCCTTCGTTGGGACCCAGAGGACCCTACTACCCCCGCTTCCCAATGCAGACTCACATTTCCATTTAACAATCAGGAGCAGAAGACCTTTAAAAGGCTTCTAGGTGATATGCAGCCAGCTACGTTCGGCTTAGGAAGCGAAGATGTGCTTGATGAGTCATATAGGAAGGCATCCAAGCTGGACACATCGCGATTTTCGTCGACTTTCAACCCGTATGAGCTGGGAATTATTGACGCTGTGGGCCAGATGTTACTCCCAAACCTCCAGATCGGAGACGCAAAGATATCAGAGTTGAAACGTGGAGTCCGTGCAGAACTCTACAAGTTAAATGTAAGTCATGAGGTGTTGTCGTGTTGTATACACCTTTATCATTTTCTATTTCTTAGGCATATTTGGCTGAAAGTGAACATCCAATTAGGTTTATTCAGGTCCATCAGGCCTCTTCCGTGCGCATGTCGACACGCCACGCTCTGCCGACCAATTTGGGTCTCTTGTCGTCTGCCTGCCTGTAAAACACACGGGTGGGGAGCTGAAGGTCCAGTACCTAGAACGGGATGTCGTGTTCGACTGGGGAACCAGTAAGAAAGGCACAGTGAAAGGGCCAGCCATTCAGTGGGCAGCGTTTTACAGCGACTGCCTGCACGAAGTACTTGAGGTCAAATCGGGTCATCGTGTTACCCTTACGTATAACCTCTACGCGACCTATGGAGGCGGGGCAATCACAGGCCTCAGTAAGGCTGTCGATATGACAAGCCTACCCATATACGAGAGCTTACGTGGCCTTCTGAAGCTCAAAGAAACTTTGCCTGGCGGTAACGTTACACCTAAGATTTGACCCGACGCATATATGCAGACGTGCTTACTATTGGTATCTTACACAAACAGGTGGCTATATGGGGTTTTATACAACCCATAGCTATCCACACTCGAGCGACAACTCGTGCCTCCCTCACACCCTGAAGGGGGTAGATGGTACGTGAATGGATCTCCGACGGCATTTGTCTGCCGCGTATAGAGCTAACCACGGCATTTAGTACGTATTCTGGAGATCGATCTTCCTCGTTTTGACTGCCGAGTCACCAAACGCGAGAAATTTCCAATATGAAGTGTACAATGATACTAACTGAAATAGATGGCCATCTGGGAGATTCTTAGCTTCCTTGGTTGCTCCATGGAGCTCCAGCCGATCATCAAAAATCTAGGGGACGATGACGGGCATGAGAGTTTAAGTGATGGCTCGAGTATCGAGGAGAGCGACGACGAGATCATCGGCGACGAGCTCCGACCGAACTGTTTAGGTTCTGAGGAGGACGAATCTTTAAAAGCCATGCTGAAAGACGACTGGGCTAAGCGCGACAACGGCGATATTATCTGGCCTCGCGATGTGTATTGGCTGAACAAGTCCCCAAAAAAGTATAAGGAGCATCAGATCACATATGTCGCAGTAAGTACCGCTCTAACCTTTGGTCTATCCCTCGCCCTCGCCCAGTTCCTCTTTCCTAGATACCTTATTCTAGCCCACTCTAATGATGGGAGAGTGGCTGGCTAACTTTATGCCCTGCCGGCATCTGTATAGTACGGTAACGAGTCTAGCGCGGCGGTAATATATTCCGCGTGTATCATTCTTGCTAAGGTACCCTCGCATAGAAGTCGAAAGTGAATGGCGCGGAAAGAAAGGTGATCCCATAGCGAAGTAGTGCGGGCTGCATTATGTAAGAGCCAACGACGGACTGGCTCTGCATGTTAGGATTTCAAGGGGACAGGAAAATGGAGAAATACCAGAAGCTATTCATTGACATTTACTTCCTCTGCTCTGACTTGGTAATTTTTAGTTTGATCCGGAATATACTTCCAGCCTTGTATCAGAAGTATACGTTCCCTTATGCGTAGGTCGTGGCGAGCTAGAAGTAAGTAGCTGCTTAAGGACTTAAGTTAATTAATTCCTAAGGCGCCTTAAAGTATATAGCGCATGCGAAGACTGTGGTCGTCCTTTTGACTTTTCGTGGCCAAGAGGCTAGCCTAGCTAGTCTAGTGGGCGACGTCCCGTTCATTATGATGGGTTATTTCTACTAGGTTCAGGGACCCACCACACAACTTCCTCCTTTCACCGCTGAATTCGAAGCACACTCGACGCGATATTGCTGCTTTTTATCCCGCCAGCCACCCCTATACTACCGCCAAAGATATCTAGTTATTGTTTTTATTGCTTTATTGTTATTGTTTAGTTGTTTTATTTAGCAGTGGGCAGTTTCTGGTTAGCTTTCGAAGCCTATTCGACCCCTTAGCCAAGGGATAGAATACGACTTCACAGCGAAAGCTAACCGAAAAGGCTTACGCTCCCCCCAATACAAGTATCAAACTATTCGCGGAGTGTGTGTGCCCTGGTGAGAGTTGTAGATTTTTGGTTTAGTGATCAAGAGCTAAATCTTTGCTGTGTTCATATAACAGACGTAGCCGCTAGATTTCTATCTTAAAGTGTCTTTTCGGTGTCAGGAAAAATACAACAGGGTGCAAGTGAAAGAAGTTGAACGTGGGAGACTAAGACAATAGGTCGGCTCTGTCATTTCGGTGATTATTTGCCGCCCCAAGAATTGACCTTGAAGCCGACCGCTGTACAACCGTCCACAGAATCGTAATAGTCAAATATAGACCCATAGCAATGTTGGCCGCTTCATCTGACCAATTGCTTCAAAGGCTATAATTACTCTTTCACATGCAGCTGACTAAGAACAACTTTTACAAGCTACTTGGTCAAGAAAAACTAGTCTCTAAGCACCTATCGTTGTTAGCTGTTGGCTAAATGATACATCCATCCTATATAAAACTGTTAGGTCTAACAAGTTGCTAATTATTGCATATGGTTGCAGTAAGCTACCGCAACATCCGGATTAGATCCGAATTACAGTCGACTTGAGTATAGGTCAGGCAAGATGCTTCATTATTTACTCCTGTACTAGGTACGTAAATAGTACTTGAAAGGGGTAGTAATGAATTTCTCTCAGCGGCCCTTCAAGTTAGGTTAGGCTGAGTCTTGAGACGCTAAGCAGTACCGTACTCTACGTAAATACCCATACAGCCCAACTCTTGAGCGTTAAACTTGGTGATCCTTCGATACCACGATCGAGACAACTGCAACCAGGATCGGCGGTTAAACATACACTGCAGGTAGTACCCGGTGAATCTCAGATCAGTTTCTGAAACTAGTAATTTGTGATAGGGATCCAACATAGGAAACTACAATAAGTAGGAAATACGACACTTTTCAGCGCTGTTCTATTGACGCGAGCGAACACTAATCATATCTGAGTGCCATTATAGTGTAAAAAATAACAAAGAACTGCTGCTCCGATCATATATTGCAACTAGCAGGGCAGCCTGATCGTATGTGAATGTAATTATGTATTGCTATCACATGGCCATTTTCCCCTTTAACTTAGTCTCCATCAGCTGAATAGCTTCATCCCGATGTTTTTTCATGTCGATATCGATGATAAAGTCCCACCTGGACATAAACGTCCTTAATGCTTCTGGGTCTAGCTGCTCACTACCAGTCAACATGGTCCCCGTGACTCGGCTTGATTCGACTATGCGCTGTGTGCGAGGGCGGCGAACTTGGTCATATACTTGCAAGGCCGTGAGCGCTTCTGCTGGTGTCTTTGCGCGTCCGAGTAGAGTGGAGAGAATGAGACTATCTTCAATAGACATTCCGCCACCAGAACCCTGCCATGGCGTTGTTGAGTGAGCGGCGTCGCCGATGATACAGATAGGGCCAGAAATGTAGCTAGATGCTTTTGGGTGGTCCCAAAGGTATAAAGCTTTATGCTCAGGTTGACCGCAAAGAAGCTATACACGATGTTAGTCTCATTGTCACCTTCTCCTTCTATGAAATAGGGTCTTTCCTTACCTCACTGATGGCCTTCTTTAGATGGGGTGGCCAATCCTGGTATAGCTCCTTGATCTCGTTAGCGCTTATAGTACGGTGCCATTGATCTGATCCGACTGTAGCTTCGTTATCGGTTGAAGCAATGACAAATTGCACAAGTTGGCCACCGCTGAGGATGTTATGCATTAAGAAGGCTTTTTTTCCAACCCAGCTGTATTCACGGGCATCCTCGACATTGACGAGCTCTTTGCCGAGGCTAGATTGAGCTTTCTCGAACGGCTGGAGGGTCATGAGACACCAGGCGCCGCTGTTCTGGGGCGAGGCTGCTGGATCGCTTCCACCCAGGACGAGCTTTCGTACGACACTGTGGATTCCATCAGCACCAACGAGGATGTCACATTCATGTGTGGTATCGTCGGTAAAATGAAGGCTGATAGGACCATCTCCATTGATCTTTAGCAATTTCTTAGAAGCATGCATCCGATTTCGAGGGATGTCAGCGAGGAGTTCTTGAAGAAAATCGGCACGATGAACAATGCTGGTGAGACGCTTTCTTTGAACAACATCATCAACTTCATCAGCAACGCTCCCTGACGCTTCGCCATGAGCCATCATAAACCGAACGCCTCGCATTGGTACAGCTCCGGCTCGCTCAAGACACTGAGCGGCGGAAGGGCCGATGAGCTCAAGAGCAGCTTGGGCGTTTCGGGCAATCCCGATAGCCATGCCCGCTTCTTTGAATACAGCGGCAGATTCAAAGATTTGTACATCTAAGTGAGGGAACTTAACAAGGGCATGGAGTAAGGAGGCTCCCGCCAGGCCACCGCCAATAATAGCGACTCTGATTGTAGAACCCATGGCGGTGACTGGAAGCTTTCTCAATTACCTATGTGCTAGGTTGGATTCCTGTGCTGCCTCTCATACAGAGTGAACGCTCCCACGACTCCAAGTATTAATGTAAATTGTGCGTTGGCTAAGAGCAGAAGAGCCGTACGGTGATAAGCAGCTGCCTAACTTGGCTGTGGAGGTTATCCCTTCATTCGAGCTGCGTGTAATTTGCTGATCCCGCACAGGGTGAAGCACCGGAGTATATTTTGAGACATGTTGGTACGCGTTGTGCTTTATTGTTAGTAAGTTACATATATGCGGCTGCCTTGTGGGGGCTGTTGGTGGTTGCGCATTGGGGCGCAGCATAAACACATCGGTAGCAGACGCAGGTAGTGAAGTTTGGTTACATTCGGCAGTATTGTATACCAAATATGCCTATTTATATTTATCTTAAATTCTAGGTGGTTAGTGTTTTTCCGTGTACTAATCAATGTACCAGATTAAAATCATGAGTCTCAGTGCTCAAAAACAAGTCAATAACATTTCATCCCCGCCTCTCATCCACCGAGCTATGAGGAGAAAGTTGCTGTTGCCCTGGAGGCCAGGCGTTCATGCGGCCGTCGGCTGGTGGTGGTCTGGAAGCCTGCACTGCTAAGGGTGCTCGTGATCACCGCGTAGTGTCGGAGGGTAATAAGACTGATTCTGTTGTAAAAGACCCCAGAAGGTAGGCGACAAGTCTTCAGACTGGGAGACGGCCAACCAGGCTTTAACCAACAACACGTTGCCATCCGGCGCCAAGCCCACCGTTATTCCCGACAAGAGGGCCTCTTTCCTGTGTAGTCTCGGCTCTTTCATGCGTATGTACAAGTCAAGGCTGTAACGGCGAAAAGATCTTACATTAGTGTACAGCGTTATAATTGTTGGAAAAATATATCATCCAGATCGCATATTAGATCCGTAGCCTTGGACAGCGCCGCACACAGACAAAACAAAACAAAATAATCGCTTTTGCCTTGTTTTGCCTTGTTTAGGTCGAAAAAAAGCTTGTTTAACTTGTTTAACAAGATTTATTATTTAATTTGCTTTAATTAATTAGCTAAATAAGCTAAATAAATAGATTCGAATTTTAGTAATTTTTTTGCTTTTTTTTTACTATTAATTTAATATTAAAAACACTGTTTTAATTATATTATAAAAAACTTTATATAATTAAGGTTAAAAATAACTAAATATAAAATATATAAAATATAATATACGATTAATATAAAAACTATTAATTATTAATTATTTAAAAAATATTAAAATTAAATTAATATTAATATAAATAATAAAATAAAATATACTTATAAGTTTTATTTAATTTATAAATATAATTACTATAATTATTATAGCTATTATAATTATTTTATAGCTATTAATTTTTTAGTTTTTTATATTTATTACTTTTTTTATTAAATATACTTTATAAAAAATAAAAAAAAATAAAGAAAATTAATTATAATTAATTATTAAGTATTTGTAAGTAATAAAAATATTTATCTTGTTTTAAAATAATTTTAAAACTATTGTTTTATCTAATTTGGCCAAATTAATTGCTAGTTAATTAAAATAATGTTTGGCTGGTATGCGGCGCTGGCCTTAGAAGCTCCTAATATTAACAGATAGAAAACTCCTTAAGTGCTACACCTCGTGCTCTGATTGCATCCGGTACAAGCCGCGGGTCTGACTTGACAATCTGCCCTGTAGTCTTATTCCAAAACTCTTGGAATATTTGAGGATCGTCTGCGGTTCGGTCGCGGCCAGGTAGCCTCTCCCAATTGTCATCCAGCGGGCCTAGTCTGGGGTCCTCATCACACAACATATCTGTATCAGGGTTGTAGAACTTACAAATCATGAACTGCTGTGTACTATCGAGTATTCGCTGCACTCTCCAGGGCGTGGGTAAATGGCCAAGAAGCGCAACGCCATCCGATATACCGTGCAGATAGCATATACCAACCAGTATATAAGTACCGTCTTCTTGTTCTCTTAGCACGACTGGGTTCTCGTGGCCGAGTAGGATGCAGATCAAGTCTCCTACTTCGTTTAGAATAGTTAATTAATGCGAACTACTTGGCTAGGAACTCACCGGGCTGAGCATCAGCTGGACCAATACCAATAAAGCCATTCTCACACTCAATGAATCTCCTGCCTACTAACCTCTGAAGTGGATTTTGCTCTGTCGACGTGAGGCCCGATAACGTAAGAGGACCCTCTCGAGCAAATTCACCGAATAGGGGATTGACGTCATATTGACCCTGCCACCTTTCCGGTTTCCAGCGTCCGGAAGAGGGTATTCGATCCCGTAAATCATTACAGATTAGTGTTCTGGCGTAGGCGTCGAGGAGACTTTCGCCGGTAGCGTATGTACCTTTATAGAGGTCTTTTGGTTCCCAATTTCTGACTGTCTGAATACACGCTCTGAAGCAGTCTTCTTCGGAGTCACATTCAAAAAATCCTGGGGCCCGTGGCTTCACGCTGCATATCTTCGTCACTCCTAAGCCTAGAGCACGAATTGTTCCTGGTACTTCATGTGTGACACGGCATTCTGAGAAATGTGCGCAGAACTGACCTGGCCATTCCACCACCATGTACAAGCCTATACCGGCTCTATAGCTATAGGGATCGAAAGCCCAAGATGGAACTCCTGATTTCCGGTGTCTGTAGGCAGCTATATCTAGAACTTCAAGCCGCTTAGTCCGGTTGATATACGCTAAAGTGCTATTTGTATAAACCTCGGCTAGGGTGCTAGAATAGTCTGGGCGGATCATCCGTCTTAGTTCCGTGGATAGGAGGCCGAGAGTTCCGTACACAGAGTCTCGCGGGTCTGAGCATTGGCGCATTGCGCTCATTAGGAATGTATACTTGATAGCCTCTCGGATGGGGCGACTGATACATAGAGCATTTATAGAACCCATATCTCCGCGTAAGTCGTCCGAGACGAAGTCGTTCTTGTATATGGTGGTAATTGCGGCACAGAATCTTGTCCAGGAAATTTCAGACGGACCGCAAACCATTTTCGCTCTCGTATCCCCTAGCAACACTTCCTGTATGACCCACAGACGCTTGAACCATTGACGGTTTATGAGGTGACGTACGGCTTGCCACAATTCATCATTGAATGGTAATCGCAAATCTGATCGGTGAAATCCGGTATCCGTGCCTGGACTTGGTGCAATTTGTCCGTTTTGGAGCAGCTCGATTTGATTGCTGATATGTTTTAGAGAATCAATAGCAACCTCTGACCCTTCTCCTGGAGGGCCCAGACAGACAGTTACTTGTGAAGCTTGAGTATAAATATCGGCCATGCGGGTGACTTGCTTGTTCCGCTCGTCCTCATCTGACTGGTTAATACACAGGGCATCGATCCACATAATGCGAGGACGATCCTGGTGACGAATATTTCGCAGGGCGTAATCTAAGTTTTCACCTATGCTGATTCGAGCCCAAGTCAGCTTCCCCCGCTGTTCCACAGGTGATTAGCGTTTTGAATGAGCGACTAGGAGCAGCGTACTCTAGGAGAAGTGTTGCTTACTTCTAGACATTCAACAAACGCTATCCTCTGACGGAACCACGAGTAACTACCCCAGACGTATGATAACGCGTTGAAAGGGATTCCATCAGCTTGTGATCGAGACACTTCAGCGTCTCTCTCATATGTCGAACGTTCGATATCGGGAATTGGGTGATCCCAAGTTGGATCTCCCTCCCCGTGGATCTTGGCGCGTAAAAACAGGTAACGTCCTTCTATAGTCTCGTGCGCTACCCAGGGTTCTGGGAGCGTGCTCTGGATTTCCTGTATGGACAATTGCGGCGACAAAATGAGTCTCCTAGGTTCTAAGGCAACATGTTGGATACGTATCATTACGTCATCGTGATAGCCGCCAGGCAGCACTGTAGCCAGTCGAATATCCTTCCAGGGGTCTTTGAGTGACACATACTGATAGGCTGGAAATCCTAGAGTTCTCAGTTTGAGAACGAGATTGCGAGATATAGTCCAAAATACATGCCAGAATCGCGTACACTTAAGGAGAAATCTCCCTGTAACTGGCGCCATCCCATTTCCGCCAATAGGCCCTTGTGTTAACACAGCGTTCTCGACGTTGGCGATGTCGGTCTCAAAGGGTAAGTGGTGGTGTTTTTAGTCTTATCCAATCATTGCCGGTCGGTGATTAGCGGTTTTCTGCTGGTCTATCAGCTGTTTGGTCGGATGTTTTCTGTATTATGAGGTAAGGAAGTTGACGATCAAAATGCTAACGTTGGATCTACAACGGGGTTGCAGGGGTGAAAAAATGGAGGGGAATGAATACGGTTAGTTTTACTACGTAGGCCACGCTTACAGTACGGCCCGTGGCCAGACTGCTACAGTATGCGGGACGGCGGTGGGCCCGGAGACGGATCTAACCCGTACATCCCTCCTCTCGTAGGTGAATAAGTAGCCGTTTCGTATAGGGTGACTCATGCATGTTGAGGAAGCCGCGGACAGCTTTTACGTCGTTACGTATTTGCTTCTCGCCCTCCGATTGCGTTATGGGAGCAATGCAAATCTTTTTTTGCTTGACTAGAGAGTTAAACGGCTTAAATACTGATTATCAGTAGCGTCGGTAGAAAATAATTTTCCATTTAACACTGCCGTGTCTCTCCGTTTTTTGCTTGCTGCCAACGTCTTGGAAGCCGACAAACAATTACTGTTTCATATCAGGCAGTCAGAAGGCTAGTCTTGAAATTTTAATTCGTTTTCGAGACTATGCTGTTAACATCAAAATTCCAAACATATCTTTGGCGCTCTGCTTCTTCCCGGATCTCGATCCGGTCGATCTGGAATCATTTACTCATCATCTCTTTCCTCGACAATCTGTGTATCGTGGTGCCGGGCGGTCTGCTATATTGAAAAGATGTCATGTGGAGAGTCCATCCACCATGGCGGCTAGTACCTTAGGGTACTGGCTAGCAAACCGTCGAGTCAGTGAACATTGGTTGCGGATATGATGACTCGTTCCGCAGCGCACAGTCATTCTCGGTTAGAAAAACCACGAGATTCAAGAGGGTTCACCAGGAGCAGCTCAATATATACGTAGGTACGCGATCCCATGTGCAATGTGAGCCTTGATCGCCATTTCAGCGCAATGAGCACGACAGCCCGATAGCATGGTTTATATATGTAGTATGGGTTGACAGAAAGTGAGGGTGTGATGCCGAAAGTATCTGTTGACGTACACGGGAGCGATACTGTCACATCTAATGATAACATCCACCACTGTTTCAGTATTCTCGGCAGAACGAGGCCTTACAGAGAAGAAGCGGTAAGAACTATCGTAACTGACCAGCTCCTTGTTGTGTTTAATAATGTTTAGGGCTAGGGATTTGGAGAGGTGATCGAGGAATTGAAAACGCATGCAACTACACCAGGCCATTCGATCAATCAGAAGCTGAAAGAGCAAGTCTGTCCGCCACTGGCTAGGATTCGCGCCGTATTCGACATCTTCACCACCACTGCCGCTACCGTGATTGCATCCATCTCAGTTTTCGTACGCGTGTTCGTACTTGTCACGGGCGATTGAAGTGAAGGCAAACCTGGCCCAGATTTCCTGGGATCCCGAGGCTCGCTCGAGACAGTGACGCGTAAACCACGCTCAACCAAGCGTAGGGTAAATTGACCCCACGAAGCCGCCGCCTATGATGGCCACTGAGAGACTGCAGTTATTTTGCAATTTGTTGGCACACCTATCGTGTTCCTGAATATCGTCGGAGTCGACTAGGCGATTCTGACCGTATCGCAAGGTTGCGTTTTCGTCCATACCCCAACTGCGCTCTTGCACCTCTACGGCGATGAGAAGGATGGGATAGCGGCCCACCTTCTGTCTTGTTTTCGGAGCTGCGCCGACGGCTGTGCTTTGATACCCCTTTCCTCTCTATGTGCCGACCTATCTGGTAACTGCGACGCGGAGTCTCTTTACTCTTAACATGACTGACGACTTCAAGGAGCAAGTCTTCGAAGCAGCGGAGCAAATCAACGATATACAACAGAACATAGAGTTTCACATCAAGGATGCGATTGGCAAAGGACTTGCTCGCGCTATTGATACCGAGGACATGAGGAAATCCCTTTGCAATGGTCTCGAGAAAGCGTTCGGCAACGAATTCAAGATAATGGTCAGCGAGGCCATTCATGACGCATTTACCTCGAGAGATCTCAAACAAACGCGCTGTACAAGAAGCAGTCGCGAAGAAATGTATCGATAACCTCCCGCAAAACACCCCGTAAGCATAACCTCAGCTCAATCATCAAGACGTAGCGCACAATCGGACAACTCTAAAACCGGCAGAAAGCGAATCCTATCGTTGCAAGATGCCCTTCAAGAATCTCCATCTGAACACCAGGGTCGAAAGCCACCTAAGGGATAGGTGCTAAGTGTTTGTAGTCACGTATCTCACGGAGTACTACTGCCCACATCTATCGTATTTCAAGGCAGGTAGGGTAGCATTGGTAGCAGCCAGCCTATGAACCATCTTCGTATCGTTCGTGTACCGCTAGCGTACAAAATTACTCGAATACTATTGACCTACCTACTTCACCAGTCTAATCATATATGAAACAGCAGAAAGCCTGCGTGTTACACTGCACCATTACAAAGCATGCAGACTAACGAAGGTAACATTAGCAGCGCAACGTGCTGCACCGCTCTACATTTATAGTGCACTCTGCTTAACTTGCCTCCCACCTTCGTCTTAATCTGAAACTCGAAGTCTAATGCACTTTTTGAAGTAAAAATCCCTAAGCCTGTAGACGCAATTCTTCTTGGAACCTTTGTGCTTCTACCTGTAGAGCTTCGTCGTCAGAGTCGGACCAACCACCAGAGTTTATTAATAGCTCCTGTGCTGTGTAATGGAATACACGATTCCTAGCCAAGAGTATTGATCTGATGTATTGGCGACGCCCATTACCAGTCAAGCATGCCCCACTATCAATAAGTAGCTGTAACATATCAATTCTTCCGTACTGTGCAGCTCCTTCAAGGGCGGTTCTGCCGAATACTTTCGCTCCAGGGGCGTTGATATCAGCTTTAAGTTGCAGAAAACGTTGGGCTAGGCCAACATGCCCCATGATAGCAGCCAATTGTAACGCTGTTGCGCCATACTTCGGGGCTGCTGGAGCGTTCACTTCTGCCTCAGCTTCCACGAGGCATTCTATCATCTTCAGATTGACTTGCTCAGTAGCAGATTGCAAGGGGGAACGGCCGTATTCGACATCTTGATTCCATTCATTCACGTTCGCGCCAGCCTTTATAAGGCGGTTAACCGCCTCTAATTTGCCGTACTTAACTGCGACTTGAAGTGCAGTTAGGCCTTCTGGTGGGTGACCATTGACGTTCGCACCCACTCTCAAAAGTTCTTCCATCATGTCCCATTGAGTGTATCTAATAGCAGTCGAGAGGTGAATAGAGTATGGATGTTCTTTGATAAAAGTTTCTCCAGCTTTTAATAGGATTTTAAACATAGCCAAATTTCCGTGGCGGATTGATTCACACAGGGGGTCAAGGTCAGCTGTGGGTGGCCCACCCGGTTGTACTTCTAGCTTATAGCCTCTTTCGAGAAGAGCCTTGGCATAGTGGACTTCTCCTCTAACAGCAATGGCGAACCAAGCATAGTAATCAGGTTGAAACCCCTTTTCAAGGAACTGACAAAATGCATCGAATCTTGTCACAAGAGACAATCCCTTCGGGAAGAATTCCCATCCAGCTGGATCCATCCAATAATTAGTTGTATGGCCATCGCTGAGAAAGACCCTGCTAATTGGAAGAAATGGATTCTTCTCTTCGGATGTTGATAACATGGCACAGAGAGCCAATGGGCTGCCCTGGCTACTGCAGCTCTTACCCCAGAATCGGTCGCCAGAATTGGACTTATTCCCAGGCAAGTATGATACTTGTGACGGAGTTGCGTACTTAAGAAATTCTCGAAACACTTTCAAATCTCCGTGTGCTGCAGCCATACCAAGAGCTGTCATCTCAACAATGTTTGGAGGGTTTTGTGATAAACGGTTGCGCACAAGGTGTAGGGCGATTTGATGCATGTCGGAGCTGAGAGCAGCACAAATGGAGCCCGGATCATAGAACTCGGGATGTTGCTCGAGGATATTAAGAATCGTCCTTATATCACCCGAGCAAATGGCTGTTTCTAGAGGGGTGATGCCTCCTCCACTTGGGTCACGTAGATTCCCCCCAAACTTCAATAGTAGTTCGAGAAGCCTGGAGTCCTTGCGTATGCTGCCTATGATCTCCTCTTGGCTCACTTTCGCTTTCTTTTCAAGGAGCTTTTCCACAATAGCGTATTTTGCGCTACGCATCCCAGAGGCTTCCAATGCAAGCTGGAGCGGTCTTTGCCCCTCATCATTCCTCGCATTTGGGTCAGCGTCAGCGTCTAAAGCTGCCGACAGTAGGCCAAGATGAAGATTACTAGCGGCTATGAAAAGCTCCGATCCCGTCAGCGTAGCTCCAGCCTCTATAAGCCTAAGTGCGCAGGAGAAATGGCCGTGCTGGCACGGGTTACACTTGATACAGTCTAGAGGTGCGGGACCAGGTTCCGTCTCCAGTTCCAAGCATAGGATCTTCTTATACTTCTCGCTGAACATAGCTTGGTCATTGACGTTAGCACCGTTGCTAATAAATAGACCGGTAATTTCCTCGTTTCCTAATAAACAAGCTAGCCAAAGAGGAGGAATCGGTGTTGTGAGTGTACGGAGATCGTAGTAAGGGACATGTGACTTGCAAAGTTCTATATTGGAGCTTAGAACCGCAGCGTGCAGGGGTGTGATATCGTGGCCATTAAGAAGAGCGGTCACGGGAAGCCGGCCAAACACGTCTGAATCATTACTCGTGGCAGCTGCTACCAACGTATCTGCCGTGGTAAGGCTAGGGAGTGTCTTGTTCGGATTCTGAGACGTGATTAAAGACAGAACGAATTGTACTTCTTTCCAACCAGTTGCAGCCGCCACATTAAGTGCAGTATCTTCATACACAGGACCCCCCTGAGTTTTGTATGCAGCGCAGGGTTTAGCACCGTAGTTCATAAGTAACTTAGCGGCATCTAGATTGGAATTCCTGATGGCCAGATGTAATGCTTGATCTATATTTGCCGAAGCACCACGTTCTAGTAACGACTGTAGTGTGTGGGGAGGATTGTGTCTTGTCGCCATCTCCAATGGTGATAGCGGTAAACTGGAGATTCCGTGCAATGACGGTATCATATTAACATCTGCTCCCATTTTCAGTAGATTTTCCACTAAATCTAAGCGATTTTGCATGACGGCTTGTTGTAGAGGTGTTCGCGGATGCTCGTAGGAGTCTGATGCAGACAATCGGATATTATTGGGATTCTGGCCACATTCCAGGAGCCATTTCACAATTGCGACAGACTCCTCCTCAAGGCTAGCGTAAGAGCCCCTTATTTTATCTAGGGCAACATAGAAGAGGTTCTCGGCGAACCCATTGATTGTAGGGCTGTTGAATTGTTTGAAATGAACGGTCTTATTCAGAATGCCGCTATTTCTGATTATTGCAAAGGCCGCTTCCCATTGACGTTTGTGCTCCATGGAAAATGGATCAATGATGTTGTTAGAAAAAGCGTAGATAAGCAATGTTAAACATTGAAAAACAAATTCTTTGTCCCTTGACCCATGAATCAGGCATTGCGCACGTTGCAAGTTTTCCCCTCGGTATGCTTCTGGCATTATGGCTCCGATGCTAGCGGCTAATTCGGAGACTGGTGGTGATGAGCTGTTGGATGTGCAACTTGAGTTATATGAGACGCTGGTGCTTAAGGACAAGAGCGTATGATAACTATTTGGTTGAATTATCATAGTACTGTGATCTTTGGCATTTTGGTTCAGTCCCTCTTTCATGGCAACTATCATCAAATATTATCAGCTGTGAGTTATATACCATATAAAGGCTAATTCTAGCTTACTTTGGTGTAGATTCTCGTAGTGTTTCCCATTAGCGAACTCTTGCCAGGGTAGGGGCTTTGAATAATCAAATTCCATCGAGTGGGGTGGCGGCGTGCAAACTACAACTCTGGAACCTGTAGGCAAGCACGGGGGGTTTTGCGCTATGAAATACAATTAGCATGAAATAGAAGCAGACGGAATGAGATAAACGGACGTTGGGCACTTTGCTTCAATGTTGGGTTATCCTGATAGCGATTTCTCTCTTTTCCAAGAGTGCTTTCTTTCACGCGCTTGCAACAGTGTATGACTTCGCTCTTTTCGTCCTCTATTTCACGTTTGCGCAAAATGCCATCCAAAGATTTCCATGTGTCTTTCTTTAAATTCTTGCCGTAGCCCCATTCTTGAAGCATGGAGTGCAAGCTATAATTGCTAGGTCCGTTCAGTAGCCATTCGATACTCTCAACCCAGGTCTCATGATGCTTACTTCACGTTAAGACCTCTGTCTTGGAGCTTGGTGACGGTTTCCTCAACTGTCAAATCATCAACATGATATAAGCGATGTATGAGTATCTTATTGTTGAGCAAGTCCTCTCTTGCCTTGTCCTTGGAAGTCGACATCGTGGGCGGATAGACATGCGATCACAATAATTAGCCCAAAATGGGGTCCTATGACAATAAGGTGAAGCGGAAGAGAAAAATGCGAAGGGGCTCTTCGTTAAGATATCCATTCGAGTGACACTTCAGTTCCGTGACATCTAATGGGGCTTTCTGACCAATTGGGCTCATTCAAAGGATTTTGATTTGCTCATGCCAGAATTAGACCCACTTGTCATGGAATTAGCCAGCTATTCACAGGCTTACGGTAACAACCCTACGTCCGTAGCCCTTTGAAACAGTTGTATTTAAACCAAAAAAACAAAGAAGAAGAAAAAAGGATTAGATATTTAGACTATGGAACAATAACATTTGTCCTATTGCGAGAATTCATTGAATTACAGGAAAGGGTAAATAATAACTTGGTAACAGAATCCAGTAGGTTACGCTGATCCACCCACATGTACATACCAAGCATTGTGTTAATACTGAGCGTCTATTCGCTTATGCCAGAATTTGGATCCACTGGTCTGGATCCCAGCCAGCTCTGATTGAAACCTTGATTTTTATGTTCATTCAGCCATGCTAGGCTCACGACCCTGTTCAACAAGGGTGATGTTATATCGAAACCAATTTTGCTGCGGTAAAGTATCCATGACTCCTTAAATATATGCGGTATGTTCTTAAGAGCTTTTCTATTTTTCCCTCTTCTACCCACCACCTTCCCCTTTCCAGCCATCTGGGAGCTTCAGTTTTCCTTGCTTAAGTTTGGTAGTAACTATCACTCCAATTAACTGACTTCAATATGGCTACCCCAGACACGCTTCTCGGTCCAGTCCTTGGTGCCGTTCTTGGCGCGTTAGGAGCTGCTATTGCTGCCGTAATCGGTGCTGTTGTTACAGTCAGGCTCAACAGGGCCAGACAAGAGAATAGTGAGTAATTATATATCACTCCCTTACGCAAGATTAGAGGCTCACATCAGATGGGATCTCTGCATCGTTGTACTGACACAGGTAAAAGACGATGTTGAGCTTCAGAATGAGCCAGGGCACGGCATTCGTTCCCACCAGCAAGACCGAGCTCAAACCGAGAGTGTCAACCCCATTCACGACCACCGACGGGCACACACTTATTGATTGTTCTTGAAGGTACGTTCGACGAATCGTTTCACATGCACCAACTTATCATTGCATAGAAGCTATTGCAATAGTTTGGCAAGATGAGACTTGACGTTTTTAGCCATTTGTCAATGTTTGTGATACGAGGTGTGATTGCGGCAGTTGGGCCGAGGGGCAAGGCATATCAACATAGAGTGTTTTAAAACATACATTCTAAAGCTAGCACCACTTCATCTATCCTAGAGTGGACCAAGCAAAATAGTTGATATCACGCACGAGAGAAACAAGGCGGGAGGGTACGTTGCCGAGATTGGGAGTGATAAGCGGAGGGCTATAGCTTTGGACCGTGTTCAACGTAATAAGGCTTTGGACCTCCCAGACGTTTTTTGTATGTTCATATATTTCGTCACCTTAAATGTCACGTAGCATGCTGCCTTGGCAATGACTCAATGCTAGGACAATTTCCATATTTTTAGCATGGTTTTTCGATGTACAAATGCAGCAGTTGAATCATTATTTAATGCACAAGCAATAAAAGTGCTGGAATAGGAAGAGCTTTCTCAGCTAGTCATAACAATTAGTTACTGAAACCCTTGCCTAGTTTAGCGCCGCACATAGACAAAACAAAACAAAATAATTACTTTTGCCTTGTTTTGCCTTGTTTAGGTTAAAAAAAAGCTTGTTTAACTTGTTTAATAAGATTTGTTATTTAATTTGCTTTAATTAATTAGTTAAATAAACTAAATAAATAGATTTAAATTTTAGCAATTTTTTTGCTTTTTTATTGCTATTAATTTAATATTAAAAATACTGTTTTAATTATATTATAAAAAACTTTATATAATTAAAATTAAAAATAACTAAATATAAAACGTATAAAATATAATATATAATTAATATAAAAACTATTAATTATTAATTATTTAAAAAGTATTAAAGTTAAATTAATATTAATATAAATAATAAAATAAAATATACTTATAAGTTTTATTTAATTTATAAATATAGCTATTATAATTATTATAGCTATTATAACTATTTTATAATTATTAATTTTTTAGCTTTTTATATTTATTATTTTTTTTATTAAATATATTTTATAAAAAATAAAAAAAAATAAAAAAAATTACTTATAATTAATTATTAAGTACTTATAAATAATAAAAATATTTATTTTGTTTTAAAATAATTTTAAAATTGTTGTTTTGTTTGATTTGGCTAAGTTAATTGCTAGTTAATTAAAATAATGTTTGGCTGGTGTGCGGCGCTGGCCTAGTTATTGATGCTAGACATGAGGTGGAAGAAGAACTTGCTAGATATGAGATCTAGTGAAGGACGAAGCTCCAGAGCAGGTTGCAATTGTAACAGTACTACGAAAATAGAGAAGACTTGATATCCACATATGATGGCTCAGAACCGGTCTTTACTCACAAAATCGTCTTATCGCCCCCAGATTGTTTCCGCAGGTCATAACACGCGACCCAACAGTAAAATAGACAGCGCTAAGAACCGTGCCGGTGGTCCTTACGATAATACTATCATTGTTATGTTTAGCAACAGTGCCGGCGCTAACGATCTAGACGAATTTTCGACAGTCATCCGCGCCAGCGAGTTCCAGCAACCGCATAAGAAGCAAGCGGGAATGGTACGGTAAATTTATGCGCGACATCGACGCTTTCGATTCCAAGTTCTTTCAGAAGAGCCCATGCGCAATGGACTGATAGCAACGCTTTGTTCTTTAAGAAGCGTACCGGGCCGTCGGTCGGGGTACTTCCGTGACGAGACGACGGCGTTAAGTCACGCGAGTAGATGGCTCTAGCGTGCTTATATGCACTATTAAGATACCGTGGCCTATCAGAACATTAAAACGACAATCATACGCCGATATCTGTCCCTCATTCACCATCGCTGTCACGACTCCTTTCCGACATCATTCGCTAGGCAAACCTAGAGCCTAGTGATATCTCTTTTATGGGAGCACACGTGAGCTCTTGGTCCCGGTCAAGTGATTAGCGCACCACCAAACAGATTCGTGGTTAAAGGGAGCCGGCACACCCGTCAGCGATCTTGCAGTGTACCAAAGCATTCGCTCTGCCTTGGGAGGGCTTGGCAGAAATAGACTGCTTTCTTTAAGCTCCTTGAAAGGAACTGTAGGACATACCGAAAATATCTCACGGGTCGTGTCGCTGATCAAAGTAATTTTCATGATGTAGGAGGTTTCATGCCACCAAAGGCGAGCTACTCATCACTTAGCCGTTGCCTCAGTGCCTCTGAATCTGACCTAGTCCAAAATTCGACAAATCTGTAAAATTAGACTGACGAATTCAAGACTGCTCTTGTATAGTTAGGATGCCAGCGGCTCGAACGCAGCGATTGTCTGTCCTAATACAAGCTCCGATGCAGTCCCCGAAACCGCCAACAGCAGCAACAACGACGCGCGATCCACAGAAAAGCAGAAATTTCTCGTTCTGAATATCTGGTATCGACGACCGCAGCATCGCGGCGTACTGCGCGAAGCTCGATACCTTCATCAAGAAGATGAATGGAAGCGTATCTTTGGCTAACCTGTCCTTCAATGTGATCAGCCAATCGAACCATGCCGTGCTCTCGTTTTATTAAACACAGCAGTATATAGGCACAGCTGAATCAAGTCTAGGTCAATCGCGAACGGCCCGTTATCCTCTATTTCGAAGGGCAAAGCTCTACCTTCACAGGACTAAATCGCGAAGTCTTCGATACAGTACCTTTAGTGAGCCCCTACTTGAACTGATGGGACGCCGTCTTTTGTAATCTTACAGGTGATGGCACCTTTCAGGCATTTTGCGATAGCGGCAGTAGCCGATGCAGTACGCATGCAGGTCATGTTACTTCTCTACAGTTTACGTGCGGCAGGTACTGGACGGACTGCGGTGCGCCAGTGAAAGCAGTGGTGGGTCACGCCAACTATGAATAGCATCATCGAAACTCTTCCGGGAGGTATCGTGCACGCGTCTATTAAGAGAAAAAGGCTGAATGTCACCAGTTATTTTCGTAGACCCTCTGCTGTCTTTGCCTTGAACAATCGAGCCGGATTTTGTGCTTGTCACGCCTAACATCCGGTTATAACGGGCCACCTAGGCACCGTTAGTTAATAACGATACGTGTCGTTTAGTTGCCAACAACCCGGTCTTCTTCCATTATACGGTGAGCAATCTGGCCATAATTAGATTGCCCTTCAACGATATGGCTCGAGGTTAGATCGTCCTCGAAGATCACTTCCACAGCCCGCACTTTCAGGATATAAAAACCACCGAATTGAAGGGGCTGAACCAATTGATGGCAGCCACTGTTTTCTTGTAGACTCAAGGAATACGCGTGAGTTGCTGAGAACAAGATTACAGATGGTTGCCGCCTTATCAATTCTACTGAAGTCGCCAACATGCGTAAGCGTGCCGGAACTGGCAGAGCACGACAGCCCATCGCATGAACTATGGAAATTTGAGAGACTTGGAGAAGCGACCTGACGGGTTGAAATTTACACGGGACCTGAGCAATACAATCGACTAGTTGTACCTCATCTCGCCGCGCGGACCGCACTGATTTTCCCGTAGTCTCACGGTCTTGGACGTTACGATCTCGCTCAGAAAGCATCCAGATCACGACGGTATCCACGATACGACATTATACGTCAAAGGCGGAATAGATCTTTACTTGCGCTGCAAAGCCGAACAGTTCGCGCGGTACGAGTTGGTGGCGATCCACGAGTAGTGCTTGTCAATACTCCAGGATGACACGGACGGCAGCTTGCCGAGTCGCAGTATATACCGATCGCTGACCGATGTCGCCCGCCAGGTGCGTCGGAATAATTCTGTGTTATTCAAATGACGATGTTCAGCATGGATATGGTACTGGCGAATGCTTGGACGATGTTCCCATCATCGACTCTTTCGGCCAAGGTAGCAGGAGGATTAGATGATCTGCTCTTAGCTAGTGGATGCGAGCTGCTTATACCTCAGTCTCGCCAAGCCTCGGGTCCCGAAAAGGCGTGGCATTTTTGGACGAGACACCAGTGCGAATCAGAGAGACAGTATCTCTCTAATGTCTTAGTTCTTGACGCGGTAGACAGTCATCTGAACAAGATAATGCTAGGGATACGATACCTACGGATCCCGAGGATATTTATGATCAGACAGCTGGGAAAGCCGTCGAGTACCCCGACTCATAACATGAACAAGAACGGCAACAAATACAAAGCAGAGATATCGAACACGAAACTACAAGAAGAACCCGCGTCGCAGAAAACGCTGATACTCAGCTAGAAGCTGAGAGACGCGATGGTTAATGTTTCTGGCGTCGAGGCTGGTAACATTCTTGACGAATCAGACTTGTTCGTTTTAAGAATTGATCCATTGGGTAGTAGGGAAAGACATCTTGACTGCCTTTACTACTGACGATCGAATCCGGAACGCGAAACTCGACGATGCTACGGACTTAGTTCTTTGATTGTTACACGCCCAAACAGGTTTTGCGTTGCCATGGTTGTCGAGGTATTTGATCAATTAGGGCCATTTACTCAATAGGCCACGTGATGCGGAGAATGAAGCACGCGCCGTATCGTTACGAGCTCGTCGACTAGCTTTGCAACTTTTTCGAATGAGATGCATGGCTAGATGATCTAATCATCAAATCTCGCGTGCTCGCTCTAAACACAACAAGCGTAGTCTTCTTCCAGGAACTATTGCAGGCAAACGACCAATGGATCACTAGTAAACCACGCTCCTATGTTATTAACGAAGTCCTTATCTGGTAATAACCCCAAAAGGCGAGAACTGGTGACTGACCTATACTGCAATCTCCCCTCCAATAGACTGTTTTACGAGCAAATCCGCAACATCATTCGTCTTATAGCTACGAGAACCTCAGCTCACAATACCTCCACGGGGCCCTTGCGAATACTAGAAATGGGCGCCGGCACAGGAGGCACAACCCACGTATTAGCACCAATCCTTACCAACCTCAAGCTTCCGGTCCAACACATGGTGACAAACTTATCACCATCTATAGATATACAGGTTCAGAGAACTTTATCCTTTCATGCGTTTTGCGGTGTACGACATCGAGAAATACCCACCCGAAATCAATGCATGACTCCCAACATATTGTGTTGGCTAGTAATGCTATACGCGCCACTGCAGACCTCTCGACATCCGCTTCCAACATCCGCACTACACTGCGGCCCGACGGTATGTATGCTGCTAATGACAGAACTAATAGAAAGCCCTGCTTTTGCTGACCTGACGCTCGGGTTGCCCGAGGGGTAGTGGCGGCTCGCCGACAGCCGGACGCATGCCATGGTGTCTGTCGATTATTCGCCTGGAAGCTAGCTTTAAACACGTCGGCTGAATGGATAGCAAGCTCCTGGAGCAAGGCGCTGGTGTCTGAGCCTCGGGTCCCTGGGAAACAGCTATAAAGAGTCGCCGCATTTCAAACAGAAACTATAGTTATGGGTGATGACGAAGCTCGTGAAAGAGGCCGAGGGTTTGTGGTACGATACTCAAGCAACTCCTCTATGAACCTCCTGTCGATCAGTAATCTCGTTACTGAAAGCAATCCCGTACCAGGACAGCACAGGCGCGGCGATGGCGCCGCCATTATCATAACGGGAGCAACATGCAGTCTGGGAGCGCACCTCGTAGCGCGCTTCGCACAAGACCCGGCGATTGAAGGCATCATATGCCTGAACAGACGAACGAATTCAGCTCAATCGGCATTTGACCGCCAGAAGGAGGCCATGTCCAGTCGGGACATCATCGACGTTCTATCCAAAGTACGCGTCTTCGAGAGAGATACGAGTTAGCCGTTCCTAGCACAGGCCGAGTACGCCGAGACAGCAGCACGCGCATGATTCACATTCGAGACACAGTTTCAAATCTTGCGGCCGGCATTGTCCGCATTCGCGCCACCGCCTACGCTACCAAGCCCATGCACGTAACCAACTCCTATCCCGGTTTCGATTTCGAGTCACGTTCCCCACGTACGTGAAGATAGGTCCGCGGTCCTCCCCAATGGATATAGCGGAGTAAAATGGGTATATTTTCATGCCCCGAGTTGTGCGAGCACGAGCGGCGTCTGGAATGTCATGAAACACTTTTCTTTCACTGGCACGCTGCGGTGGGTCCCCGTTGACGGTGTGGCAAGAAGCATCACGATCTAGCGCTCGATGAAGGCGCCAGTCTCACCAGTGACGCCGTATACCACGTTGATAACCCTGCTAGTTGCCGAACTGGGCGTTCCGCGTATCCCGCTCGACAAGTGGATTCGGCGGGTCAGATGGACACCTGGGGAGAACCTGCCTTAGGAGTTGTAGACTTTCTAGAGAGCCATTTCGAGGTGATATGGCGGTCTCGTCTCAGACTCGACTAAGGCCTAGGAGCACTCGCCTACTCTGGCGACTCAAGGTCTCGTCACTTTCGATATGGCCTAAATAGGAAATTGTCTATTCGGGAAACCCCCCTGACGAGACATGCTGCCATTGACTGAGATCGATATCATCGGTATCCACATTGGCCCAGTTATAGGATTGCGTAGTGCTAGCAGTAAGACATGTTTCAAAAAGATCGAGGTCATAGCAGAAAAACAAACTTACGACTACAGAAGAAATGTAAAGCTGTAAATGACGTCCTTTCATGTCAACTAGTAAATGCTGTCCATATGGACCGTCTCCAGTAACGAGTTTATATAGCCTCAAGCCTCCCGTATAAGCTAGCAAGGGTTCGACTGGGTGTCCTGATCACTTTTAAGAGTTTCGAGTTGAAACCTTTATTTGAACATAGGAAATTGTAACATACAGTGAGTGTAGCAAAATACAAATGTGTTCGAAGTAAATATTTATGCATCGGCTATATTAATATACAATATAAATTTCTCCCTATTAGTATTGGGACAATACAGTGACCAGCTATAGTGCTATACGCGTTTATAACTCTTAGAAATCATTCTTATTCATCCAAGTTGCTAGACTATGATCACGTATTTAACTGGGGGTTAGTTTCTCTTAGATTGCGTAGGTTGACATCTTCCACGGGCAGAGGTAATGGCGCCACACCCTTGTTAGCTAAGCCACACCCAGCCACATAACCGGGGCCTTCTTGTGCATATGCACATGCAATGCACTTCTTCCGTCTTTGTTCCCAAGAACAACACAACATTGTTCGGAGTCCAAGTTCGAGTCCAGGATCCGACGTCAAGCCTCGCCTCGACCATGACGCCGGAGTCGCGATTCACATCGCAGAACAAGACAACACAGCAGCGCATCTCCAACAACACCGTCGGTCTCGTCGCCCTCTCCGACTTCCGCAAGCGTCGCGCCGAGGTCCTCGAGCAACAGGAGCGCGAGGCCCGTGAAGGCGCCCTATCGACGCCCACTCCAGACCGCTCTCTGACCAGCACCCCCGACAATACCACCGACTCAGCAGCAGGCCCTGCTGCCAAGAAGAAAAAGAAGAAGCGGAAAGTCGGCGGTGCCAAGCTCTCTTTCGGCGATGATGATGATGACAACGACAATGACGACGGGGAGGGCGAGGACAAGGGGAGAAGGCCGAAAGCTATTGTGAAAGCTGTGACAGCAGTACCTGGAGATGATGCGGATAAGGGCGGGAATGAGGACAGCGACAATACCAAGAGCATGAGCAATGGCAAGAGTAAATTCAAGATCAATTCGTCCGTCTCGGTCGTCCCCCGGCCTGTTACCAAGTCAGCATTGCGTCGCGAGGCCGCCGAGAGAGATGCCCTCAGGCGTCAGTTCCTGCAGCGCCAGGAGCGCGTCAAGGCCACCGAGATCGCCATCCCATTTGTGTTTTACGACGGCGCCAACATCCCCGGCGGTACTGTGCGCGTCAAGAAGGGTGATTTCGTGTGGCAGTTCCTGGATAAGAGCCGCAAAGTCGGGGCAGACCTCGGCGTTGGTGAGAAGGCCAACGCCAGGCGCGAGTGGGCACGGGTGGGTGTCGACGATCTAATGATGGTGCGAGGAAACGTTATTATTCCACATGTAAGTCTCTGTTTCTATTTCTATCTCTATCTCTATCTATGTCTTGTGATTTCTATAATCTCCTTCTGGACACGACGACAATAAGACGTAGGAAAAGGCTGCGAGACGAACAGCCGGCTGACGAGAGCTACCCACAGCACTACGACTTTCTATTTTTCATCATGAACAAGACCCTGGGTCCCAATGGCGCGGTGCTCTTCGATTATGACGCCGACGCATCGAAGCCGCAGCCCGAGCAACCCGTTGCCGACGGTGGTCAAGCCGCGGCGCCGCCTCTTACTGCTGCCCCGCTTTCATCTGGCGTTACACAGACTCAGGTAGACTCGCTCGAGGGCGCATCCGACGACCCGACCTGGACCCGAGTCGTTGACCGCAGATGGTACGAGCGGAACAAACACATCTACCCCGCCAGCATGTGGCGAGATTTCGATCCCGAGAAGGATTATCAGAGCGAAGTTAGGCGTGATCTCGGTGGCAACACTTTCTTCTACTCCTGAAGGACGCGTAGGGGCGCTGAGATGACTGATTAGACGCGGAGTGGCCTTCTTCTCTGATGCGGAGGGAATGATATAATAGGTGACCTGTTGGTTGTTAGCTAAGACTGTTGAGATTGCGACATACGAGACAGCTTGAAACTTACTTCACACTATCGGACCTCCATCACGTCGCATACCATGCCAGAACCACGAGACCGACAACTGATAATATGGGCCAACCCGGCCAAAATATGATCAGGCACAGGTTATTCCCGCCGCCGAGTATCAGGGTGAAAAACTCGAATTCGACCTTCTTTCTGAGTTGTCTTCCGTGTTTGCTGTCCCACAGCCTCCATGCCGCTTGATTGAAGAATTGGATGGAGCGGTATACTATGGCTCCTGCGGCTTGAAGAATCTGCACAGATGCGAACAGGCTGAGATATATGAGGCCGAAGGCAAACACGGAGGCCTGGAGGAAGAGTGATAACAGTCTAGTGAGATGCAGAGCGGACACCAGGGTGGTAAAACTCCGCGACCCGTGATGAGAGCCAGTAGTGGGAGTATTAGTCGACGTGGCGACGACTGCCCCAGTAGGTAGAGTGAGGGCCATGTTTACAGCTCCGAGTCTAGCTGATGCTGTGTTTTGTCTGGCTGAATAGTATCAACTGCAATATCGGGACTTCCGAAACTGCTGAGAATAAGAATGGGCTTTTGTTTGGGGGATGGATTTGTGAGAAGCGAAGCAGGTTTATATCGAAACAGATTCCTGGGAAATTCTGAGACAAGACACGGTGTCAGACAAGCTTCTTAGTATGCAGCGGGAGGACGGGTTCAACCGAGGAACGCTGGGGAAAACGAGGGCATATTAATACACTAGGGTGTCATGTAGCATCCTCCCTCCATCGTCACTCATGCAGGGACCCCTGGAAACTTCGGCCCCACAACCGATGGGCCTGACCCGGAAAATGACATCACGAATAGACGCTGACTGCCAGATCTACGATCAACGATTCGACCCTTGAATTCTTTATTAATACCTCAATATCCACTTATACTCCCAATTGAGAAGTATCTTCCCAATCTGAATTGACCCTGATTTTGTAGACAGATGTTCGATGGTGACGACCCCGAGGAACCAGTGGGGTCGCCCAACGACTTACTAGGATAGGACAATCGTGACATACTTGGTGGAGTAGCACGATCTTCTCTCTTCTCACACAGAAAGACCGAACCGAACCGTCTAGAACTGAACCTCCGAGCCAGAACCACCCACTCACCCACCCACACACACCTCTTCGTCGCGACACAGATAGATAAGAGATTTCTGCATACTCGAAGCTCTGGAATCCGTCTCACCACCCCTCGTGGTTCAGGAATGAGGAGGTTATTGGCCAGGAGGGGTTGAAAGAAACGACGAGTCGTCGCTGACGGCACGTGCCAATTGCCGAAAACGTGCATTGCTGTGAATCTTGATTGGTTGTTCGCCCTGCATTATCGATATGTTCCCGTATGCAGCTGCCCGTCAAGGTGGTGTGGGTGGAAGACAATTGATTCGATCAATCAATTAATCAATTAATTTTATTTATCATTCCGCTCCGAATTGTCTATACCACCCACCCACACACATGTCAATTGTATTCGTTAGTAATACTTATTCGGAGTTTTTGGTGATCTTACTGGTTAAGTCCTTGTTGAATAAGGGGACAGACAAAATGAGGAGGTATTCTTAGCATGCTAACTACCTAGTCCTTAGATTCCAGTGCAAATCTTATCTTGTCCGTGATGGTTTTAATAATGAGTTCAGTTTTGCCGGCTTCAAATATGTTTGTGTTCTGTTATCATCATTAGTTAAATGAAGTTAAAATCCAAGCCTAAGACATTCACAACAACGACCTGATATTTAAACTGCTGCTTTTCCTGTCTGTTCACAGACGATAACATGACTAAATGTCTACGTCGAGCATTCACCTAAAGGATAACCAAAGATGGTGGAACAGAAAAGGCAAGGTCCCCTTCTGAAAGACCGGATATCTGCTTTGTGAGTCTACGCCGTCGAAGTGCCATACATATCACTACATGTCACAATGCGAAGAACAGGCGAGCAAATTATCAGGGAAACGACGTGATTGACACATAATACATAACATTTGAATCCCAGTTTGACTCCCTGTGTCGCCCCGAGATTCAAAGTTTTTTTTAGTGTTTCCAAACACCATTTTCCGTAACTCCCCCCCAAACGCCCCCCCCCCTATGCAACCCAACCAACCATGATGCATAATCAAGTGCCTTATCGGCAAGTCCTTCCCATCCCAACCCAACCTGAGGACTCGACGTGCAGACCAATCACTACTGCGTTATCGAGTATCTGTCCGTACACCTGCATGTCCTATGCCGGCTCGGAAAACCAATGTGCAGCTCAATTTACTGCGTGAAAAAAAATGTGTGGATCCCCTGAACTCCTGTTCCGGTTCCGATCTATAATGTACAAGGTGATATTAGGCTAGGTTCCAACTCCTCCTCAAGGTAGGAGCAAGAATCTAACCAAGCGCCCTATTGCGCGTTGGCGATCATGGTCTAATCATTCCGGCAGGCTGTAGTCGCCAAAGTCCTCTCCCAACAAATCGAGGAAACTTTGGTTGTTTTGTTCGTCGAACTGATTGTCGACAAGGTTGTCAAAGAGGTTGTTATTGACGGGCTTGTTGCCGCCATCGAGAAGGTCATTGTTAATAAATCCATTATTAACAAAGCCGTTAGGGTTGACCATGTTGTTATTTGTGTAGTTGTTTGCTTTGTTGCCATCAAGAAGGTCATTGTCGATAAATCCATTGCCAACAAAGTTGTCAGGGTTGACCATGTTGTTTGTGAAGTTCGCTTCGTTGCCATCGAGAAGGTTATTGTTGATAAATCCATTATTAACAAAGCCGTCAGGGTTGATCATGTTGTTATTAGTGAAGTTGTTCGCTTCGTTGTTATCGAGAAGGTCGTTGTTGATAAATCCGTTACCAACGAAGCCGTCAGGGTTGATCATGTTATTGCTGTTCGCTTCTTCGGGTGCTTGCACACTACCAGACAAGTTAGGCTCGCCATGACTCTAGCAGGCGGCCTGAATTGGCTGATAGTAATTGGCTGGTGCCATTGGTGCGGCCGGTGCCATAGCGAGTTGATGGGGTCGTGAGATAGCTGGTCGTGGTCGCGTAATGACCACATCGGCCAAGTCCATATGTACCTGTGGAGGAGGATTGTATACGCCGTGACGCTGGGCGATTTCTCTCTCAAGTCTCTCGAGGTTGATCGGGTTTGCGACTCTCTGGGCGACGACCGACTTCTTCGGCTGTCGGGTACGTTTAGCAACGCCACCTTTCGCCTCTACCAGCTTCTTCTTGCCAACGTATTGCTTTCCGTTCTGTGATCACTTAATGTTAGCAGTTGCATCATGTAAACAAAGAAAAGTCCAGATTAAAACACTTGCATTGCCTTCCAAAACACCCGTATCGTTCACTTTCACATCGTGCTCATGCATGACTTGTGTTCCAACAGTTTGCACCTTGTTTTTGTAGTTGTTAAGTGTTCTGTTAGATCCCTTTCGCTATTAAGTTGTTAGTAAATTTGGCTCCCCTTTGATATTTAAGTGTGCAATGGCTCACGTTTTTCTCCTTTAGGGGATTCCACGCAAGTCTAGCAGAAAATTCTGCCATGGAAAAGATCGAGCAACAGCACGATTTTGATTCCTGCCAAACCCTGTCAGTTAATCGTCATAGCCAGCTTATGTAACTGTCACTCACCGTGAGGGCACGTTCAACCTCATTGAACCGCTCATTGAAAGACGGATAAGCTTTATAGATGGGTCCATCGGTTGAAAACCAGAAGGGCACATGGCAACGACCATGTGCAGCTTCTTCGATGTGCCACTATTCACCAATTAGTCTTATCGAAATAAGATACATTTTACCTTTTTAAACTCACCAGAAGCATCCAACAAATGGTTTCGACAACCTCATCTGAGTAGTGATGCTCTATCTCTCCCTTTTTATTTGGCAAATCTGCCATGTATTTATAGTGTTGGCTGCTTGGTGGCTCTAATACATCCACTAGGTTGAACATCGCATCCCAGAGTCGCTGCACCAAGGCTTGACGTTGGATGTTACTGGTAGGCATGTCGTAGACAACTCTATTTTCTGTGATGTTTTTGGTGGCAATCAACTCTTCTCGTTTCTGGAACGCATGGCGAAAGTCGCGGATCTGCGGTACTAATTGGCGAGGTGTCGCAATTGCTGCAGCGGCCTGGGGACCGTTGACAAGATGAAGACCGTTGTTAGGATGAACACCATTGATGGGCTGAGGACCGTTGACGAGATGAAGACCGTTGTTAGGATGACCATTGATGGGCTGAGGACCGTTGACGAGATGAAGACCGTTGTCGGGATGGACACCATCGATGGGCTGAGGACCGTTGATAGGATGAAAGCCGTTGATCTGAACACCATCGATGGGTTGAGGACTATTGATTGGCTGAGGGCCATTGATAGGCTGAGGACCGGCCATGGGAAATGAGCTGAATGTTGACTGGTTGGCAGACATTGTGTTTGTTAACGAGATGTTACTAATTAGTCACAAACAGTTAGTCAAATCATACTTGACAACTATAACTTCATGGAGTTATCATAGGATTCCAGGGCGACTCAAGTATCTCAGATCACGCCTAAAGATAAGGAGTATAACTAACCTGAACGATATGAATACCAGAGTATATGCTTGTTGAGCACCAATAACTGTGTCAACGAATCGAGAAGTTCTTGATGACTTGGTCAACAAGCGATTTGTGTATGGCTCTCGTGATCTCTTCTGAGCTGTATTATTTGCTTGGTAGACTGTTGGATGGTGCTTGAGACCAAAGCGATACAAGGTCGGAAGGGAGAGCTGAAGTGGTTTTTTTTTCTGTTACACCTGGTTCCGAGAGTTAGCAAACAGAATTCGTGATAGATCACTATATCTGTGGTCTTGAGGAAATGAGAATAGTGGAGGAGGAGAGTAAGGCCATCAATAACGGGAGTTGAGCTGGCTTGCTGGGACAGTGCTTCCTTGACTTCCAGATAATGTACCTGGCTAGCCAAGAGAGCGCAACTCAAAACGAACAGGAACTTCAGAGTAGGGATTTGAGACTGAGGCAAGTTTCTGGAGTAGCTTCTCGTGGCAGGAAACGTGACAACGCGTACGCATGTGCGTATTAGGAAGTGGAGGGAAAGGTAGAATGTGCTGCTGGCTTTGCAGATGAAGAATAGGCGCGTGGATGGTTTGTGGTTGACTCGGATTCGGGATGGGCCGCAGGGAAATGGGCAAGGCTTTGTCTTCTTGAGGTGCTGGAGTTGGCAGTTGATGAACTTACCTTCTGTCACGGTGGACGGCGGTGCTGTGAGAGTAGCCTGAAGCTCTAGAGTGGTTGTTTTTTTGGGTTGCACTGCCTTGCGAGCGAAGCTCAGTAACGCGTGCGGGAGAGAAGTATCGGAGACGTGCCGGAAGCAAGCTTGACTTGAGAAGATAGAGTCAGACTGATGCAGCGGTGATGATGCAGTTGTTGATGATGGTGCAGCTGATGATGATGATGCAGTTGTTGATGGTGCAGTGTTGATGAAGAAGTGATGAAGATGTGTACAAGAAGAAGAGATGGAAGAACAAGTATGTGGAAGAGATGGAGGAGAGAAGTGTAGGTGGGAGGTGGGAGATACTTATATACTTCTGGGTGGGTGGGGCTCTGGGTAACAAAACCGACTAAACAGACTAAACAACTCGGTGGACTTGCCGATGCTATTGACAACAGTAACTACAATGTGCTAGGCAACGAGATAAAAGGTGCAGGTGCAGGAGGTAGTTGTGGCTAGGTACTTAGGTACTTGTGTAGTTGAAGGTACGTGTTGACACCAACGCGTAATGTTTCTTGCCAGACTTGAGGGTATTTGGGATCGAGGACTTCGTTGCAATTACAAGATAGTGCAGAACATGCCGATATGAACTAAGTAGAAAAGTGCTATAGAGTTGACGAGACGAAGTAACCAGTATACATACCCGTAGGTTTATGAGAGATGCAAGTAATGTAACTCGTCAGTCTGTAGCTGGCGCGCTGCTGTCTGCAAAGTTGATGATCCGTAACTAACACTCAACTGCAGTTGCTGAGAAGTGCTGAGAAGTGCTGGCAACGTGGTAGAGTAGAGGAACAACAAGAGGAAGTAGCGCAATAGTACTACTATACGATCGTTGAGTTCGTGATGATGAATGAGTTGAGTAGATGATCTGGTGGCAGGACTTTGTTATGGTGTTGTGGAAGTGTGAGTGTGTAAGAAGAAGAGTTGGATGAGTGAAGTTGGAGGGAGGGTGGGAATTTATTTATACCTGGGCAAGTTCCCAAGAACTAACTAAACTAACTAATCATTAGAAGAGAGATAGTTACCGAGCACATTGAAGGCAGTTACGGATAATGGGGACCCACACACACAAACATTACCTACAACATCTGTTGCATCACTCGTTAGGCTTCCATATTATTAAGCTCACTGCAAGTTCTCCATACGGCACTGTGCTGTCAATGGTAGCCAGGTATCTAGTTCTCGCTTATCTAGCGAGAAGATGCATAGTCCACATTGTTTGCCTCAGTTGAGGAGGTTGGTAATTACACGGATTTCATCACGAAGTATTGTGGTTGTAGATACGGGAAACGATGTAGCGCGCAGTTGCACTGTAGATGTTGCGTATGCATAGATGCTAACTCTCGCGGCATTTGTTGAACTTGGAGAACAACTTGAGGCCATTATATTATAGTGACCGAACTAGTTGTAACCGATTTGTGTTTGCTGAAAACACTAATCCTATCTCTCCTCCTTATTGCTTTAACACCTTCATTACACGAACCTGAAAATGTAACTGAATGTGTACATATATTGTAGTCTAAAAGTTTCTTACTGTCAGTTACATCTCTAGATAACAGACCGACCTTTAGCTCGAGGCTATCTCCTGTATTGCAGCATGAGCCTGTATACATTGTAAAGATTTATCGACTGAAAATATCTTGTCGTCAGCTTCACACCTCTCTCTGCCAATCCTAGCAATGAGGATAGCTGGGTTCATGAATGTGTGCTTCTTAAAGCACTCTTGTAGAATTGAACTCGAGTCTGGGCGAACTTGGATCCGGTAAAGTGGACCAGAATTACTATGCAGTTAGTGCTACTTAAGTCTTGATGAAGACTTCACCATATCTCGACCGTTCCTATCATACATGAGCAGCTCCAGAACATGCTTGCCTAAGTACTGGAGCACAGAGCGGAGTTGGACAAGCTACCACAGGACCCAAGCATCCTGTGCCCCAAGATACAGAAAGTTTTACCTAAAGCTGCTTGGACGGCCTAGCTTAACTGTCAGAAGAAGGATGCACACTGATCGCGCAAGGACTGTCTCGTACAACCATACATATAAGTACGCTCTAAGATTAAGATACGTAGGTTCAATGTAGGATTAAGATACATAGGTACGTTAGACGTGCAAGTAAAGTTCTTACTAGATCGACACAGGGATCTTCCCGAGGTTAGCATAAAACTAGCGCGGTTTCTAAGCTCTTATGGAACAGTACCTTATAATATGTATACCTGGCACTTTACCAAGGTATCTACATTACTTAAATAACATGTAAAAGTACGTGGTGGTAAGCAATGAATTATAAATCATCAAGTCACTTTATTTGCATATAGTTCCTTTACCACTTATGACCATACAGATAATATTTACGTGGGCATACACTTAAAATATTAATGACAGGCTTGGCATTTCTTGGTGGCCAATCATTATGGATTGTAGCAAAGGAACAGATATATTCTGCTGGCTGCATCTCTGCAAATAGCACCTGTTCTCCTGCATCCAGTATCAATATTTGCAACAGTACCATCATGGGATTATATTTCTTGCTATGTACCCAAGTAACTAAGTACTTAAGTATTTAAGTACCCAAGTATCTAGGCAGTTGAGGTGGCAATTCCTGCTAATAGGCAGGCAATGGAATGGAAAACACTGTTCATGATTGGTCATTTGTACTGTGCGACGCAGTGAATGAGCTTGTGGGTCCAACTCGCCCGTGAAAATAACAATGTAAATCTGCTACTGTGCGAGTATCTATGGTCTACTGGTGCACGCATAAGCACTTTGTTGGTTTTCATGAAGGGTAGTGTTAGGATGTTTGGTGTGGGTACAATAATGGACTTTGTTGTTGCGCGAAGGTGTCCAAGTCTCCTTCATGGGCTAGTCTCTGGCTATATACGTGCATACGCTTTGTTCTTTGGGATTGTGGGAACAATTAATTATAACAGGAAGTATTCGGTCTACTTTGTGTATCGTGGCATGTAATGGGCAGATAGACGAACGAGTTTGGCCATGGTAAGCTATCCTCATGGAGGAGAGCGATCAGGTTGCATATTGCAGCAGAGCTTAAGTGTCCACATATTTCACGACACAGGATAGAGTAGTGACTGACAGTAAAGAGCAACATAAGGGCTCTAGATTGGTTCTTGGTTGAATATCTGCTGGCAGGGAAATGTTGGAAATGCCGGTGGTCCTAGCCACATAACAGTCACAGCCGTATTAGTTGGAGACACGATGATATATATACGTTGTGTAAGCACGAGTCACTGGATCCTTTAAAAAGAGATTGTCGGGCGAGTTCTGTATTTTTAAGAGAAGATGGAGTAGCAGCTGTTTACCGGGCTAGTTCGACACATGAATACTTAAGTACTTAGTGCTCATCTCAGAGAGTAGCATGAGCCCTCAATTCTACATCCGGTACACTGTGGAATGCGCCACAAGATCGACTTTTTCTTTTCAGTGTTTCACATTTTCCATACCAATATTCCGGGTTAGTTGCAAGAGATTCATTGGTTGAAATAAGAGCCAAAAAGCTTCAAATTGCAATAATCTACCAGGGCGTCGAGGAGGTCATCCAAGCCTAGCCCTCTCCTTTAGTTAGGCGGCGAACCTAAGGTTTATGCGAGGGCTTTGCTTTCGCTATTTCGCGTCGCCTTGCCTTTCTCGCTTCATATTGCCGAAGTTCTGGCCTGTCGGGTCTCAGAGATGGAATGTAGTCCCAGTCCCTTGGGTCCGTATGACATTTGATTGGTCAGGAAACCTCTTATTGGGCCATAAATTCGGCCGATAGGGTAGATTCATAGATTTTTTAGGATCAAGTATGTTTCCTATGTCAATAGAAATGCTCTTTCCCTCAAAGCGCCGCCCCGAGTCCATGAATTCCCATTTCGGATAACTGTACTTATTCAAGATCCAAACACCAAAAACAATGCGAGATAGCGACTGTTTTTCCCAAGCTAGTATTATTAGTATCCATGTAGTCCGAAAGATGCCACTTAACCGCTCGTGGACCCTCGTTACTTTCCGGAGGAACGATATTACTAAAAAGAAATCTAAAATATATGGCTCATACTAGTTTCATATGCGAATGGGTTTCTTGAAGGTGGTGGTGATATAAGTATTTCGTTACATATCGGCGGTGTGACCTTAAGAGGCCTTACCTAGAAAGATGGTGCGCAGTTCCACCAGCAGACCAAGAAATTTTACGAAAACTGGCCTTCGAGAATCACTTTGTGCTATGCTGTTTAGGCGCTGGGACATGCGATGTCAAGGGCACTAGTTCACAGCTAACCTATGGTGTAGAACTAGTAGGTTCTGTATATAAGTGACTGAACTCCCCTTCATTTGGGTGGTTCATGAACTCTCTGGCTGTAGACTGGTTTCCTCATTCAATTTCGTGGCACTTACCCTCCGACATGCGAGTAGAAGATAGATAGATAGAGCGCCTATTTTGATAGGCAACTATGGTTATGGCTAGCACTACGAATACCGGTCGTTGACACAAAGGCATGGTAACTGCTCACGATGTCATCCACAGCCCGCAATCATCGAACTCTCTTTAATCCCACGGATATTAGAAATCACTATCGACGCGATCTAGTCCACCAAGACGTGATAGTGACTGAAGTTGAAGCAATCCGTGGTTATGGCGAGACATGTTGCTCGAGCCATGCCATCATCACGTAACTACTAATGATAATCTTTCCGAATCGAACCACAGGCGAAAAGAAGAAGAAACGCTCACGACGCTCGCTAGTCAATCAAGGTGGGTCTTGGTGACGGGAGCTAGGAAGAATATTCGAACGGCAGACGATCTTCCGGGCCATTAAGAAGGGTGGCGTGAAGATCTTATCTATTTCCTAGCTAGGTTAGAGACTATAGACTGCATGTCTGAGTTGCTTTGCTCTTAGTGAGATGATTGGGTATTTCTGAGCTAAAGCCTTGTATTTAGCTGTTACAGAACAGAACTGCAGCACTCTATGTTGTTGATTCGAGCGAATTGGCCGTCTGCAGCTATTATATTATCGTATCCTAGCAACATCAAACAGAAGTCCAGGGCCTTGAGTGTATGTGACAGAATGCTTAGCTGGTTTGTGGCACTTCCAACCGTAGAGAAGAGGGAACAGCATGGATACAGACAGGGGTATCAACTTGGCCCAGGAATCCCAAGGCCCACCGTGCCGCGGCAACGATATGTATCTATCGTTAGAATCCCTGTAGAGAGCCGAGTCTACGTGTGGACGATGATCTATTCTAGGGTCTGATAAAGTACCTCTAACGGAGAAATCAGGTGGCAGAGCTCATAGGGCCGGTGATTGCACATCTAGTGTATCCGAGTAATCTGCGTTGCCATCTAAGCTCTGTCTGTGTGGGCAGATCTTTAACAATCTATACAATAACTGTGAAGAAGGTTGGTTGTGGTGTCGTGATATTTAGACCTTGGTCAAGATATTGGCGACAGTGGTGGAAAGCAAGTAGTATGTCAGCAAACTCAAAATTATATTGCCTACAGGACACATGATAACCTCGATGTCAAGTCTCCATTTTCCATCCAGAGTATAATTATGTTACGATGTAATTACTTTCGAGCTGGGACTGCACTCTATTCTAAAGGGTTGGCCTGTGGCATAGAAGCGGCAACAGGATTGGCGTAGAAATAATTCTTCAACACCTCGGATGGTGACTTGCCTCAGTGCAGATCACGGAAACCGGTTGGAATGTTGTACGGTGTTGTCTCACTACGAAAAAGAAAAAGAACTTGACCATCACGCCATCATACATTTCTGTTCCTATGGAGGGAATCGTACCATTCCTACATTTATGCGCACTGTTTACACCATGGAATAATTTCGTCGGTCAATTCGATCTACAGACATGCTGTCTTCTTTACACTATGAAAATGCTACTTTTCTGCTCCTCCTCCTTACACACACCTAAGAAGGAAACGCACCATAGAACTCGCTTAGATGTAACAAGGGCCAGAGATTGGGGGCATGAGATGATTATTCGATTCGTCATAATATACCAGGTCATCAAGGAGGCCGGCCATACAAGTTCTCTTCCTCTCTTTTAGCCCCAGTTGTAACCTAGCGAAAGCCTTGCGTTTGCTTTTCGCTTCCGTTCGCTTGATCTTACCTATCTCGCTTGTTACTGCCTGTTCTTGCGAGCTGTGATACTCAACGCCGCCCCAGTCCCTTGGGCCTGTCCATGTGACTGCCATTAGACCAAAACCCCATCGAGAGGCAGGTACCATTGTTGTCAATGGCAGCCAAATGTACGGTAATTAGGTAACGCAATTGCCGATTTACCTCCAGACTCTCGCTTAATAAATGGGGAGGGAGTAGTTGAGTGTGGCTCGAAGTTCACTGTGTAAAGCGCATTGAATACAATTGTCATGCCGCCTTGGGATAGCCGCGAGCCACTTCCACTTCCCCTTCACACCGCAGAATAAGTTCAGTAAATTTTTCTCTGCGTTATGTATCACTAAAATCATCTCGACCTGATACAGTGTGTGTGCTAAGTCATCGACATTCTAAAAATCCAATGACATGGCGTGTACACATTTGGTCGATGATGGTGGCATAAACAAAGCACATAATTACACAACATGTTGCACAAGATAATTAATTCATCATGGGTGACCCTGGAAGATAATGTGCAGATGCACGTGACTTTTAGAACGTTGATTTCAGAATAACGCAACATACATAGATGCTGTAGGTGCTTACACGGCAAAACCACCAATGAAGAATTATTGAACATCTATCTGTTCCTTAGACCATACTTAACAACAATGCATGTGAGCATAGAGCCAATTCTAAGTAGCCATTGATTCCATGATGTAACACAAAGGTATATATCACGTGAACAAAAGGTTCCTCTGATTGATTTGATCCGTCCATGTATCAGGAAAGAATCACGTAGCGACGGAGTTCTCAAATTCACAGCGCTTTTGGAGCCTGTGTTTCTACTACTAAGCTGCTCTGAATCATGCCTCGGCTAGAGTATCTAGCGCCTATGTAAACCCGTTTGTAAATGCACTTCGCGTGAAGTGCAAAGTATAACTCGGAGTTGTATCCATTTGGCATTCATCGACCATTTCTCATCCGGGTTAATAGAATGCAAGGAACTCTTCATCGGCCCGTGTATATCATTACTTGGACTAGATATGAAGATAGCAGTGGATGTGGATCATCTGCAGAGCTTCACAAGGATTGCTGACCTTGATGGCGCGTCTGTCCTAATGCATATGATGCCAGGGTGACATGTTTTTGTAGCTGAACCGCCTTTCATGCCTCCGAAGATCATCGACTTGTCGATGATACGTATGAATACAAGCGATCCATTACAGACAGACTTATATCTTACAAGTTATCCAGGCAAATGTCCGCTTCGGTGATCTTCTCGCCGACTGGACTCTCATGCAGTGATGAGCCCCAGAGGACTGAGTCCGATGGCAGGCGAGCCGATACAGCCTTTGATTGGCATTATGGGGTTGTCGGGAGCATCCTGTGCAAGATTGGACTCGAATGGTGTTCACCAGTTTCTTCTGCCGCCACGTCCCCGACCACCGAAGCCGCCACCGCCGCGTCCCATACCTTGGTCGTAACCAAAGTTCTGGCCTTGGTTGCCGGCTCCACCACCACCGAAATTCTGGTTCTGGGAGCCCTGCCCGGCAGCGCCGCTACCCGCATTCTGCATGCCCGAGAACATGGCCGTCATGGCCGAAGGGTCCATTTGGCTGGGATCCATGCCCGAGGCCATCATCTGCTGCATCATGGCTTGGAATTCCGGGGGCATCCCATCCATGCCAGGCATAGAGGGCATGGAACCAGCGGCGCCGGCGGCTCCCATGCCAGGCATACCTCCCATCATCATCATCTGCATCTCTTCCATCATCTTTTTGTTGTTCTGGGCAATGGCATCTTGACTGTATTCTCCGCGGACATTGTCTTGCTTAGCGGCATACATAGCCCACGTGAACTCGTCGAACCCATAGTTGAAATAGTCGCTGAGGTCGGTACCCGGGTTTCTCCAGGGTTTGTCGTTCTCGGGGAGATCTGGTAACAGTAGTTAGCAGCCAGTCATGTACGCATTTGCATAGCTGGGGTGCGATAGGAAGCAGACCTGTATCGATGTTCACCTGCGTGATGGGCTTCCCCGCAGGCTTGTAGATGGGAATCGCATTAACGTCGACGGTGGAAGTTGAGACGGGCGGTAGCTCAGCGGCGGCGGAACCCTTGGTGGAATCTTCTTTCTTGATGGGGGGCTTTGTTGTGGTGTCTGTGGACGTAGATCTCTGGGGTATATTCCTGATGTCGCTATAGCGCGATTGACTGGACGGAGGGATCTACGTGAGCGACATAGCTTCGGCTAGACAGAGGATTGTTCTTACGTTGGCGGAGCGGCTTTGGTGCCGTCCTTGCGCTCGGTAATGATGTCGATATCCTGAGGCGCTCGTGTCAGTGGAAATGATGGATGGTGGGGGTGGGCAGCCGCCGTACCGAGTCGGAATCTTCCATCTCGGCGCCCTCATCTTCCTCCTCCCCTTCTTCTAGGTCTTCGTCATGCTGTGGCGCGGTGTGCGTAGCGTTGGCAGCGGCAGTAGCAGCGGGCGCGTTGGCGCTCTCGACAGACTGGGTAGTGGGTTCTTCGGGAGCGTAGAAATCATCGTCGTCGTCGATCTCCATGGTGGCGGCAAGGCAATCGGTAGTACGTTAGAGAGATCGGCTGTCCGAACGAGAATAAAGACAGGACCGAGGATCGAGGATCAAGGCGCGATAAGGCTGCGATGTTGCTTTGTTGCTGTTTAGAGGCACAGAAATGCTCAAGCTAATTGTTAACTACCAGGAGCTTCCGCAGTTCTACATGTAGCTACTGCACCCCTGCAAATGACATATGCACTAAACCGAGTATATGTCATTATCTGTATGTGCATGTGTACCTGAGTACCGGCCTGAGGTAGGTACCTGCCTGAGGTACTTGTCTACATGTACCTACACATGCAGCTAGCTCTAAGCTCTTAACATCCACATGCATCCCGACTTGAAGCTTTTTACGCGATACATGCACCAACCAGCCATCAACCACATTCCTGGATCTTATCGACTGAGGCTCGTCAACTACCCTCACTTCCCTTCGTTTGGTCGCTTGATCGTTCGCTCGTTCGCTCGTCCGCTCGTTCGCCCGTCCCACCCGTCCACGCACCCGCCGTGCTAGCTAGTTAGTTGATTGCTCGCCTCATCTTCTGTGTGCAACCAGCCAGTCACACAGCGCGTCCCGAGCTGGAGATCGCCCATTCGCCCGGCTCCTTGCCTTGCTATGGCCCTTTTCCGGTCAGCAAGTGGTCCTGGAGGTTTGAGCATCAACACATCATCTGCCAACATGTTGTACGTCCATCCGTTCGTCTGTCGTCGGGGTCTGTTTGCTTGTGCTCCCCCAACCAACCTGCCTCAACCTGCCTCAACCCGTCACAAGCCCATCGCGAGTCTCTCGCCCTCCTCTGTCCTCTGTCCTCTGCCTTTTCCTCCCCGTCGTCACCCTATCTATTCATAATGCTCCAGTGCTGCCACCATGCCGCTTAAGAAACTGACCCAGGAAACTGACGACGGTAACAGTGGCGCATCTACTAGTCAGGCGCCTGCTTCGGGTGGCCTATTCGGCTCAACTGCAAACGCTTCTACCGCAAAGCCCGCTAGTTTATTCGGCAGCGCTCCTACCTCGCAGCAGTCTCAGCAAGGCACCTCATTGTTTGGTTCTACCCCGACCACCGCCACATCTCAGCAGACACCTGGTCAGGCGCCTGCTTCGGGAGGCCTGTTCGGTTCAACCGCCGCTTCCACCCCAAAGCCCGGTGGCCTCTTTGGTGCCTCCTCCACTCCACAGCAGCCTCAGCAGGGAACTTCGTTGTTTAGCACCACCCCGGCATCCCAGCCCCAGTCTCAGCAGACACCCAGTCTGTTTGCTTCCGCGGCCTCGGCGCAACCCCAGCAGCAACAGCAGCAGCAGCAGACCGGTGGCCTCTTCGGAACTGCTGGCCAGACCCAGACTCAGACTCAACCCCAGACTCAGGCCACTGGATCATTATTCGGAAATATCAATGCGGCCGGTCAGGCAAACACGGGCGCAACGGCTAGTACAAGCCTGTTTGGTGGCAGCCTCTCGAACCCTTCACAGCCCGCCAACAATGCTACAGGCACTAGTTTGTTGGGCCAGGCCACGCAGCCGCGGCTTGGCTTATTGTGAGTTTGCGACTCCCGACGCCCTCGTCTCTCCTTTCATCCTTGCAGGCGCTGATTGACTATTATCTTTACTAGTGGTGGCCTTGGTCAGCAGACTCAGACCCAAACTCAACCCACCTCTCTTGGTCAATCCCAGCAGCAGCAACAACAGCCCACCATGGGCTTGGGCGGCGGGCTAGGCTTCGGCTTGACCATGGGCCAGCAGAATTCCCAACCCACTGTACCTGGTGTACGCATCGACGTCACCAATCTCAAGGGCACGACACGATTCAATGACCTGCAGGAAGACCTTCAGAAGATCGTTGAGCAGGCCGACAATTTCATCGCTGAGCAAGTCCGGAGGAAACAGGAGGTCGATTCGTTTATGTCCGGTCACCGTCAAATGCTTGAGAGTATCCCCGACGACGTTGCATTCATTAGCAGGAAATACGACGGTGCTCGAAATGCTCTGGAATCTGCTGCACAGACCATCGAGGCAGCTCGCGCCCTGGTGAACGAAGATGCCGACAATGCTCGCTTGAGCTTCCGCGCCATAGATAATCTGAAGCTCCCACAGCAGTACCATACCTCCGGCTTCTGGTCGCCCAGGCAGCAAGCATCTGGGACCGCAAACGCCGAGTCCGATGGCCAAGATATCGTAGGCTTCTTTTCCAAGGCGGCGGATGAGATGGGTGCGCAGATAAAGAAGTACGAGGGGAACCTGACCGAGATCGAGCTCCACTTGCATGGCGTCTCGGACAACTTGGTGGAGCAACTACAACGAATGATGGCCTCGAAAAACAACCCATCGTCTGGGGCCGATGAGAAGATTCAAGAGCTGGTGGCTGTGCTGAGAGACTTTGAGCAGAGTATCCTTAAGGTGGCAAGCGATGTTGGAAGCGCCAGAGAAGGCATGACCCGACTTCAACTCGGCGATTTCATGAATAACAACCACAACACGAACGGTGTATATTAGTCCAGTAATTATTTGACGGCATGTAAGTTTTGGGCATTGTACGGCGTAAATACCCGGTTTGGAACTATAAAAGGGAGGGGAATGGACAAGTCAACGATGCTTTACGCGGCCCTCCTCTCGTCTTAAAGTTAGACTCCCCGGTGGGAAGTGTAAATACATGATACTACACATCGACCGGTTGGCAAGCGATCTCTGAGGGAATATTTCTAATAAGATTGGTGCTGATATTGTACTGCCGGTGCCGCTTGACCTGATATAAACTGGCAACAGCCTACTGCCACAGGAAGTCCCATCAGGTCTTTTACGACCTTAAACAACTCTTTACAGGACCAACTAGACTGCTGTCACTTTTCCTATCCGGCTCGCCTTGATCTATCGTACCGCCTGTACCCCGAAACGTTAAATCTAAATCTGGGCCGAGAAAAGATACCAGCTAGAATGTTTGACTTATCCACCAACAACGCCATACATAGAATGAATGTGCCAAAGACCATTGGAACCGAAAAGCCGATCTGTCCGCTCGCTAGAGTGCCCCTCGTACCTCTCTCTCCGCGCGCCTACCAAAGCAACACCCTCCACCGCCAACCATTCAGCACCTTGAAATCCTGCTCATCGACATCTTCAACACCATTCTCGACCTTGGAGACAAGTTTCTTCAATCTCTTCGACACAGTCCTAGCAACACGAAGGGACACCTCGCTCTGAAAGACGTAGAGCACAGCCAGCACGAAGAAGGCTATAGAAGCCAGGCCGGACTTGCCGTGGGGGTGGACCGAGTCCAGGATGCGGGCGATGAGGGACTTGCTCTTCCGGAAGGCGTGCTCCGTGTCGTTTGAGGACACGCGACGGTCGTCGTGTGAGGATCGCCGGAAGATCTTGCGCACGAAGGGGATTATGGTTGCACTTTGAGGGTTGTGGTTAATTCATTCGTTCTCATTCCATTCATTCATCTACCGTTATGAGATGTGCAAGGAAAGGGCACCGATGTTACGGTGATCATTCAGTAACAGCAATGGCACAAGATAAACAGTGCAAAAATCATCATGCCACAAACTGAAAAGAAAGTGAAAAAGAAAGCTCAGTAGGTGAGAGCAGAATAGAGAGCAACGATAGCTACTCACATAATACCCCCAAAAAACCACTTCCTCCACCTCGAATTCTCAGCCCTCTTAAGCAACGCCGCAACCTCAGAGCGAAGGGCCCTCAAATCGCTAACAGCAAGAGCGCCCTGGGCACGAAGCCTATCGCGTCCGGGACTTGCACCGCCCTGTATCTGCAGGCTAGCGTAGTCGCGGAGCGAGATCTCGCAGGCCGACTTGATGGTCCTTAGATCGGTGCCGACGAACGGCGAGGCCACGGCTGGTGGCGGCTCAAACTGTTGCTGTTGCTGCTGCTGCGGTTGTTGACACTGTTGTTGTTGTTGTAATTGTTGCTGCTGTTCTAGTTGGAGTTGAAAAGGTGGTGTTTGAAATGACGGTGGTGGTGGTGGGAGCGCGGCGGTCTCTAGGACCGGCGGCGGCGCTGTGGAAGTCGGTTGGTAAGATGGTGTTGGCGCTTGGTACTCCATCATGTCTATCTATCTGTATATCTATATGCTGTCCACAGAATGAATAAATGGCAATGAGGCGGTGTGTCGTGAAGCGGGTAGCGGGCCGAGCCGGATACGACGATGGCTTGCTTGTCTTAGTTCGTGGGGGAAAGATAACTTGGAGAGCACCTATAAATAATTTATAGTTCTATAAGATATTGAATCTAACTATATGTGAGAATATATAGATGGAATTTTGGGCTGAGTAAGTGTCATAAGACTTGAGAGAGAGAAAACACGAGATGTTTGCATGCACCGTTGCCGCCACCCAATGTAGTACAGCTGGCTGTACGGTGCCTGGGTACCTAATGCATGATGATGCATCCAGGGGTGGCGGCTGGGTCCGCGGGGTAAGCGTATTAGGTAGGTGAAGAACGAACCGCTTCTTTTCTTTTTTTTTTGTTTTCTGTGCTAAATTGTATTCTAATTGGTATCTTGTGTTGTAGGGCTTAAGCGATTGGAATTCTCCTATCCTTCATGTTTCCTAATCGCCGATTCGCCGCCATAATTCTCCAGCGAGATCTATTAAGATACCCTTAAATCCCTCACGATGCATTCGCAGTACTCGACTGGCTCACGTACAGCGCAAGGGACAGAATCGTATTATTTTGCTAGGAGCACTGACACGAAGCTTCGTAGTTAAACTGGCTGGAGAATCCAAGAGCAAACTCCGAGGGTATCTGATAAGTAGCAGTCCGGGGGAGAAGCGATAACATAGAATGTTGAGGCCACAGGCGAGGGCGAGGAGAGCTTCAAGGATAAACTATAAATATCCAGTGTTGTCTCCTGCGACATGCATATGAAGAGGTTGGCCGAAGGGGCTTTGCGCGGCACGAGAGAAGCATTCTAGGTTGGAACATCATCCCACCGTCGGCAAGAACAGTCCTTAGCTCGTCTACGATCAGTGTGGACTGCCACGCATTGGGGACCCTTGCGCCATATCGATTCTCGCTTTTCGAAGAAAGAGAATTCCGGGCGGTAAAGATCTTCCAAGCTTGGAGTCGTGGCCATGGACTCTTGAAGGATTCAACAACTTCTTCAGCATCAAGGCTGAAGGAATTCCGGGTTTGGAGCAATACCGCCCGGATCAGGATTGTAGAAAGGAACAAGCTCTGGCTTAGAGAAGATTGCTTTCTAAACCCAGGCTTTATCAGTGCACACAGCTTGGCCGTGCGAAGAGGCTATCGTTCGGCGCGAGATCGGAAAGGAAGGATCTAGGCCAAAGATTCCAATAAGCCCGCATGTATAACTCGACGAGGGCGCTGTCTCCTTCTGATTCCGAGTATTCAAAGTCGACCGTTGAGCTTTTCTTGCTGTCATGTCTCGGCCTTAAAAGGATTACCTATTGTATAGGCGCGTCGTAAGAGACTCTACCCCTAAGCCCATAGATCACTCCACGGCAGGGGGTCGACGAGGTAGTCGATCACGACACTTCAATACCAACAGCTTCACAAGGCCATCGAAGCCACGAAGCCCAGTTTGCACCAAGAAACTTATTGACAGCATGAACGATGCTTTTTCCAACTCGACCAACCATCCACAGGTCGCGGCAGCAGACGTCCAACGTCATTCCATAGTAAGCATAGATTATCAACGCCACCGGGCGACGTAGCACGAGCAGGTCAATCATTCTCTCGGAGATGAAAAGTGGCCATGCCAGTGTTGCTAGAGAACAGGAGTTAGTCGTATCTCCCATAGGCCCAACATGTGAAACGTGGGCCAACCAACCGACCACAGAGGAGCGACCGTGGCAAGATGTGAAAGGGAAGGCCGATGCAGAGACCCAGTGAGAATCATTCACGTACCATAGACCAGATGAGCCGGTACTGGTTGGCCAGGCGTGTATCCATCCAAAATGTATTGCACCTGTTCAATAGCAAAGCGACAAGCCTCAGCCGCTGTCGGTGAAAGATCTGTCGACTGAGTGACCAGCTGCCGAAGAGCATCGCACTCGGAGCCCTGTCCCTTCCGTAAGGTTAATAAATCGCACCATTGAAACAAAACCTGTATCTCGGACTCCCTAAGTCGAGCCCAGTGATCGACAATGATGGTTCTCACGCCGCGCTGGAGACCGAAGAATTGCCCGAATCGGATGAAGAAAGGCTCCGGATCGAGATTCAGAGGAGAGATGTCAGCAAGACCATGTATACAAATCAAGCTGGAGAAGAGGAAGAGAGCCACGCAGGTGTCGCGATCAGGGTCTCGGGGCGCGGGGTTGAAGTTGGCAACGGCCCAAGTTTGAAGTCTGGTTGATTGATCGAGGTAGAAGCGAGATCTCTCAGGCGCGACCTGAGTGCTGAGATGGCGAGCGGCGAAGGCGAGGATGCCGTGCATCAAATAGGGACTTGAGAAGGCATTTGAGACAGCCGTCTTCTTGAGCTGATTCGTAAAGGCCGTGTCCTTGTTGATGAAGAGGAAAGTGCCTTGGGTAAAATGATGGAAGAGTTCCAAGTGAGAGATGTCGACGAGGGAATCATCTGGACTCCGGGCCGCCGATAGACTGGAAAGAGATGGCAGTTGCCGTCGCGATGATACCTCTTCGGAATGAGGTGGCGTATGGTTGCTAGATGATGTACTGGACGCCTCTGCAGCGCGAGGTTGAGCAACAGGTCTATAAGTACAAGTGCGATCTGAGTTCTGGCAATTTATACAGCTAGGGCGTTGTTGGTCACACTGCAGGAAGATATAAAAGTAAGAATACGCGTATACAAGGATATACCCAAATAACTTAGACTGGAACTTGCCCTAATATGACGGCGCCGGCACTCATCGCATTTGGAACCTTTTCTTGTCTTTTTATGTGATCGCCGCAACATTTGATCGGATGTTATTGTTCCAGCTGTCCGTCGCGTGACTTAGATATTAAGGCGAGAGCATGAAAACACATAGCGCAAGAGATGGAGTATTTTGTTTTTTGGAGCGTACTTAACTCAGATCCAGATCCTGCCCGTACTTGTGCTTATTTGTCGAGTTAGCCTAAGCTATCCAGAACCCGGAGAAAGTCGGATTTAAGCTGTGAATTGAGATCTCCGGCGCGGAGGACTATTAATAGCTCCCGATTCGTCCATGAACGCCTGAAGATTGTGAATCAAATCACTGATTTCATGGCAACTTATCTGTCTAGCTTCTCACTGGCGCCAGAGTTCTGAATCCTAAGGTCTTTTGCCTGTCTGAACTGACCGTGTGGTAGGTAGGTAGATTTTTTGCTGATTTATTGCGAATATACTTAGTGAATACAGCCATGCCAAGAGATGTGCTCAGTGTCGACGCTAGCTGTGTACATTGATTACATCTAGAATATCCATAACTAGCTAATGGTGAAGAGAATTGAGATAATTTACAAGTACGTTTTCCCTTTTCTCCCAGGCTTCCGTTCAGGACCAGGGAGAGCTGCAAGCGATCTACTCGCGAGGCCAGAGACCTTCGTCACAAATACAAGTTGAGTTCCTGAAGGTCCACACCGAAGAGAAGGCATTGGCCCCCGGGCGTATCGACTCGGCATGACTGGTTCGCAGCTTGTGCAGTGTGTGAGTCTAGGTGTCTCAATCACGAAAACACTTGAGGAAAAGAGGAATAAAAAATACAAAAAACGTACAACACCAGGGATTCGCTGGTCGTCACCGACCCAACTACTAATCTGGCGGTATGTAGCTTAGCTATGGGGGAGCGGACGGGACCCCGCGTTTTCTACATCCTATGGTCGTACGTGGAAGGTCACGTCGTTATTGCAAATTATAACCCTTTCTTTGCTTAGGGTCATACCTAAGTTCTAGCCCAGAGTGGATGGAAGGTTGACGTTTTGACCAGGGTAGAAGTCTATGCGATCTGGAGATGGACGGGAAAAATGTTGCGGACATCACCAAGGAGCCTCGAGCACGATCGCCATGTTTATTGAACACCGGGTGTTGATCCAGATCGGTGAATCGAGCTTCCCAACGAGATCTCCCAGAACAAGGTAGTTGGTGACCGAAAATTGACGATTTCGAAAGGAATTTCCTACCAGTTCGTTCTTAAGGGTAACAAAAAAGTCACAATCAATTAGTGAGACGTTCTTGGCCTCGCATCTCGTGCGAGCAGCCTAGGTCAGGTGGGGAGGGAATGCCCAACTATAGTACTATACTATTCTGCTTGTCTGATACTGAATGGCATCTGCATGGTGAAAAAAATGAGGTAGAGCATCATATCAAGACCCAGAGTTTTCCCAAAGCACATATGTGCGTCGGGATGCAGTCTGTAGTGAGCCCATAAGTTCATAAAGTAACGAAACTCCTGACAGGTATTATAATCTCGGGAATAGGATTTGACGTCGCAGACGTGAGGCGAGGAGGGAGAGAGCGAAAATACCGGAATCCGGTCATTGGAAAGACTATCGTCTGTTTCGGAAAGCCACAGATGCAATAATCACTTCAGATGGAGTTTTCCCGGTACAAGTCTACATCTCCTACCTTCCTACACCACACAATAGCGTAACTTTATCGTCCTAACTCCCCCTTGGAATGCGCCTGAGTGCCGCCTCAACCGGCCTGAAACGGAGGCACCACCTAGCCTACGTTCCGACACACGTGAGTTACAGAACCCTCCAACTCCTGACGATACATCTGAACCTGGTTATGAGCGAGCTTTTGAAAGACGCATTGAGATGGGCGAAAGATGATCCTCAGGTCTCTTAGAAATACGAGTTCGAAGTCGCTACGCGTATATTGGAAGCCATCGGTTTATGGTAGTCCTGGGAACGTTACTTGATTTATATCAGTTTCTACGGTTGAACAACATGGTTCATCGAAGATCAATAAGCTGCTCTCACTTCCCTCTGTGATAATGGATTTGGAGGGAGAGTTTAACCTCAATTACCTAGTGAAAACAGGAACTGACAGTGACAGTGACAAGCGAGAAGCTATTCGAATGGTGGCTTCGAATAAGCTGGGGAACGCCTTGGTGTTCTTGATCCTCGGCATAAGTTCAAGCGCAGGTTTAACACAGGGCCTGGGCGTCGGCGGTCTTAATAACGGTTGAGGGATTACTGCGCAGTTATGGAGCACTAGACAGCAGACGGCAAATGGCCTTCCACAGCACTTTTAAAGTTTGATTAGAAGTTGTGAGAGTGTCTACAGAGGGTTCGTCAATGATGTCCTTCATGACACCGTCCGTATACTCAAGCCCCTTCAGATTGTGTCTTTCTCTTGTGTAGAACAGTCTTTCGAACCAGTTCAGTTGAGTACTGCTATGTCTACAGCCAGCATATCATCGGATGCGTCAGATCCTATTCTTAAACGAGAACCGTCGCGAGTAGTCTTGGGACAACGTCAAGCTTTGGGTAACACGAAAACGACGCAATGACTACGGAAAATCCGTGAAAAATGATGCTACTGTGCAGTCTCTGCCAACTATTAATTCGATTAGTAGTTCAAGCAGTAGAGGCTTAAAGTGAAATATAGAACAGCACTGCTGCAGCACAATCCGCACCATCTATTATTTCGATTGGAAGTTCCATTGTGGAAAGCTCAGTGTAGAAGAGATCATCTCTGACATGATCTGAGAGATCAAATCAAAACATACCTTGTCAAGCGTCAACAGGTCAAGACACGGTAGATGACTCGGAATGTAAAGAAACCCAGTCATTGCGTCGTATGGACGAACGTGAAGCATGAAGAGTTATTGCATTGCCACACAATCGGGCATTAAATAGGAATGCTGAGAACTCAGGGCAGAGGACACAATATCTGGCAGCTATTATGGTTCTTGCTCATAAAGGTTGCTCTTGAATCTGATAATATTATCATACAGATTATACCACCATAGTCGAAAGTAAGTCCTAGTGTCGATCGTCAGACAGGCGTCCGTTCACTCAAATGACCTTGTTTCAATCAGCACCGAAAGTCATTGAGTACTGTGTCTGCCTCCCTTCTTCAGCTTGTAGGTTGCCCATCCAGACGTCCCACACCTATGATGTAGGAGTACGTCCTCCAAACTCGGTCTGCCCCAATCAAGCTTCATCGACTACAATTTTTCTTTTTCTGAGGTTGATTTGAGTGTCTACCAGAAGACAAGAGAGATTTTCGTCGGCCAGGCTTTCGGGAATCTTAGGTATGTATGTAGTCTTGCGCTATAGCAGGCTGCTCGAGTTTGAGAAATCGCAACCCCTAACACCGGGTTCATACCTGTCACATGATACCCCGTCATCCTACCATGAGCTGAGGGGTTGGAAATACTTGCCTGTAACGATCTTCTCTTTTCATGAAGCAAGCAGAAGTTAGCCAACTCTATTCATGTCCATGAGGAACTTGCGAATATGACTCCATTATACAACTTTAATATATCATCATACCGGTCCACTATGCAAGTTTAAATGAGGAAGACGCCCTGATATTATTTATGTTATCATGACTGGCGAATGATAGAAGAATATTTGTACGAATTGTTATTACTCGGGCACCAGTACACGATGTTCTTTGCGAGTTGGTAAGATCCATACCAGTTCAATCGAACCCATACTAACTGAACTAGAAAAGAAAAAAGTAGCACAGCGTGAGAAGGATTAGGATGAGACTATATTGTAAGATATACTAAAGAAACCTTTGCTGCTGCAAAGTTGGAGGACTTGAAAGAATGGCTGCTGATGACATCGTTGTTTCGTTGCAAAGGTCGAGAGCGAGGGTCGAAAGTGTCACGGAACAGAACTGCAGCACTAAACCACGACACTTTCAAAAAGACAGAACGTTGTCAAGTCGAGCGACTCGACCGTCTGCAGCTATTATATACGTACCGCGACAGAAAGGGTCTGTATCTGTTGTTCTTGTGAGGTTCAACATCGTTTGTTACTGTTGCGCACTTGAAAATGTAAAGCTATTAGTTCTAGCTAGATTTATCTACGAAAACACTATACACTACTAACACACGTTTCTCTCGCTCTGTTATATTGCTCCTGATGCTGTCTATTTCATCACATGAGACAATTTATTATGACGTCCGGAGCTGTACCACCATCAACCGTAGAGCGCGTTATTGATGAGACTATGGAAATTTATCATAGATGCGAATGAAATGCTCAAATCATGGTACGCGCCTCGTTACACTTTTCTATGTGCCGATGCTGTTCGCGAATCAACAATGCTCTCAAGGTAAGTTTCATTCTCTTCGTACTCGTGCCGGTTCTCTGGCATTTCTGCAACTTTTAAGTTAATGCGACAGTGCACGCACGCTAGCCGGAGGGACCGGTAGACGACCGAGATATCTAAATCAAGAGCTAGAGGAGAGGAATCAAGAACTCGCCTTGGTCAGAGAATACCGGCTCGTCGAGTGTCATGGATAGAAGGATTGACCCGGACGAACGCGGCCCAACATGTCTCACAGCAACATCCTCACGCTACCAATACTTACCGAAAATCCAAGATTATTGCGAGCATGATCCTTATTCTCTTTATCTACTGGTTTGCGCGTGGATAAGACTGGGAATGTGTTGACATGACCTCCACTTTCCGCGGCCGTTATGTCAAACTTGATCCGAGTCGGTTGACCGGAACCGTGTAGGCGGCGACTGAAGTTGCTCGGAAAACGATTGCAGAACATCTATATCAGTTGGTTCAGTGGGTCCTCCTCGGCGGTATTGGTTGACCATTTTATATGATGGGACAACAACCCAAATCACCACCATAGGTCAAATGCCAATTCTGGACAAGAATGCTGCTAATATTGACAGGACCTATTACGCTCTGATCACCAACCTTGTTATTGAGCTTGTTCCTAACAGCGAGGTATTTCGCAATATCTTGTACGAGCCCGATGACACTGGTGACCACTCTAATTATTCTGCCACTGACTCATTCGAGAGATACGATGACGACCGGGAACTCGAAGCAATGTTACACAGAATCCGCCGGCTAGTGTAGTAGAACAAGGCTGCCTCGGAAGCTGGCTGCAGCGTCGAAAGTCGTCGAAATATTCCGAAAGTCTACGGATAGTCGATGGCCGATGGAAATGAAGGCCGTTCAAAAACGTGATTCGAGAAACATATACTAAAAAGATCAAGTAAAGATTTTCCGCAGAAAGAAGAGACCAAGGCGCAGAACACCCACAAGAAGATGCTGACCTTGCAAAAGTAAGAAAATCGGCTGCGTAAGCGCGTTGTGAAGCGTCGTGCTAAATCTTCTACAGCTAAAAACAAGAAGCAGCGTCGGAAGGGTCTTGGGTAGGAGAAGGCAAGAGCATGTTTAGTAAATAGGGAGAATCGTAATGGCTTACCCCGATGCGGTTTCCAGCCCTCTGGGGGTGTCTTCCCGGAAACGAAAGTGCGCAATACCAACAAGCTCATTCTGCTCAAGAGGTAGACCGGGCTCACCCTGGATGGGACTTATCTCGGAGAGTAACCTCGCCGCATTGTACTTAAGTGCCGGGGAAGCCTTTACTCTCAGGAAATTTATTATCCCAGGCCTGAAGCCAAGCATGGCACCAATTCCCGATTCTTCCCGGGTAAGCAATAAATAGCCTGCTCATCCGGACTAACCACCCTTGCGAACGTTTGGAATAAACCCCTAGACCAGTAAGGCCAGTGCAGGTCACCGTGCTCAACCAGATCCCCGCTAGCCAAGACGAACGAATGGCCTCAAGTCACCCTCGTAAAACCCGATGGTTTGGTTACCGATGGTCCTAGCGCGGCGGCAACAAGTCATGGGGAAAGGCGGAAACCATAACTCAAACATGGAGACGAAGGACAATGAGCTGTCACTGTCAACTCAAGAGGCTCCGCGAAAGTAAGCCTGTCATATTCACGTGGTTTCCCTAATATCAACTTAGTAATTGTATGCGTAGTAATCTACTTCATTCGTGTGGCGCCCGCTAGCGTTGGATTATAATAATTAGTTGAGGAGCGAATGCTCTTGCTAATGTGTGCATATCTGGATATACTGTCGTATTATGATAAACAATTGTACTTAGCAATCTAATTTGTTGCGAGGAGTTTCTTAGGACCGTGAATGAATACAATAGCCGGAGAGATAAATCCGAACAACACGATATATTGATTAGTTATAGTGTCTCATCGATAGCAAAATATTGGAAAAGTAATTGCATTTTTGATCATGCGCTAGAATATGTGGTAATTAAAAACCGTCTTATTGGAAAGTTGGTGCTTTTCCTATCATTCTCGACTGCTTTTCCCCTTCGATTTTCCTTCCTATTCCTTTCCCCCTGAGACAATTGACGATCACCTTGAAACTTTACGCTGTGATCCCCTCGCTCAGTATTGGTAGCACACCAAGCATATGTACAACATCAGGGGACTTCCCAGGAATTTATCTCACGATAAAGTATAAGCCCCATTTCGGGTTAACTGTAAAAAGTTAATGTGGATGCCAGGGTGTGGGTGCCCGGATGATGAATATGAACAGTAGCCGAACTTCATCGGCGGCACGAGCACCTGGAACTCCGAGTCTTTTTGGAGTAATGCCGCGACGAGACTGGTCGCCACCTTAAGGACTTCAGAAACTCCTAAAATAAATATCTCATCGGCCTTTAGATGATTAATACGAATTCAAAGAATGAATTTGATATGAGGAAGTATCCTATATATGGTACATTGACAGCTCTTCTCCACATAATGTCGGGTTTATTTCACGGGTGAACAAGACCCGACGCTCCCGAAATTTTGGCACATGAAGAGTGCTGACTTACCCAGGGGGATCCCTCTAATCCTTCCGCACCGTTCCGGGACTCCGAAACCATGCTCTCCAGATCTCAGACTGATTGACGTGACATGATGGGGTTACGATTCTAACAGCATGGACCCCGTACTAGGAGGGGTTACGTAGTTCTGTGCATATCTTGAGACGCTAACGGGGACGGGGAAAACGTCAAATCGACGGACTAGTTAAAAGGTTTCTGTGACATGCCGAACCACCGCTTCTTAGCTCTCTCTTCGGGACCTGGTGCACTTTTAATGCATGCCCGGTACGAAAACGATGGGGACTGGCGGGAAATTCGGCGGGGACGGCGGCAAACTCCTCGCGTCGTACGTCAGCTTATCAAAAGCGTACGACTTACGATCCGGACATGATTTTGACGGATGTAGTTCGACGGTCATAAGGTACGGGTACTACTAGGATTACACCGCTATGAGGGTTTGCCCGAGCTGAGCCGGTCGGTCATGCCTGCACCCAGGTAGCAACCTTGGAACACGGTGATACCTTTTATTCCCGCCAACTCTCCGGAGCGGGATTTTCATTGTGTGTGCTTGCTAATAGTTAGCAACGTGCATACCTCCTTCCAGTCACAGAATTCGGCCGAGGGAAATGATTTTCTGCAGGCCCCGACTACTGAACTGGGACGGGTAAGGCCCGGTCAATTCAACGCGCCCGCGGCGACCAACGAGACACGCTCGGGTGTAGACTGGAATCCTACACCCGTGCGACTGTGTGTCAAAACTCGGCAGATAAGAGGTTTCGTAGCTACTGCCAAGCGGCAGATGCATTGTTAGCTCTCGGACCCCGTAGTCACAGCAAAGGATGAGTTCCGCCGCCCCCCGCCCTTGGACGACGATTGTGAGGGAGGAGGTCATTGCTATCGTCGTCAAAGTTAGGCTGTCGTCTTACGCTCGACTTGGTGCTTTGACATTCTACGAGGGATCGAAAAAGAAATTGGCACCCTTGTGGTGTATACGTTATATAGTTTTATATCTAGACTGAATCGGTGATGAAGGAGGCTGTTGCACCGTCTCAAACGCGATAGTGCTGCCGCTTGCCGTCAGGCCCGTAGATCTTCCACGCATTAGGGTTTGCTTGTGGAGATTGAGACACATGGCTACCGGCCATCAAGTTGTGTCATGTCCCCTTTTGAGAGTTAAAGAGAGTATCATTTTGACTTTTTGGTTTTGAGTGAAAACCTAGTAGTGCGGAGCGACCCCAGGTTCTTGAGTGACCCCGGCATTGCGGCACCAAACTAAAGCATCCCGGCCGGTACGTTTTAATCGTCTCACCATCACCATTATTTGTGAGTATCGCGCTCTTGTCTGGAAAGTCATTTAAACAATGTTGAACGAGATATACTTAACCATCTATGCACTTTGTAGAAGGGCGGGGGAGGAGTATTGTTCTATTTACCAGAGGCACGACTGGGGTCCAATACAGCTGCCGGCGGTCAAAGGTTGCTACGTTCGCGAATACATAATGTGGCCAGGTGTTGTGGCATCTGATCGGCAGATGGAATGGCCGTCCCAACTTTCACGGATCCCAGCCGAACCAGATAGCGGATGAGGGAGCGCATCACTAATGAGTGTGACATATTGCCGTGTAGAGAGACCCGCGTCACAGGCTTGGCGGGTGATCAGTCCATGTAATCCTGATCGCCCACTCCGGATCGACTCGGAACCCAACGTAAGCTTACCATTTACCATCTGCCCACTACGCCCCCAACTCAGTTATCTCCAATTTCAGGCTGTGGAGGTGGTTGGGAACATCGCGTATAGTAAATACTGTAGTAACCTATTTCTTATGTAGAAACAACAGATCAATTGATGCAAAAAGGCATCATAGAATCTGAATACCCATCATGAGGTTTGCGCTCTGGAAGGGCTTATGGTTTGCGGTTGAGTCGGGCTTGACTCCTACCGCCCTAATTGTGGCGTATTTCTACTGTTACCCATTTGCAAATGTGTTTCCACTCCGGCAGGCAGTACTACGTACCTTACCTCCAAAAGATAGAGGAACGAGACGATCAGAACGACTCTTTGATTCTCTGTTGCCGACCGATTTGTACTATCACTGTTCGACTGTTATCAACATTAAACTCGTGCTGAATTATTGCAAAACGGCACAATTGCAAAGTCCTTGCTACCGAGCTCTTAGTACGGACCAGTTGAAGACATGCGATCGGAGCACGGGCTCCTTTCCGATTTAAGTTGACACCGGTTTAAGCGCGGCGTTGAGGATGACGAAAAGGTACGTATGTCCCCCCCGGGACTGGACCGTCTGCAGTGTCGGAAGTGAGGCTGTCCGTTGAACCAAGGCTCTCTCTGTAAGCAACGCCGGGCAACGTCCCCTTGTCTCATAGGTCTCCCACGAGGGCCATTATCGCCGAATGGGGCCAGTAAGATGGTGGGCTGGGATGGTCAGCTTGCTGGCTAACGAGCAAATCAAAGGTCAACGCCCAAGCCTTCGGGACTGGAGACGCAGGCGCCAGCGTGATGGATGCATGTACCTGACTTTTCACATGCGATACACGTAGTCTTGGCCGCTGCACATAATTGGAAATGACACAATAATGCCACTTATAGCGATTGCATACATCAAAAATAGAACCAGAATAGGGGCACCTCTTTTCGTACTATTCTCTGGGAGGTTAGATAGCACATAGACCTACATTAGTCTAGCACGATTGAGAATGGGGTTAAACTGGTAACGCACTGAATATTTAAACAGAATCGTCGAAATGCAGCGGTTGTTGCGAAATAAAGACGGTCGAAGACTGTATCGAGGTGTAGATGAGTAGGTAGTGAGTGACAAACGTAGACCAGACAGACATCAAACCACGTATTAAGCAACCATGAGCTTGGACAAGTGTTATAGAGCACGAAGCATTGGGCAACTGCCGGCCGGGACATACCTGCTATTTACACATATATAGCTGCTTACTAGCCGCAAAGAGGCAATAGAGTGCCAACGGGGGGCTACAGTTAGACGCGGCCCTGCTCTGGCGGCCGGGTTGGGCACTCGCAGCTCGTGTGCAAGCACTAAACTACGGAGGTACGTACCGCCTGGCCACCCCCGAGGCACTTACAAGCCCGCACAGAGGCCGTGGCAGCATGCGCCCATCCAAGCTTCCCAGCTCCACAGAATTTCCCATCATTTTAAAAAGAAAGCAGCCATCAACGCCGGAGACCCGTGAGCCCGAGACCTGCCCGCCTGCCGCCTACCTACAAGTACTTCTATTGCCTATCAACCTGTACCAACCTGCATCCGCAGCAACCCCAACCCCATACCCAACATGAAAAAGTAGTCCTTGACACTTTGACTCTTCAGATAAAGAGTAGGAAGGAGTAACTATGTCATCTAGGACTTCGGTGTCTCGACCGACCGATCACGACCGGCTCTGGAGTCGACGATTTGGTGTCGGTACTTTGTATAGGTACTTCCCCTAGCCCTCCTCCTTCCCCTCCCTCCGATCCAAGTAGTAGTAAGTACTAGTAGTGCCTCGGTGGACCACCGTGTTATTTTCCCCGGACCCAAAGTAGCCTCAATCTCTTTTTTTCTTTTCTAGTACTGTAGGCGATTCCCCCCAAGTTGTACATCTTTCTCTCGGCATCCTCTTCCGTACGTTCCCGAAAACACAAACCTTCCTTGGTCTCTGTCGCTTGATAATCGACGCCCGCTTTCGTGCGCAACAGCCAGTCAGCCAGCCATTAACAGGCCGTAACCAACATATCAAGTTTTATTGTTATCGTCATTGTCAATTGCAAATAGAGTGTGCTAGACCAACAGTAGCCTTTTCTTTGTCTCTGCCAACCTGCGTTGTTTTACTTTCTGGCTATCAACACCGAATTACTGCCGTCCCGGATTCGTTTGGGCCCCGGTAGAAGACGGCAGAAGGAGGGGAAGAAATAAGAAGTGGGAGAGAAAGAGAGAAAAGGAAAGGAAGGAAAAGGATCCCAGGCAACTCGCTCGTCCCGTCCGTTCATAGTTTGCCCGTCCAACCATCCACCCATCCATCTTCTATTCCTCGTAGACTAGGCGTTGTACCCGCCTTGTCCGCCCACCCGTGCGCACCCGCCCACCAACAGCCGGTCCGAGTAGCCATAATTAGCGAGTAACAGTGGCTACTGGGGTTTTTTCTCTCTCTCTCCCCTAGTGACCTACCTACCTGGGCACTGTAGGTGGTTTGTTAGCGTGTGAACCTGTCCGCCGGGTCTGCCTTCTCTACTTGCCTGGTCCTCCGGATCGTCTCTCGTCTCGTCTCGTCTCAGCTCATTTTGTCTACACACCCCTCCCCTGCTTAGCTCCCGGGCTCTCTCTCTTCTTCTCCTCCCCCTCTCCGTCTAATTACAGCAAACATACGGCCCTGCTGTAGCCCGCCTAACTACGACTCCAAGTATCTACCTACAACACGGCACAGCACAGCACAGCGCCGCAACGCCCATAGGCTACCTACCTAATCATACCCGGACCTGCCTACTTGCCTACTGTCTACTGCCTACCTAAATGTACCTACCCTCTCTCTACCCACCCAACACTGGCTGACGCTTGTGCCTGCCTGTCTATCTGTCTGTCTGTTGTTCGTTGGTTGGTTGGTTGATTGGTCGGTCGGGTCGGCTGTTTGGCTGGTTGGTCGGTTCTTTTTTTTCTCTTTCTGCTCGAACCACCTCCACTTCCGACCGGGCGCCCTCCCTTCCCTCACGCGTGCCCACCCACTAGATCAAATTTAACCCACCGCACCCCCGAGCCACCACCGTCCTCCTCCCCCGACTCCTCCGTTTACTTCTTCAACTTTTCCCACAACTTTTTCCCTGCTTCTCACCCGGATCTGTCTTCGGCCCTTGATCATTCTAGTTTATCATATTTAATCTGCCCACCATTCTGTCCGATCTGCCTGTCCGCTCTGCCATGGCATCCGTTGTCCGTGGCACGTCGCTGCGAGCCGGCGGCGCCTGCGTGCGTTGTCGCAAAGGCAAGACTAAATGTGTCTACGACAATGGTCGCGCTCCATGTAAGAATTGCGCCAAGGGTATGCACGACTGCTATCTGCCTTCAGAGAGCGATGCTCGCCTTCATGGCCAGTCACCAGCGAGGGCGCCTCGTCCGCGAGAGTCTCTGCCAGGCGACCGCAACGTAGCCGCTACGAGCGACCGGCAGCAAACGGCCGCCGGAGCGGTTATACCACGCAACATCCAGACAAATAACGAAAAGTGAGTTATGAATTTAATATCAAGTCAACTTGCTTCTTTCTGCATCTAAAAAGTCTTTTCATTTCTCTATTCTTGTTTTTATTGACGTGCATCGTCCTCCCTCCTGCTACTGCGGTTGCCCTTGTTCTTCTGTCTTGGTCGGCGTGCATCGGTGAGTGAGGGCAATATCGGCAACTACGAAATCGGGGCACACGCGCCTACGCTTGCTTGCTGGGTCTGTAGCTACGTAGGGCAAGGCGTACCACCTCAGTAGTACCCACCCAGCCCAGCCCAGCTCAGCGCAGCGCGCAGCACACGCGCATCACACGCATCGCGCTCGCCGCGGCGACCCCCCCATACCCCCCTACCACTCGCCCATCAGCCATGCTTCTTTCGGGGGCTGATGCCGGCTGCGTCGCTTCGCCTTGGGAGCCCCCATCCATCCAACTCACCATCGTTCCGGTCGCACCCCTTGTACTACCAATTTATCCCCCCCTGTCATTCCCAAATCACTGTGCCCGCTTCTCTGCCCTCTCTTCACTCACAACACCGCTCTACCGCTCTACCACTCCCCCGGCTACGTGTGATTGATCGTATTACAAAACTCTCCCGAAATTTGATCTAGCCCAGTCTTGCTAATCAGTAATTCTATTGCGCCCCATAGGTTAACTCCGGAACTACTTGCAGAATGCGAGAGAATCATCAACAAGACGCTTCCGTCATGTGTCGCATTTCACAAACCTTCTTTCTTGCAGAAACTCAAGAATGGCACACTTGAGCCCAGTATCATTAATGGTCTCTTGACTTGTGCTGCACGGTAAGCGCATTGTTTTATTTTGAGAACAGCCCGTTATTTTACCTCCGGAGTCCGTCCAAGTGACCCGTCATCCTTCGGACCACATACTACTCCAATTTCCGGCAGTGGGTCCTGTCACCCATGCTGTGTTACTGGTCCAATGGTTGTGCGTCTTGTTGTCGCCCAGAACTTTGTCGCGGCCGAGAGTCCCCTCCGCCCGTCCCTGGTCTTGTCATCTGCGCCTACGACTGCCCCTCGCCGGTTGTAACTGTGGCCCAGTCCTGCTAACGTCGCCTCCATAGGAGCTCTCCCGTTCTGATTCGCCGCTTTGGCAACCAGGGCGGCGGTGCGTCGGCAGCCGCCGAGCATTTTGCCGTCAAGACCTTCAATCTGGTTATGCAGAATCTCGATAACCCGGGCTTGGCGGATATTCAGGCTCTTTGTCTCCTGACCATCCATGAATGGGGCAATAGAAATGCCGTTCGTGCCTATATCTATTTGGGGCAAGCTGCTCGCATGACTCAGATGTACCGTGTGATTACAAGCCACCAAGGCCGAGACCCCGATCAGTTCATCAAGGATGAGTCCTTCCGCCGAACTCTGTGGCTCATCTACATTCTCGATTGTTTCCTGACGAGCAGCCCCGGTCGTCACCCGGCAGTCTCTCGCCATGATGTCAAGGATGTACCTCTTCCGTGTCCCGACATGAGCTACAACTTCGGCACGCCTGCCTTTGTTCGTACCTTGGCGGGCAATCCTCCACCTGGCCTTCCCCAGGGCACACCTATGGCTGAGGTTGGCGAGTTTGGTCATATTGTTATGGCCACGCAGGCCTGGCGAAATGTCGTCGAGATGCTGACCACGGTTACGGTTGATACATACTCCGAGGAGCAGTGTCTATCGCTAGAAGCCGGTATTGAAGCCGTGCGCAGCTCTCTTCCCATGCATTTCCTCGATAAGCCAGGCCATATCAATCTGCACATCACAATGGGAAGCGGGTTCACATATGCCATGCTTCACTGCTTGCTGCACTGTGCTACAATTATGGTGCATCGTCGCCGGCTCCTTCACTTCATCCAAACGGAGGGCTTCAAGCACGAGACTTGGCGCTTGGCCCCTCATCAGCATGCTCATACGGTAGACCGGGTTTTCGCTGCGTCGCATACCGTTGTCTCGCTGCTTCTAGCCCTTGAGTCGAATGCGGACAAGGATTCCGTGCCCAACTTTCCACTTGTCATGTTGTTCTCCTGTTTCACTGCTTGTGCCACGGTGGCCTGGTTCAGTTTGAAAGGCTTAACTCCAGTCGATATAAATGAGACCGCCGAGGCGATTGTCGGAGATGGCATGCGTTTCCTACAAGATGGTGCTAGCACTTGGGTGCTTGCTGTCCCTTGGTATCGCCATCTGTCGGTTATGGCGAAGGTCCTGCAGAATGGTGACAGAGAGGCAGGCCGGGCGGTCCCGGAAGCGGCTCCACCGTCGATCAAGGAGGATACGGCCAGCCAGCCTGATAACAATATGGATGGAATCGATTATGTGCGGCATTCATCGGCGAATCCTCAAGAGCCGGGAGAGAGTAACGGTGCTGACCCTCCACGCAAGTCCGGATTTACCACGATTAATGGCGGATCTGCGGGCACATCGACGCCAGCAACAGGAACGGCGAGCCCACCGGCGCAGCATAAAGCAGAATCTCCGGTGCCCCAATCTGCAGATCGCACACAGATGGATCCCGCAAACGGCGATGTTCCCGCTGATATGACCGGTGCTGAACTATGTGCCGCATTTGAGCGTCAGCTCCTTGACCTTGACGACCTTGCTGCTTTTATGGGGGGTGGCGTTTGACAGTCACAGAAACCTTTGTTTTGCCTGATCACAGACCTTGCCGATCCTTCAGTCCCTTGATGAAGCGTCGGTATCTGATCAGGTGTGTATGTTATGTTGAGTGAGAATGATTTCGGCCCGGCGTTTTAGGACTCATCTTTACATGAGCTTTATTTACCCCTTTGCTCGAGCCTGGTCCCGTTTTAAGCGGATTCCGGCCAGTGGTACCCTTTTTGCGCGTACGCACAGGGGTGGGAGTTCGGAGTGACGGTTGTTTATCATGGTCATCTGTCACAGTGTCTCGGATTCTTTATGGACGAAATAAGATGGCTGTGTTCGCCATCAACAGACCGACTATCATTTGTCTTGACGGAAGTAATTGCCGATATGGCTTCATCTGGCACCTGCTTCATGGGACTACGCATGCATGACGGAGTTATTATCAAGCTGAGAGCAATGATGTTTCCAATCACTGTTGTGGACATTGTGGCATGAGAATGTGGTGCTATCGCAGCTTTTACAAGGTCATTCGCTGATTTGTTTTGAGGAGTTTGAGCCTTATTTGTACTATAGGACGAGGCGGATGATACCATGGCTGTGTAGGGTAAGGCCGGTCTACTTTCGCAAGTGGGACAAGAAACCTGCCGAGTGCGGCATATTGCAATTAAAAAATAAAGCCTTAATTAATGTTCTAAAAGCTATCTATCTCTGTTATCGCATGTGCTTCAATAGCAATGTTGCGCTGTCTGTTGGTGAAGTATGTGTTGGCAGGATTACCTAGTACTTATGATCGTTTTCGTTAGCTCAAGTCACGTGCCAAGGAGGTACAACAGCGCACTGTACACCGGCTGCTTATAAACTTGATTCCACCATCCCAACAGAGAAGATTATCTATCTAAGGTTAACCACATCTCTTGAGTAAAAGTCACATCGAACACTTTCGTTCGCTAGCTTGGCTCGTAAAGAGCATGGCGTGGGGTTGTCACTTACTGTTTTCGCGAAGATGGAGACTACGCGCCTCACAGAAGGGACGAAACGGCGATATTCAGGAGAACAGACGAGACGGAGCCACTGCAGGAGCGACGAAAGCAGAGCTTCCATAGAAGAAAGTGCGTCTGTCGGCGCTTCTAGTGCATGCACACCACGGGCTCGCGACGAAGGCACCGCCGCTCCGAAGGATGACGCGAAAGATCGCGACGAAGACTACTTCAGAAACCTCTACACAACAGAGCCCAACTTCGCTCATCTCGGGCAAAAATATCCCGAATTCGGCTCCCTACTTAAAGACGGGATACATCTAGACTTCACGAACCCAGCAGCCGTGATGGCTCTAACCAAGACACTCTTAAAATCCGATTTCGGACTTGAGATTCAGCTTCCATCAAACCGGCTCTGTCCACCCGTGCCAAATCGGCACAACTACATCCTATGGCTTAAGGAGCTACTCGACAGCACGTCGTCCTCGTACGCAGAGCAATACGAGCCAGAGAGAAAAGTGACCGGTCTGGACATTGGTACCGGCGCGAGTTTGATTTATCCTCTCCTAGGATGTGCGCAGAGGTCGGGATGGAGGTTTGTGGCTACTGATATTGATGTGGAATCATTAGCTTGCGCGCGTGGGAATGCAAGGTTGAATCGTCTTGATTCTCGCGTTCGTATTGTTGATCGTGGCGGTCATGAGGTGGTCCTGATTCCACTGGATGAATTAAATATAGAGAGTATCGATTTCGTCATGGTGAATCCGCCATTCTACGGCTCCGAGACAGAACTCCTCGATCTCGCGCGACAGAAATCGCAGCCGCCTCACAGTGCATGCACGGGCGCGCCTGTGGAAATGGTCTGCGAAGGGGGCGAAGTCAAGTTCGTCGGCCGAATGATTGAGGAGTCTTTGAATCTTGGAGGGAGGGTGCAGTGGTATACAGCCATGCTGGGCAAATCATCCAGTCTCGAGGCTCTCGTCGAGATCTTGAATAGGCATAACATCAACAACTTCGCCGTCACGACTTTTGTCCAAGGAAGTAAGACGAGACGATGGGGGCTGGCGTGGAGTTTTATATCTAGACGACCTTCGCTGGAAGCAAGTCGTGGATTATTGGGTTCTGCTGCTACGGCTAAAAAGTACTTGCCGCCGATCACGGCGGTTACTATTTACAAGAGTTCTTTTCAGGCTCAAACAGATACCATCCCACTGCTCAAAAACACGCTTCTTGGCATGATTGAGTCCCTAGATCTGTGCCTGTGGACTTGGGATGAGCGACGGCTTCGCGGTGTCGGGTTCTCGGAGGGTAATGTTTGGAGTCGGGCTTATCGCCGGAAGAGAGCCGGTGTAAGAGCCGACGAGGGCGCGGTCACCAACCCGGAGACCTTAGTCCCTTCACCAGATGTCTCACACTGCGCTTTTGGATTTTCTATCTCCATATTGCCGGAGAGTCCAGATAAGCCAAACAGCGGCACGGCTATTCTTCTCCGTTGGCTACAAGGCGATGATGAGTTGCTTTTCGAGAGTTTTTCCGGGTTGATTCGAAGATGTCTTCGGACGGATGCCGGCGACTCTAGTTGATTCAGGTGCTGAGATGAGGGTATGGCTGTCATGCAGTTGTGGAGCCCTATATACCGATATTGCACTGACGACAACGGCGTCTTTTCTCCGGTCAGGACATCCAATTATATTACCATTGTTCAGTTCAATCCTAGAACCTGGTTCAGCCACCAAGCATGAATCCGTACATCATCCGTCAGCTCCGGGTGAAAGCTGGTACCAAAAACATTGCCCTGCCTCAGAGCAACAATATTATCTTCGTCCCCTCCACTGGACGGAAACCTGGCCAGAATCTCGATTTGCGAATCATTTTGATGTAACATCTGATCGACGACGGGTGCGCGAATGAAGACGGCCGGGAACGGTGCTTGTTTTTCCGTTTCTTCCCCTTGGAGGAATGGTAGATCTACATCTTTCACGAAACTCTGGAGCTGACGTCCGAAATGGTTTCGATGCACCTTGACGTCCAGACCCCCGATGAGTTCCTGCCCGCCCCTTTTCGTGGCGCTGGCTTGTTCGCAGAGGAGGATTAGTCCGGCACATGTGCCCCATACAGGTTTCTTGGATACCCTAAGTCCCAGGGAATTAGCAATCACTTAGAAAGATGAAAAGGAGAAAACCAAACTCACTTGACAAATTCTCTCAAGGGTTCTAGCAGTCCGGACTGCGCCGCGACCAGTGACAACGTCGTGCTCTCCCCGCCGGGCAGGACCAAGGCGTTGCATGTGGCAAGCTGTTCTGGCGTTCGCACTTCGGTCAGACTGACTGAGACCGGCGGTGTGCGGCCAACGGATAGACGATCTGCGGCTCGCCGTAATAAGGCCAGATGTTCGGCGAAGCCTCCCTGCAGGGCCAGAACCCCCACGGTGACCATGATCTCGAGACCCCAATAGCCGCCTATTTGATATCCCCTAACTCTCAATCGTGATGTATCTGAATTGAAATATTATATATGTGTGTGACTAACTGGTACGTACGGGTGAGTGAAACGCATGTACTGTATGTAAAAAGATAACGATGTGCCAGCCAGTCACACGTGACAATTAGGAACAATAATAATAATAGCGGAACAAATAGGAGATTCTGTGCTCGGTATGCTTCGGAAAGCTACGGTGTAAAAGGAAAACAGATGTATGAGCGGAATTAGACCATGGTACCTGGATATTGTTCATATATAGGTGTAAGGTGTAGGTATAAGTCTGTAAGTGTAATTATAAGCATATCCCGACGGTCTGGCATCGGCGTTCGATCCTGCAGTAATTAATATGCAAAGCACATGCGGGCGAAGACCCGTGCCTGCCGTAACGATTTTGTGGCCCCGAGGTCGGCGCTCATCGCGTCATGCAGGCCGTCGCAGGTAGCTGCAGGTAGGGGCGCGCCCTATTACAGGTAGGTAGGTAGGAACGACTCATTTACTCATCTATTTAGCTAGTGTCAATATTTTCAATTTTACTTCTCGGCCTCTCGGCGCTTCCACTGACATTTTCTCCAGCCAGATCCAGCAGGCCCATCCGGAGGACCCCTCCACGGCCGTCATCGCCCCTCCAGATCAACTAGCCGGCTCAAGCCGAGCCACTGCCGGCGCCAATTTGCCAATGCCAATGTGGTCTGGGTTCGATGTCCTTGTCATGAGTATTCCACCCCCATCTTAGACTCTCTACAGTAGAGGTAGGTAGTAGTCAGACTGGGACCCTTGGAAAACAACTGGGGCCGGTTGAGGCGACGGTGTCGGCGAACTGCCCCTCCATTCACCTCAGACGAACTGTCTTGTACCATCCCATTCGTGACTCAATAGCGTCATTGAAAAACCTGGGCGAGAGACGACCAAGCACAATTGATTCTCGATATTGTTCCCGACTTCACAAGAGCAAGAAGATCAACATTTCGAAAGCAAATTCCACCCACTCATCCACCTACCCCACCAAATAAAAACACCATTTCATCATGACGAACGACTCAACCAGCGCAGGCGCAGGCGCGAGCGCCACCACGGCCACGAACGGTAGCAGCAACAGCAAAGCCACCTTCACCGTTAAGGCCGGCCTGGCACAGATGCTCAAGGGTGGTGTTATCATGGACGTCACCGACGCAGCGCAGGCCCGCATCGCCGAAGACGCTGGCGCCTGCGCCGTAATGGCCCTCGAGAGGGTGCCCGCCGACATTCGCGCCGAGGGTGGCGTCTCGCGCATGTCCGACCCGGCCAAGATCAAGGAGATTCAGAACGCCGTCACCATCCCTGTCATGGCCAAGGCCCGCATCGGTCACTTCGTCGAGTGTCAGATCCTCGAGGCCCTGGGCGTCGACTACATCGACGAGAGCGAGGTGCTCACGCCTGCTGATGATGAGTTCCATGTCGAGAAATCCGAGTGTATGTATTTTTTCTCTGTCTTCCAAAGCCTTTGGCGCTGTAACGTCGTGAATATTGCTGCGTCGTTTTTATGCAAACAAGCAGTCGCCTCAGAAAGAGAGTACCACTAACACATAATTCTTACCTATATAGTCAATGTGCCATTCGTCTGCGGCTGCCGCAACCTAGCAGAAGCCCTCCGCCGCATCACAGAAGGCGCCGCCATGATCCGCACCAAAGGTGAGGCCGGCACAGGCGACGTGGTGGAAGCAGTACGGCACATTCGTACCGTAAAGAAGGAGATTTCTGCCGCGCAGGCCGCGTTGCGTGAAGGTGGTGACCTCGCTATACGGCAGTTGGCGCGGGAATATGGTTGCGACGCCACCCTGCTGAAGCAAACGGCCGAGCTTGGACGGCTACCCGTCGTAAACTTCGCCGCTGGCGGTGTAGCCACGCCCGCCGACGCCGCGCTCATGATGCAACTGGGATGTGACGGCGTGTTCGTGGGCAGCGGTATTTTCAAGTCTGGAGATGCGTCGCAGAGGGCCAAGGCCATCGTCCGAGCCACGACGCACTTCCGGGACGCCAAGGTCGTGGCCGAGTGTAGCGAGGGCTTGGGCGAGGCTATGGTCGGTATCAGCGTGAGATCATTGCCTGCTGAGCAGAAGATGGCCGGAAGAGGTTGGTAAAATGCGAAAGTCGAGATTTGTTTTAGAAGCGATCATTCAAAAGTGGGGGAAAAACAAGACTCAGAATTAGAGGACATATGAGCGTTAAGGATCGCACATGGCATCAGGTTCAAGTGTATTTTAGACCCCAAAAAGGCGCGGTCATCATGGTTTGCATATCTATCTATGCTTAGAAAGGCTTTATCTTGACATTCAACATTCCTGTCAGATATATCACACATATCTGTTCACGCCTCGTATAAATTATTACTGGAGTTGAGGTGCCGTATAGCACCGTCTCTGGTATTTTGATCATTGGTCATTGACATCGTAGATATTGTATACTATTTGGTGCAGATAGATATGACCAACAGTTCTCAAAACAGCAATATCAACTGCCTATTGAGTATTCCTCTTCACAGCGTCGCAGTACACATCCTCAAGCCGGCAAATTATTCCAAATAGCATTACTCAAAGTCTCATTCGGCCTAATCCAACTCTCCAACTCCGGCCTCGCACGAACAATCAAGTCAGCAACCATACGTCCAAAGACCACTTCTCCCCAGGGGTTCAGATGCGTCATATCCTTCTTGTCGTCGCCCCAATTATACGCCCAGGACGCATCGCGGCCGATGGCATTTACGTAGGCGAGACTCGCGGCATTGAGGTCGATGATAGTTGATCCTGTGGCTTTTGCGGCTTCGATGGCTGCTAGACGTTGGTCGTGGAGTGAATCTGTTGCGTTGTGGGGGTCGTTGGGGAAGACGCGGCGGGTGAGGGAGGAGACGAGGAGCTTTGGGGTGGTTAGTTTGATGGATGAGATAGCACTTCCTGATCTTTTATTGTGTGCTTACTGCTGTGCCGCCTAGCGACTTGACTTCGTTTGCGAAATTGATCAGGTTTTGTTGGTATTGCCTGTTCCCATGTCATAAGGTTAGCTGACGATTCCCAACGACATAAACGAAGTTATAAAAATAAGTAAAAAAGCAGATTCTTACTCAAAAGTAACACCGCTTCCCTCCTTCTGATCATTATGTCCAAACTACACAATATCAGCGTTAGCACCTTATCAAATCCTCCTTCCCCTTCCTTCTTCAACGCACTCACACTAATAGTCACAAAACACTCAAACTCATCCACATTCTCCTTCAAATGCGTCGTAACATTCGCCCAATAGCCCCTATCAACAAACGACTTAGTCGTCGCACCGCTGAGACCAAAATTTATACCCCAAGCCGGTTCGATAAGCGTCGCGAGAAGCCCATTGCCCCAACCGCCGTCAACAGCCGTCGTAGAGTCGCCGGCAAGGAAGAATACAGGTGGTTTCTCTGCACCTCTGCGGTTTATCGGTATGCTCGCCGCTGTCACTGTTGTCGTTGTCGCTAATACGCAGGCTGCCCTGATAATCCGTGAGAGACTCATATTCATTTGGTATACTTAATCAACTAATTGCCCCAGAGACGAGTCATATGTATGATCACGAGTCTGGTAATATATACAGCTTCAATTAAATATATATAACAATACACGTACGAAAAGAACCGCCGCGATATAAATGCACCGAGAGGCCCATGCCCCGACGTAGTAGCGCAGCGCAGCATATCAGCAAAGACAACTTCATAGTTAACCAGTACTAGGCCTTGGCAAGACGGACGGAGGGGATAATACCTATCTCGCGATATAATCAGCCGAGATCCATACACGGGTGATCTACCGATTTTAACCCTTCTGAATCGGGAAAGCTTCCCCAGATTCCCCGCCCAAGAGATCTATCGCAACCACCGCGGGCGCATGGCATTCTGTGATAGTTGCATGACGCTCAGACAAAACGAGCTCGGTGTCTCATTGATTCCATCAATGAATATAATGTTTGGTATTAATACAGAGATTACCAATAACCAAACTGACTTCTCGATTGAGTTCCGACCCGAAACACACATGCAGTTCATCCACCCATAACGCCCGACACTGATCCCGTAACCAGAAACAAACACCAGACTCATTAAGTATAAACACTTTCAGTCCAGGAGTTAACCTGCAGTCCCGTCTCAGCCATATTGGCATCTTTCAAATAATCCAACGGCATCCAGACAAGGTGACCCTTGACTTGATCAAGCTTCTGACGAATATCGTCCGCGGGCAAGAATCTATCAAAGATATGTCCAGCCTGGACACCCCTCGGCGGTAGGAAAATATTGTAATCGTCAAAGGTTTTGACTAGACACACACACACATTAGCTCCAATGCTACTCGTTATCGGTCACCTGAGTGAGTACTTACCATGATCGTCAGGGTCAGCGTGAAACAAATGTCTAAACGTCTCCGTATTCGTAGTGGCTTGAGTAGTCCACTGTTCCCAAAGCTCATCACTCATAGGGTCCTCGACAAACTTGTAACTCTCATCTCGGTCCCAGATATCGTTCGGTGAGTCCTCTCCCGGAGGCTGTGCATTGAGGTCCTTGCTCGCGTCGTGATCCTGCGGCGGGAGTAAACCCAAGTGTTCCCGCCATAGGTAGCGCCTTAAGGTAGCCGCATGCCTGCCGGCCTCAAATGGTTGCCCGTCCATCGTGCTCGGAATTCTGTCCGTGTCTTCCATGACGATTGAGAGCTCGCTATCGTGATGGCCTTCCTGGCTGCGGTCGTTCAGGTTGCTCGATCCACAAATCACGATACGATCGTCCACGATGAGGACCTTGGCATGGATATATAGCTCTTCCTGTACCCAGTTATGAACCTCTTGCTCGGGTTCGCCGTCCCACGGCTCATCCGCAAGCTTGCCCGTCCCAGCCATAGCATGGTGCGCCACGCTATATGTTGATTCTGTCTCTTCGTCGCTTCGCCTCGCGTCTTCGAAGCGCTCTTTGGCTTGCAAACTTTTCTGTGTCTCTTTGTGCTCCTTCTGCTCCTCAGCCTTGCCCATATGCTTATCGCGCTCGCCCTCGACATCTTTGCTGCCGTGGATTCCGGAGCTCATAATCTCCTCGGCCTGTGCGCGTTGCACCTCATGGTATTCGACGCCGGACCTCTCCTCCTGTTTCCGAATTGCAGGAGTTTTGTTAATACGATCGTAGGATCGTAAGTTGAAGACGAAGATGTGGTTCGTCGGATCAACGCCTTCCGCTCGAATCTGCTCGAAAATGGAATGCTCGCCACGGCAGATGGATTTGTATTGGTAGTCCATGATGGCACGCGTTCCTACGGCAGCGTCGTCGCGTAAGTCGCCAGCGAATCCGGGTACTGCGGGGATGATAATGATGACTCGGAACTTGCGGCCTTCCTTTCCAGCTCTGACGCACGCGTCTACAATAGACCTACCGATCTGATTGTGGATGGGTGATTGCTGATCGCCAGTAGCTGTGATGAAAAACTGGTTTTCGATGTAAACATAGTGCTGAGCGTTCCGGATTACCTCCGAGTACGCATTCTGAATGGAATGGTCCCTAAGGATACCACTAGACCAATCAGCACTAGACCGAACGATCTGTGCGTGGACTGTCCCCCGGTTTTTGAGCTTCTTCGTTTCGAGGGGACTCAAAGGGTGAGGGATATAGTCTCCAACAGGGCTGCGCGAAAGCAAAAATTAGTAAAATGCTTCGAAGCACATCGGCATTTCGGACGGTTTCGGGAGCAGAAAGGGTAACACGAGGTAAAAAGCAGAAACTTAGAGTATCGTACTGTTTAGGTCTCTGTACGCCAACCAGATCTTCGTTCTCCCCTTCGCGGCCTTGGAGCATAATCCAATCAAACCTTTTGTCACGTTTATATTTATCGCGCTTCACGAAATTCCAGCGAAGGACGAAATGCTCAGCAATGTCATACACACAAGGTCCGATAACCCCCATTGCCACATCGTGCCACGGCATGCGGCCATACTCAACCTTGCTCAGTTCGTTTTGCTTCCAATCGTTAACGTTTTTGAAATCCATTATACGGTTGTTGTTGAAATCCTGGCCCGGCCACACTTCGTTGGCGACGCCTTCAGGATGGACATCCGAGAGGGCATGTTGGTGATTGTCCCAGCGACCAAAGCACAGATCAAGGCCCCCGATGAAGGCCATCTCGTAGTCGATGACGATGAACTTCTCATGATGAGCCCAATAGAACGTCATGTCGGCAGCGTTCTCCAAGACGTTGTGGTCGGGATGACGCATAACCTTGATATTACCGTAGCCCGGAGAGTCCTTAGGGCAAAGGCTCTGGAGGGCATGTTTTGTATGCTCAGAGTTGCAAGTCAAGGCAGCCTCGACTTCGCGATAGACAATGACGAATATCTTTACACCTGCCTCAGCGCGGCGTTTCAAGATGGCGTCTAATCGCCATTCCTGGTTACTAGCAGGAGGCCGCCTCAGGAACAACTCGGGAGACAGCCACCAATCTGCAATGTAAATAGTCTCATTGGCTTGTTCTAGAGCTACCGATACGGCCTTCGACGGGCCTGTCAGTGTTGTCCCTTTTGCTCACATTTTAAGAGGACAGTAACACGCACCCAGAAATAGTCTCTCCCGTCGACATACCATTTGATCAGGTTGCCGTCATGCTCGGGAAAGTAGGACTTGAAACGATGCTCATTGGCAATGCCGCTGCGCTTCTCATCACAGGCAATCTCATGCTCTTCGTCGTGGCGATGTTGGGGATTAAACTATGGGTAAGTAGGAGTGACATATTAGTGAAAAGCCAATACAGGCATACTTTATATATAATGCCCGGGAACTGGGACGTACGAGGTTTCCGAATTTTCCAATCTGGTGTCTGACATACAGAGTTAGTTCGAGTGGAAATGTTGGAATCAATTGATGGATTAGCACGCATACTTTTTGTGATTCAAGTGGACCTTGGCGTCGTGCAAGTGGGTGTCTTTTAGTTTGTCTTTCAATTCGTGGAAGGGGCTCTTCAGCTTGTCTGCCAAACTGGAGTGATCTCCATCATGGGTGTCGGTCCCGGACATGGTACTTAGCGGGGAAACCAGGCGACGACGACGTGGTGTAGTGCTTGAAAGTCCTCTTAGATATCTAAGTTAATAAATGACAATAATGATTATTTGGTATCATAATACTGGTCGTTGGCGAATTGTGAAAATAACTGTAGACGAAGTCGAGGGGAAGGATAAGATGAAGTAGCGCAGAGGTAAGACCATTGAAGGTAAGACGTCATAGTTATATAGAGTCTTCGTCTGCCCGCTTGTCCGCTGTACGCTGTCCGCGTGCCTACCTACCTATATCTACCTACCGTGCTTTGTAGACCGAAACAGTAAATGTTGTGACACGACGGTAACTGTTCTCGAACTAGCAGTATCGCCAAGACACGGTCAAAGCAAGTTATTTTCGTCGGATCTGCACAGCAGTTCAGATGCGAGCCTCACTCAGCCCTCCCTCTCGGCAACGTCGTGCCGAATCTATTGTTTGAGTTGACCTCGTTTCTAGGAGTGTATACTTGAACGGGTATCTGCTCAGTAAAATGGGATTTGCAGAGGATGATTGATTCTGGAACTAATGTAGTTTAATTAGAGAAGAAGGTGACGAGACGAAATAACCACCTGCAACAGATACCTAAGAAATAAGTATCAGATCAATTCACTTAGGTACTGAATAGTTCTAGGCTGCCTGATACATGTGCGCTAACTTAAGATGCATATGGTAATGTGCCTGGCTACTTAATCAATGTCCGGAAGGAAGTGCTATCTTGTGCGACAGCGGGTGATGAGTATCGAATTGAACTGTTATGACGTCATATCAAGTTGATAAACCTGTTGATAGGCTAGACACGGAAGTTCTGTGGCTTGTTTGTGGCTTGCTTTCGAGCGGGTCTCAGAAGCCCTGGTGACCCCGCAGTGGCAGTTAGGTAGTCAATTCGAGTTAGGTAAGTTAAGGTGACTTCGTGGCGGGTTAGCGCAAGCTCGCCAGCTACCCCTACCTAAATTGGTGCTGTGAGCGGGGCATCTTGAAGCAATCAAGGGTGAATGAGGGGTCCATCTCAGTCTGGATTCTGTTTTGCTTGCTCAACTGTGCTTGCTGTGCTTGCTGTGCTATGAGTTGTACAACATCTCTTTCTGCAACTAATTAGCCCCTAGACGCGACCTATTGACGTCGACTGACCGCCCCTCCTCGTCTCCTCTTGTCTATCCCTATACTTCTCCTTTTCTCGCCAGAACTTCTGCTCTTCCTCCTACTCTTTCTTTCATACCAGACGAGAGTAATAGACAGACTAGATTAAACCCGCCATAACCATGTCTGCCCCAGAAGTGCCCGAGGGAGCCACCCTGCTCTCGACTTTCAAGCGTTCCTTCGTTGATGTCCCCATCGACGCCGAGAAAGACAATGCCATTTCGACCACCGAGTTTCTTGAGGCAGCCGAGTCGTTGACTACCATGTTCGGTATGTCCTAAATCGAAAACAATTAAAGTCAAACAAACATTTGTTCTAATTCAAACGTCCCCAGACGCCCTCGGATCCATCGCCTTCTCACCTGTCAAGTCTGACATGTTGGGAAATGTCAAGGTGTGCCCATATCCACACCAAATGAGCTGATACCGGCCATTCGACGTCGAACAAGTCTAACCGAGAACAAGAAAATCCGCGATCGTCAGCTCGCTGCCCCCGCTGAATCCGAAACTCTCCAAGCCCTTGTCCTCAACGAGCTCAAGGCCAAGTCCCACAAGGCTTCTGAGGGTCTTGTCTGGCTAGTTCGGTACGTCCCTCCATATAGCGAGCCCCAAGTATCATGGTCTTAGACACTGACTTCCGTCTCACAGAGGATTGGACTTCACGTGTATTGCACTGAGCCAAAATCTGGCCAAGACTAGCGAAGAGTTGGCCGACTCGTTCCGCGGCGCGTACGGTGCTACCCTCAAACCCCACCACGGTATTCTGGTCAAGCCCGTCTTTTCGGCTGCCATGAGTGCCTGCCCTTACCGCAAGGACTTCTATCCCAAGCTGGGAGCTGACCAAGACGCCGTCACCGCCGAGCTGAGGACCTACCTGACAGCGCTAGAGAAGGTAGTTGGCATTCTTAAGGGATTCCAGGAACGCAAGGAGGCTAAGTGGTAATTACCCATTATTCACGTGTATATGCGAGGTGGCTTCGCATGGTCAGAGCACACCGGGCGGATCATAAATAAAAGGAATTCAAGGCGGCTTAGTCAAAATGAAGATGAAAAAACGAGCAAGACGGAATAGTCTTTAAAGAATCTGTACCGACCATTGGGAATGTGATTTGATACCCACGCCCGCTTAGCGGCTACAATCAGATCACCTTGTTCAATATGTCATACGTCGCTGTCTCTAGGTCGTTGATGGCGCCAACAACCGAACACGAGAACTGTGTGGCAAAAGTTGGGTTTCGACTAATCATTTATGTTGGGAATGCCTTACTAATGAGAGTTTGAGGTCCCGTAAATGCGTTTTTTAGGATCTCCTGAGCTTATGTATATTGTGATATGCGGACATATGTCGAGACAAGCTTAAATGTTCATGCCATATTAAGTATAGCTGCATGGCACTGATCTAGATGATGGAGGGCCGTGCCGCTACTTAGATGGCAATGATTAGATTAGTAATGAAAGATGAAGGATAGTAGATGGGTAACAGTATTTGCGGTGACACCGATGATTACTGATCTAGTTATATGAATATCTCGTAAAAGAACTCACCTAGTTGACTGGATAAGCGCATCAGACTAGCTCTTTCATGCGTCTAAAAGAACCCGCCTAAGCCCGCCGTTACGGAACTTTGGATCATGTAATCTCGAGACATGTTACCGGATTCAGTAATTTTGCATGTAGTTCAAGTCTTGGTTCGGTCCGGGGTTACAGCAAACCGCCGTTTGGTCATGGCGAGTATTACATGCCTTTTACTATGTAATTTCACATTTGTCAATATGCATTTAATATCTATCCCATCTCAATGCAGTTGACCCTATGGCTCCTAAAATCGAGAAAGCTAACGGCAATTCAGACACTACCCTCCACACTTTGTGGATGAACAGGGGAGAGTGATTGGCTACATGGGTATGAAAGCTCGTATTGCTGACGAGACGCTTGGATTTCGTATCGTCGTGATGGCTTTCGAAGGCAAGGGACGCATCGCATCGAAGACCCTTTGCTATGACCAATTGCCGTCCAATAGCCCCGTAGGGCTAACGCGGGTGCCGATCGTCATGTCAACCAATGATCTCAGATCATTATATAAAGGGTCGTTGGTTTGACCTGATAAGAACCCAACAACATCCTCTCATCACCAGATCGTTCTCCATCACCACCAGCTAAATTGTCTTCAAACGTCTAATAGACAACATCAACATCATCATAATGGCCATGTTCAAGACTCTTTTCGCTGCTGTTGGCGCGGCCAGCATTGCCTCTGCCGTTCCTCTGGAATCCCGCCAGGTCATTCCCAACTACCCTCCCAACGAGCTCTCAACCGGGTTCCGTCTAGTTGCCAACGTCACCGACCCGGCAACTGACCTCACGCCTTCCGTCGACGGTTGGGAGCTCCAGGGCATCCACACCGGCGCCGGCTTCAACGATGCTGTCCTGACATCCGAGAGTAGTCAAATCTTCTACCACAACGGTAAGCCATAATCTCATCTCATCTCACTCCCACGAATATAAGACTAACAATTATACCAGGCACTGCTGCAGAGATCCGCTTCGGCGAGGGAAGCATTCTCTCCGACGGCGGAAGCCCCCCCTTCCCCTTCGGCATCTACGTGCAAGGAGAAGACCAGTTCGACGCGACCTATCCCGCGGAGCACGACGTGACCATCAACGTCGGCTCCGGCACCATCGGGGTCTCGCTGCTGGCCTTCCCGGACCCGTACTTCTACCTGACCGCTCACGCGACGGGTACCTTCGTCGCCTGCCCGCGCACCGTCCCCTACTACAACCAGACGTTCAACGTCGTGCGATTCGCCTACGACACCTTTGACCCTGACACGGCTCTGCCCGTGCACAACGTCCCCGAGGGATGCACTGCTATCACCCTCATTCCCGAATGCGATACCCTGCCTGAGCTGCCTGAGGGAAGCCTTTCTAGCCATGAGTATGCTGCCGACTCGAAGTGCTACAAGGATGTCTCGGCTATCAACTGGCCTGAGTACGGACCTTAAGTTTTTGATTGGTAGATCTGGTTGTTAGACTACGCGAGCAAGTTGGGAGGTGGATGAGTAATAGCTGACGGATGGAGACCGGTGGGATGAATGAAAATTTAGACTTACTATAATACTGGTAATCTTAATAAATGTATCGCATATTTGTACCATTATATACCTGATAGACTCACCGAATTATAGTGACAGAGAACAATAATGAGAGAGAGATCATGTGAGTTTGAGGATTGTGTTACAACCTTGTGAGTGTCACGCTTCGTACGGAAAAGTGTACAATCTTTTTATCATGACTTATTTTTGCTCGAAGCTGTAGCACTCGAGTCGCCGAAGTAATCAGGGCATCGGTCAGATTGCTCTAACGTATGAGCCGGTGACCTCGTTAGTTCTTGTCACTGTTCTCTTCCGGTCCTTTGTGCTACTGTTTGAGCACATCACCTGGAAAGCTGCTGATACCTTATATTTGATGATCTAGGGCAGTCGGTAAGAATTGCTGTTCACATGTAGCGAGCGATTACCTTTGAGCCAAGTATCTCAGGTCCGGTCATTGTTAAAAGGAGTGGGGGAAAGGAGCCCCGAGAGGTCTTCATTGAGTCAACTTGGGGCATACTATCGAATATGTGCGCTTTCTTCTTGGAAAGCAAAGCTTCAAAAAACTCCTGTGCGCCCGCTATACCATTCCAACCCCAGTCACATCCGAGGCTTGCTTTCTTGAGATCCTCCCTCTCACACTTCCTCCAAGGTAGGCTCAGGTTCTTCTAGAGGAAAGGGTATCTCATAATCGTGGAAACCCCAAAATCGCCGCCATTCGTTTATTTCTGATATCGGATCATTCAAATGGATTGTCCATGATCCATTTGGATGGTTGATGGTCAAGGTTGAGTCCTTGTTGACTTGTAACGAGAACTGCTGCTCGAAGCTACAACACAGAAAGGCTCCATAGAGAGCTTTCATAGTTTGCGAAGTATTAGCGGAGGACGTCGCATCCCCAGCTGATGCTTTGGATTCCGATGCAAATCCCAAGGCCTCGATAATTTTGTCCACTAATATTGGTTCGCCTCCTATGGCTCGAGCAACTTTATATCGGACTTCAATATCCGCATGTTGAAGCAGTTCGACACAGTGTGTGGCGATCTTCATTGATAACTTTGATTGGTTTCCTAGTATTATAGCAACGGTCGTGGGCAGTGTGTAATCTTCCATATCTACCAGGTGCTTCACTAACTTTAGGGCGATATTATCTGACCAGTCAGACCTCTTCAACAGGGTCTGACTGTAGAAATATCTATAATGACGACCGGTATTTCTGAACAGTGATATGACAGTTGCACCATGCTTGTCGGAGAGCGTCGTTTGGTTTGTGAGGATGTCAGAGACTCTGTTTTGCACAATCAGTTCCCCTCTTTCAAGAAGTGTCATAAGAATCCCAATAGTTTCCTCTGGCAAGTTTGGTTGGCCGGTCAAGGCTAGAACGGCGGCCTCTTGATAGCCTGTATCTTTCCATTCAAGTAGTTGTGTAAGAACTGCAATAGCTTCCTTGGACAAGTTTGATTCTCGTCCTAGAGCTCCGGCAATTATGTCTTGTCTACTTGTAGTTAAATTACAGAGCTTTTCAACCAGAATCATATCGGACTTCAACAATCGCGATTGTCCTCCTAAAATTCGAGCGGCTGCAAGACGGATACCCGAATTTTTGTTGTTCAACAGCGACAAGAGAGTCTCGATGGTTTTTTGTGGCAAGCTCGATTGTTTCTCTAAGACTTCGGCGGCGTTATCTCGAAGGTTCGAATTTCTATCCTCGAGTAGTCCAACCAGAGTTTCCCTGATACTTTCTTTCAGATTTGGGTGCCATTTTAATATTTCGGTGGCGTTTTGACTGGTCTTAACATCTGCGTTCTTTAGAAGTGCTACAAGAGCTGTGATAATCTGTTCCGATATGCTTGAGTGTCTACGTAACACTTCAATGGCGTGTTGTGGATGGCCATGATCGTTATTTTTGAGTTCTTGTAGCAGAGCCTCGAAAGTTTGCTGTGGCAAAGACGATTGTTCTTTCAAAGCTAAAGCTGCGATGTATTGGGTCCCTGCGTTTGAATCTTCAGTAAGCATCTTAAGAACGGTTTTCGTTTCCAGGGATAAGTTCGACTGGTGGGCAAGGATTATAGCGGCGTTATGTCGCCTATGCCAAGGCCCATCTTGGAGTGTCTGTACAAGGGCTTCGACGGCTCTTTCCGGCAAGTTTCTATGGTTTATCAAGACTCTAAATGCACTTGTGGCCATGTCTGGGTTATCATCCTTTTTGAAAACTCTTATGAAAGCCATAGCGGTCTTTTCTGAGAACTTGGATTGCCTTCTTAGAAGTGTTATAGCAATATGTTGAACAAAGTAGCTTGGGGATTCAAGTAGTTTTTCAAGGATCTCGACAGCTTTTCCCGGAAAGCTTAATGTCTCGCTCAAGGCTCGACCAATATCAGTTGGTGAACTCCATGGCACGTAGTAATTTTCGTCGCTCTCATCTTCGCTCCCCATCTCTTCAAGCGACTTTACTAGTCTTATGATGTTTTCATCGCCTAAGTTCGATTGTTTTCCTAGGGCATCAGCGACGTAAGTGCTGCTCGCATTATCTTCTACAATCAGTTCCACTAACGCTGTGATGATTTCCATTGGTAAGATCGATTGATTTCCCATGACATGTGCAGCCATCCATACAATATCTCTGCGTATTATTGTCGTTGGTATTTCCTCTTTCGGCTCCTTCAGTATTGATAAAACATGATTGAGAATCTCGCTTGGTAAATTTGAATGATTTCTTAGGATGCCAAGGGTGCACTTATTGACTTCTAGGTCTGCGCATTCGAGTAGTTCGTCGAGATGTGTAATTATAGCCCTTGATAGGTATCTCTCAGAGTGATCAAGCGATTTAAGAATACAAAGTTTCTGACTGTCAGAACCTTCGCGCAGGGCTTTACGTAGGACTGTATCCGGAAACTCATTTTCTCCAGCCAATAACAAACATCTTGTCAAGTCGCACTGGAATAGCAGCCATCGTGACAGCCTTGTTTCAAAATCTGATCGTATACGCAGATCTTCCGACGCATTCACTTCACTGAAGCAATGCATAACCAGCCGCTGGTGCACGGGTCCCAAGTAATCAGGAGATCTGTGCTCAATTTCGCGAAAGAAGTCGGCTAAAGCTTGTCCATGAAGCAAGCCCGCAGTAAAGCGCCATACAATCTCGTAGCGAGTGTTGTACTTGTTCTTCTGAAGGAAAGCTTCAGGCGTGATATTCAAAGGTTTCCCCTTTCGACTATCGAAGCCCATGTATTTGAGGTCTTCTCCAGCTTCCCACTGCTTCACGAAATACTGTGCCGCAAAGAATTCTTGGAATGTTAAGTGCAAGAAGTGATAACTTTGCTTTGCCGCAATTTTCGAAGTTTCCGAGGTCCGCAAGAATGAAAGCCTTCCAGGCAGTTCACCGAATGGGACTACGTATCTTTCGTGTCGCCCAACCAGATCGCTAATGCATGCTCGGTATTTTGCATCAAACTCAAATGTATTGTCGCGGAGCCCTGAAAAGGCGAGGAGTTCCACAAATTCCATCTCAGGCTTGGCATAATGTCTCACATCAGTACTGTCGACCCCTGAGGTTTTATGGGGTTCAATGATGCCCAGTTGGCCAATGTCCTTTCGCCATAAGTAATTACATATGGCCTTGTAGATACCGGTCATTGTCTCCGGTATAGGGTCATTCTCGAAACCTTGACCCCATATAAGACAAAGCGCATCTAGTTGGATCGGTATCCGAACAAGGCTCTCAAGAAGCCAATGCTTCTGAAGAAATGATCGGATTTCCCCAGCTTTGGCGGTATCATCAACGACTTTTTCAATGTAGCGTTGTACCTGATTGGGATAAAACCCAATAGTTTCCAGTTCAAGGTCGATTTCTTGAACTTCGGATGGAATTACCACATGGGGCCTAGTTGTAATGATAACGCTGGGCATTTTGAGAAGATCCACAAGCAATTGTGATTCGGAAAACAGATCAACGACTTCATCCAATCCGTCGAGGATGAAAATGGACTTAGAACGGTACTCCTCATCTCGCATGAACTCCCATAGAGATCCAGCGTGAACGGCGCTATGATAGTCCCAAAAATAGATATAACGAAACATATCGTATAAGCTTCCGTTAAGTTTTAGTTTCTTCAGCTCTCTTAATTGCACCCAGAGTATGCGATCGAAGAGCCCCTCCCATATAATTCCATGAGTGAAGTCATGAACAATCTTTTTGCACAACGTGGTCTTGCCAATTCCGGCATTACCACGTATCAAGATCCTTCTCGGATCTCTCCTGCTACCATCACGCATCTGGCGAGAGTCGAAGAGTGCCGAAAGCTCGACTTGGCGCTCTTCGGTCGGTGTCTCAATTTTCAACCGGGAAGAACGTGAAAACGGTAGAGATTGATACGCAGTATCGTCAGATTTGTGTTTTTCGAGTTGGGCATCTTTGAACTGCGTCACAATCGCAAGGTTGATATAGCATTGATCAATTGCCAGAGTCTGTTTTGATAATCGTTCAATCCTGAGTTTGTCCTCGGTATAGATCTTTTCGCGTATGTACTCGTATTCTTCATCCGACGGGATCAATTTGTTGATAGTATCCTTGAGTCGTTTGTATTGTTTGTCTTCTGACCCCCAAAATTTAGTCATGCCCGTATGATTGGTGTTCATCTGCTGAGCTTCAATCGCCATGCCTGTAGCTGAGTTTCGACTAACCACCTTGAAAAATCAGACAATGGTCTCCTTGAGAAGAAGTTCGAACTTACAAGGCCAATAGAAAGTTTCCCGAATATGAGGGTAGGTCTTATTTCATAGAAACATTCCACTTTTACTTCCCGTGGTCTTCCGTAAATCCATTTTCTGAACCCTGTTTCCAGGTCACTGAGATTTTGATCATCCCTTTTAAGAGATAGAAGAAGCGTATTGTCGGACCCCAGAAAGTTTGTCAGGGAGGCTAGTAAAGCCCCCCAATCGGAAATCTCTGTGCCTTGATGGGGGGTCCCGAGGAATATGATGCCGCGCGTATTCTCAGAAATATCCTGTTCGGGCTTGGATGCGCATAATGCCTTCAAGGTCAGTATGATACAATACAAGATATAATCTCATTGTGTCTAACACACTTGTTTAATAATGATACCACCAAAGCTGTGCCCAATGAAGATGATGGGCAGTTTCTGGCACGCACTTTAGCAGTAGCTACCTGGGTGTATCACATCTAATTCTTACAGACCGGTTCTGTCGTTCTTCGATCAGCTGGTCCAGCAGAATTTGACCAATCGCCGGTGCTGATTGAATCGGTGCATCGAATAACCAATCCGAGTTGTGCGTGAAACTGAGGATTCTAGCTTCTTGAAAGTCGTTTTTTAGTATGTTCTCTAGCAAATCAACCGTCTTGATCCTGCCTTTGGGATTTTTTCCCCACGTGAACCTCGGGTTGGCGGCTAGACCATGGACGGCTACAATTCTATTGGGAAGAGTTAATTCGGCGCACTATGCAAGCTTATGTGTGTTGGGTCGCTTAACTCGAATCTGGCACCCCCTGGATCAACAAGGGTTGTAATTTCACCTTGATAACGGTTTTTTTTGCGCTGATGAAACTTGCTACTAACGAAAGAGAAACATGCGTTGCCTGCACCTAGGAATACTATGCCAACTACGATGGCACATGCAATAGGGACGTATCTCTTATCCATTGCGGAGCGACCTGAACTCGAGCTCAATAGAAAGGATAAAAGGATCGAGACACAAACTCTCAGGATCAAATATAAGTGAGCAAAAGGAGCACAACGTTAAGCGCGATAGAACTAGAGGAATTGGACTGCTTTAATACCACTAGAGAAGAAGATGCCAAAATTAGGCAGGCGTGGCGGTGCTAAAACCACAGAGCGTCTGGATCCAATCAACACGCAAGTCATTACATTATAAATAAAGGTACCTGAGATACTTGCGGAAGTACTTAGTAGGTAACATTGTATACTTATTTCAAAATACTTCAGCTTGCGACCCACCCTGATATCTTTGGCAACAAGATCCGAATTCGTTGACCAATGGAGTGTTCGATGGATATGATTGCGGATCCTCTGGGGGCCTATGATTGGCTTTAGAAAAGCCTTCTGCTTATGCAGTGATAATGCAGCAGTCTAGTTGAACGTGGTGTGCTCAGGTTGGTAGATATTTGCTTAACATGCATCTGTAACAGAGGCTTGAGATTGGGGGCTTGAAGAGTGTTTAGACTATAACTGCCTTGTATTGACGGCGATCTAAGGCCTATATCTGCGAGAGCCTCGATTGCCATAAGACTTTTATTCCGGCAAAAGGTGTTGAATATGCGAGAGAAGAATCGCAATTATTTCCTTTCCTACCATTAACTTTTTCCCAATACGCAATCTAGTTCGAATAGAGAAATTCATATCCGCGAACTACCAGTCAAAAAGCTACCCATACTATAACAAGTTCCAAAAGCCCCTTTGCAGCACTTCCTTTCGTTCATTCCTCTCGCGCCGTCGCCTGGGGGGCCCCAGGTGGGCGAGATTGCCTCACCGATCATACCGTAACTGCTCAGAGTTAGAAGTGTGGTAAAGAAGGAAAGAATTGCTCGCAAAATGTCCATAGCCAGAAACTCCTGCATAGGGGGCGTATCGCTACGCGCCAGCTAGGGTCCCCTGATGATTAAAACCAATCATCTTCAAATTTTCGGTATAAATAGCGTAAACATGAGAATGTCATGCTGGTCAATCGTTTTTCGCAAGATTGCACAAAATAGGCAGGTCTAGCGCCACCGGTACGCACCTTTATAGATGCTCCCCGCCTCCCACAGGGGCGTGACTTACCCATCTTTCAGCCGCATTCCAAATATCACTGAATCAACTTGAATTTGTTTCGATTTAGTTATATTCCCCCCTCTACATAGTAATAGACTAACATACACCGAGAAAAAGACTGCTTTCGCTTAGGAACCATTTACTTACGAATACTATATACATATAACAGGATGAACTCACACAGTGACACTGTATGATTAACTACAATTACAGCCCTTTACTTATACCAGAACAGACGCTGACAGTTAGGCATTAATAAGTCCGAAATCATTCTACTCAGGTCTAAAGGTGCCCCAAAAAATCCAGCTATATTCGACACCGATAGCTTCGCGGCCACATATAAAAGCCGGCGAGGCAAGGTCATAAGACCGACCGACAACTTAAGAGAGTTTTTGGAAACCGAATTAATTCCTTTCAGATTAGAAATGTTTAAAAAGCACATGTGGGCGATCGGCGCCAGACGTGCAACGGCACCACTCAACCAACAGGTAGCGCTCGGCCGCGAAATTGTGGCTTGGGAAAATATCAACCTCCACCTCGTTTGGAATGGCAGCGGCAAGATATTCATTAAACCACTACCGCGATTCCTACTGGATAACGAGGTTTGGAAGAAATACTTTGGCGGTCCATTACTGCCTGCCTGCCATCCAAGCCAAGAGCCCACCTCTGCGGGCAGCACTCTGTCAACGGCTCAGGGCTCTCCTGGTCAGGGAGGTAATCAGAGCAGGCAGAGTTCCGGTAGCTCTAATATTTTAAGCGGAGAATGCATGAAGGAGTTACGAAGTTGCGCCCTCGGCTTTGCATACACATATGTTTGCCTCATTTCCCGCGAGAGCGACTTTGCTATCGCAAAAGAGAAGCATCTCCTTCCACTTGCTAGTCCGAGTCGGGGCTCTGAAATTGAATGGGATGAATGGAAGGAGTTCTCGCTTCGCGTACTCTCAGAGTATGACGCAAAGAAAGTGCATTGGCGTTTCCAGCGAGGCGAGTTACGTCTGTCCCGGCTGGACTTCTTTAGCCGCTTCACGCAATTCCCGCCCTTCACATCATATATACGCGGTTGGCGCACGTACGGTAGCTTAGTGCGCGATAATGTTACCTGGCTCGCAACAGCAGCTGTGTTCGTCGCTCTCGTGCTCACGGCGCTGCAGGTTGGGCTCGCAACTGACCAGCTGAAGGACAATGATGCGTTTGTGCGGTTCTCGTACGGATTCTCTGTCTTTTCTATCGTGGCTCCTGTCGGCGCATTTGCTTTTATTGTCTTAGAGGCAGTGTATAATGTCATTAAGGATAATATTAGGCCGCGGTCGACTCGATCATGAATATCCAGGCGGCTTTTGGAACGAATATTGGATTCTTGGAGGGGACGTAGTCAACGAGGTAAAGGCAAAAGTTTGATAATGTAAGATATTGCTCTTAACATCGATCACTTCATAACCATTTATCGCGGCTTTGAACAACTTGGGCACTTACCTAGGTTAGGTGCTTACGAAAGAGGTGACCCCGAAAACTAAGTGACAGCCAGTCATAAGTTTTAATAATTTACTACACCCCCTAAGCTGGCTAGGTACCCATAGGCGCACCTCAACTTCTACTAAAAGCACCTCTGCTTCAATCCGCTGACTTAAGAATTCAGAGCCTCAACCCCGCACGTATATTTAGGCACCCAGACTCCGCCTTTAATTAAAGCGTGACATCTTGTCTCTTCAATAGTTTTAGTCTAGCTAAACTTTCTTCGGCTCAGGCCGTGTCCGATTTCTTCTTTCAAACACTTGTAAGATACCTAAGTGTCATTCCAGACTTGAGACAATGAGTGAGACTGAGATCGCTTTGATGATCCACGCCCCAATTTGTCTGCGCAACACGCGGCATTGCAGCAACAACGCTCTCATCGGGTCCGACAAGGCAAAGTACGACGGCCTCTGTCAAAGGTCAGATAGTATTGGCCGCAGAAGCGCTCACAATTGCAAGAATCGCGGGGGTTCATCATATCTGTGTGTCCAGTGTCAGCAAGCCCACTCTTATGTACGTATCCGCAGCATCAATGCCAGCATCAATCTCGTTACGTATACTAACAGTTGACGAAAGCCAATCACCGCTGCTGCCAGGGCTCAACTGGAGAACGGAGAGTGTTTTGTTTGAGTCTTGGTCCCAAAGCTCATTGGGCCATTACGAGATGATTGCAATTATTCGACGTAACGCGCCATCGCAATTGCAATGATGACTTCTCACATCCTCTCAGCGGATAATCCTCTGCCGCCCTCCTTTTTACAGCAAATCGCCACCGCAGGCCCTTTAGACGAGATTTCAAACGTCGCTGGGGCAGTGCGACATCACATTTTCCGCCATGGTCGTCGTGACCTAACCACCGGCAAGATCCGTACACCGATGCTTTTCTTTGTGTACCAGACAACCAGGCATGGCCCTCAGAACGGGTTTCGCCTCTGCCTTGTTCACAGAGGATTTCGTATTACGTCCGAGTCGAAAAGCGACGGCGACCCAGAAGATGAAATTGATCGCTTGGAAAAGGAGATCCCACAAGGACATATGGAGATGGTCATATTGGGCGATCCACCCGCTCACGAGGACGACGGCTGAGTGTATGTAACCGGGCTTGGAAGAGTGTTTATTTAAACTAGGGGTAATCAAGATCTGGTCCCCTTCTCTAGCTATGCGGCGATCTAAGGTCAGGCCCGTGTATGGGAATGCCTCGCTTGTAAAGCCTGTTTCATTCGAGCAACTTCTTTCTATAATAATACTAATGCCACGATGCTATATTTGTTTCTTCAAGTACTGTGGCAAAGTAGCGTTTCACGCGTATTAAGTCGACCCAGCAACCTAAAGGAGTATTGTAAATTAGAGGTGCCAATTTACCATAAATAAGGTATCAATGTATTCGTCTCTCCTGTTCTTCATGCAATGTAAATAACGCCAACCATAGATCATATATCTATCTCATCCATCACCGGCCGCTATAAAAAGTTGCAAGGCTCGAAACTCGTCTCTTATCTCGGTAATTCGCTCTTTCATACGTACCTGTTCACGTGCTATATTATCGTGTGTATTGAGAATATGGCATTGTTCACCCGGTGACTCATCGTCGTACCACGTGGGCCGGATAACGAGATTCATAATTAAGGCAATAGTGATGAAGATCATAGCATAGTAGACTAGCAAGAAAAGACCTTGGAGATGCCAAGGAACAGAGTAAATCGTCTCGTTATTAATAAAATAATTACAGACGATAACGCCGAGCAGCGCCTTGAAAGTTAAGACGCCGGCCTCCTTCTAGCCACGTCTAACACGTCCGTGTTATTGCCATCTCATCCAACTCACAACAAATATGTGATAAAGCCGATGCTAAGCGGTGGCCTGAATCTTGGTTTTATTAGTGCGGGGATTCGGCTGTGTCTTTCCCTGGAAAATTTTCGTGGTAAAGTAAGTACGAAGTTGGTGGAGATAATGGAATCAAGGCTGAGCTTTTCCTAGGTCATGCTTAAGATAATGACAAGTAGCCATGGTGGATGACCTTACTGCCGCGGATCATTATTAAACAGGAAATAGTTGGCTAACGATGATGTTGGTGAGAAGGGTCACGTAGAGAATAAATAGATATAGTTATATTACTCCAAAGCTATAAGGAACCAAATGTAACGTTTTGTTAAACCGTTGCATTAGTTACGGGGGCGCGTTTTGCAACCTAATATAGGGGATTCAATATTGCTGCAAAACGAAACCTTTAATTAGTCGTTCTACCAGTTCGCTTTCCAATGTTATGTCATTCAATACTCTTTTAAGATAGCAAATTCATAACACCAGCTTCGCTTACAAGCCGTGTTTCTCCGAAGTAGTGTACTTACCCAGATAAATGGTTATGAGCAAAGGCTCATTTATGTACGATTCCTTTTGCCTAGATTTTAGTTATTTGTGTGGTGACAAATAAGGTGATTATTCTTATGAGATTGATCACTTTTTAGATTTGCGCAATATCTTGCTAGTTGCTTGCTCTGAATTGCCTGAGCTTTGCTCCTATGCCTATTTTACAACTAGAAAACAAGTAAGAGTATAGGAATAGAAAGGGACTTTACGCCACAGAAGGCTTTAATATCCGCGCATAGTGTAAATGGTTACGTTATTTCTAATCTCTGCAGAACTACAGGAAGTCTACATATGGGGACGTAGAGCCATCCCCTTTTGGTTTAAGAACGGTAGCCCTATGTTTGTTGTCTGTGTAACTGCTATGAACGCCGATGACGACGATAACAATAACTATAGGACGGATTGTTTCAAAATGTTTCCCATCCTAGGCGGGGCGGATAAACAATCGCTGGGTTTCAGAAGTTATTCCACCAACTAGTATATCCGAGAGCCACAAAACAGCATGGGCAATGATCTTCCGCGGTCCCAAAATAGTAATCGTCGCAACTCCGCCGAAGAGGTAACAACTTAAATCTCGATCTCTCAGTAGGTGTTTCCGACTTGTCGCTGTCTGATAGATGGAACCAGTTGACAAGGTCACCCACGCCTCGAGTTCACATGATAATGAATATGCCAAGATTATACTTAGAGCTATGAGCGCCAATATCTATTGACTTCCTTTATGACCAACACGCGGCCACACTGCTTCCGAGTCAACAAGAGCAGATTGGTAGAGACGTAGTATCCCTCTCTTTCTCAAGATGTAATCATAAGAAGCGAATATGATGACTTCTCATATAAGATAAACCGACGCTACTTCCCAGCAGATCTCTCCTTGAAGAGGAATCCTGTCCAGCACTAGCCCTCAGGATAATTGCATCACTCTCAGCTCAAGCTTCGCAGCGCATATCATCAAAGTGAGCTCAGCCGTGAATATGCAAATTCTTGGCGCCCTCTTCTTCGGGGCTACCCTCGTAGCAGCCCACGGATACGTTGACAACGCAACGATCGGCGGTCAGGTGTATCAGTTTTATCAGCCTTAGTACGTATAAGTAGTTAATAGTGCCATTTCTATCTTAACTTCTAGGCATAACTAATTCTATATGTTGTAGTACGGACCCATACACTAGCCCTACGGTAAGCAATCAACAACTAAGAAAATCGAAAATCCAATAACAGACACCCGGCTAACATCATGTCAAGCCCGAACGTATCTCGAGACGCATCGAGGGCAATGGTCCTGTCACTGACGTCACATATGAGGATCTCCAATGCGGTGGCTATACAGATGGTGGCATAGTTGGTTCATCTCCTGCTGCACTCCACGCGACTGCTGCAGCTGGTTCTACCGTTACACTTCGCTGGACGCTGTGGCCCGATAGTCATGTCGGTCCCGTCATGTAAGTGACCTATGCAGTCTTTCATCGCTTCTCTAGGCCTTGCAGTACGCGGGAAAGTCTCGGCTATGCCACTTATCGTGAAGTTATGGCTCCTTTAAGATCATGAGGGAAACCAATCTCATAAAGAAAAAAAAGCAGCTACTGACCAGTTCTTTATAGCACCTATATGGCCAAATGCCCTAGTAGTGGTGAGTGGTGCAAATATAGTCTGAGAAGGTACTGTAACTAATTTTCGCGAAACAGGTTGCAACGCCTATATGCCAGGCCACGATGCCGTCTGGTTCAAGATCGCCGAAACCGGACGATCAGGTACCTCTAACACCTGGGGTGACAGCCCTCTTATGGTTTCCGGAAACGCCGGTACAACTTATAAGATTCCATCATGTCTGGCGCCCGGGTACTATCTGGTTCGGCACGAGATTATCGCTCTGCATGCGTCGTACGAGTATCCCGGAGCACAGTTCTATCCTGGCTGCCACCAGCTCAAGGTGACTGGGTCAGGTACTACAACTCCCTCTTCAGGTCTTGTCTCTTTCCCAGGGGCTTATAAGGGATCGGACCCCGGAATCACGTATGACGCTTACAAGGCCCAAACGTACACGATCCCCGGACCTGCGGTTTTCACGTGCTAAACAGCTAGATATCTCGGTTAAACAGATTCCTCTAACATGGCTGTAAGGAGAGGTTACAATGACATATGATGCTAGATAGCTCAAGACAATAACGCTACCGTTGTACAATCGAATTTCAGAAATACCACGAGCTCTAGCCATTGCTGATCATATCATTTAACATCTTCTCTGTAACTAAATAGTAAATTCCAAGAAAAGAAAGGAAAAGAAAGAAACACAAGCGAAATCCTAGCATTATAACTGAATTTTGGGCCTTTTCTCGCTCCATAAACCATCGCTGGTAATAGGAAATTACACACTACTTTGCGCTGTTGCTCGCTCCGTGTCCATATTGATGCTAATACAAAATCATTTTCGTGGACCAGGGGAATACATATACATACAATGCAAACTATACTCAGCAGAGAGGCGGTTCTGCCCTTGTGCATTAATAACAAGTCAATGCTGGAGCTACTAGTAGAAAAGACTGTCGCGCATCAACGAAAAGCAATATTATAGTCGAAGTCGTTGGATATTACTTCTCAAGACCCGGTACGGTATGTTTTGCATGTGACTCTGAATAATATCTAGGTATGATAAGAATGAACTATAGCTATCGACACACATGATAACCCAATTCATAATCCTCTTTGCGCCTATTTCTGCGAAGATTACGGCACGCGTCTTAGTGGATTGTTTACGTCAGACGCAGGAACGTAAGCATGCTTGTCCGTATCATCTGGCTCCAGAACATCTGCTCTGTAAGGCCCAATAACCCCCTCCACGTGTATATTTTCGATACATTCAACTGCCAGGCGGGCATTCCAGTCCATATCTTCTAATGCGTTCACTGCACATATACTCATCATCTCGTGCCGTACTTGATCGACATTAAGCCAGCCACAAGTCGGAGCGTCAAAGAACGAGTCTTGGTAACCTGTTTCGCTGCAGTAAAAGTCGAGAACTCGCTGAATGAGCTGCCGCACCAGAGCAAATGATCGAATCCCGGAACTCCAATCGTCATCATCACTCGGCGGAGGCACCCACGGCAGAGACCGCCTCTCGTCTTCTCCAACCTGCTGGTCTTTGTAACTTAAGGGATCAATGGTGATTCCTTCCGCCGCAAAGATGCGCTCGATACGATCTTTGACACGGTCTACCCTTCTTCGGGCGGGGTCGCCCCGTTGAGGGTCTACCACAGACCATCCATCAACGATATTGAAGAGTGGACTCTGAACTTGCGGTATCTCGGCGTTCGGATCAGCATCCGGATCAAAATTTGGATCATCCACTTGACCCTTTTGCATGCGAAAAATAGCCGTTACGAAATACCCATCTTCGACCTCAATTGGCCAGAAGATATACTCCGAAGTCCGAAAGTAATCCCAGAACTCTTTCCACTTTCTGTAGTACTTGCGAATCCTTCTGTCCGCATCTTCGTCGGGACAGTTGAATATGTATGGTGTTGCACAAAAGGGTATTCCAATATTGTTTTTTGCGCCAGGCGGTAGGCTGTCCCGTAGGTAGTCTATTGGGATCTGGACAGTGAGTTGCTCTAAAGGCCGACCTCTGTGCAACTGCAAGCTGTTCAATGCGTAAAGATCATTTTCTGCTACTGAAGGGTTGGGGACAGCGTTAGACTTTTCTAATCGTGTCTTATTCGGCGGTTTCGGTTCGATCATGCCGTTAACGAGGATACTTCCTCGACCAAATTGAACATTATCTACCTCGCCTTGGTCTGGCGCACGTCGCGTCTTTCTGAACTTGGCTCGGGCCATTCTATACTTTCGTTCTAAGGTAGCTGTGGGTGCGTAGAGGCGATTACAACTGCAAGACGGGTCGTGGGACGCGCAAAGGAATAGAATGAATTTTCTCTTTCAGTATTACACAACAGACTATTGTACACGTCAATATCTGACTTACAAAGAGGCCCACTCCATGGAACTCATATGGTTCCAGTTTTCTTTGTTCATTTATTGTAAGAACAGTGGGCTTAACCTTTGTCCGCATTCTTGTAGATACCGAATGCAGCGTCAGACTAATGAATACAGGCTGGTATCTGTAAACTTGAGGTCGCGTAGAATATAAGGTTGGCATAAAGAATTTATCTTTCATTATTTGGAGATACTGTTTATTTAGTTGAGGGAGGAACTGAAGTGCGTAGGTAGCTGCTACACCGTTATTACCGGTTAAAATACCTCTATCGCATTTGTCTGTGACGCTTTCGAGTTTATAAAATGATGAACCATCAAGTCCGAAAAAAGTCGGCGCGGTAAGCATACTTCCAATCTAGTTTTCTTCTCTAGAAAACAGCCTTGCGCCAGCTACTTCTATTTTGAAATAGCAAAACCCTTTCATGTGACAAATCCGAGCTTGTAAAACGATGGCTTCAATGAATTCAATAGCGTTTACTACCACATTGCGTTGAAGGCCGGTCTAGACTGACGGCTATATTGAATTCACTTTACCCGTGTAACATTAAACGTCAACATGGGCTGGCTGGTAGAAATGCTTTCTCCGTGCTTGCAGCGAGATTGTTGCTCTATCGGCGTATCAGATGTCGGATACATTAGGCGTTATATCACATAGCCAGTATACCCAGGGAGTCCCATACTTTGCAGTACACCGGGTTCTTATTATCCGTGTTCACTCTCCTAGTACAGTAGTGGTCGAATCAGGACACAAGTGCAATCGCAGGGCCGGAACAATAGAAATAGTTTCAAATATAGAGTATGTCGAGTACTTTCAATGATGCTACCCGATTACGTGGTGAATTTCAATTTTAGATACGAATGTCATATCACCATGGGCTCTGTGTCCTTATCACGGAGGCAATGTGTATCTGCGCATCAAAGCTCAGCATCGTATATCTTTCTTCGGCTACACGAGACGTGTACATCTATCTGTTGTAACCGATCTTCAATCCGCACTAATTCAAATAAATGTGGCAATACGACCTTGTAATCTCATCAGAAATCCACTTACCTGAGCACCATCCACGACGGCAAAAGCAGTATCTGACTCTAGGTTTACTCAACATTAATTTTTTGAAGTATCGTCAGTCAATATGCTAGCGAAGGCTCTTTCTATAGTGCTGGCGTTTATACTGCCAGCATGCAAAGCTGCTCCAACATGTCCTTTGGAGGGGCCAGCATTTCCTAAGCCGTTACGACTTGCGCAAAGCGAAACTATCAAAGCGGCGGTTGCGAACTTGACCGATGTATTTAAGGGAGTCACAGATAATGCACAGAATTACTCCTTTGCTCTAGAGGTTTTCTCGGCTCATGATCCGAGCCCTATCTTCTCAGTACTCCATACGGCACCGAAACTAGCAGGGCTAAACACAACAGGAGTGAAGACGGTAGATGAGAATACCATTTTCCGCTTGGGCAGCTTGTCCAAGGTCCATACAGTCTACCTGTTTCTTATCAATGCGGGTGATAAAATATGGAACGAACCAATAACTAAATACGTCCCTGAGCTACAACTGCTGACAAACCGTTCGGATCCTGTAGCGAATACCGCATGGGAGGATGTCACGATTGGTGGTCTTGCGACACAAATGACGGGCGTCCCACGAGATTGTAAGCGGTAACCTTGGCATCAAATTCATCCTTCGTAATTGACTATGACTCAGATGCTCTTTTGGGAGAATTAACACAGACACCGTCGACGAAAGACAATGTGCTTCAGTATGGATTTCCCCCATTGAGCGCTGAGGAACGTCCTCCTTGCGGAGATTTCCCTACGTGCAGTCGAAAACGTGAGGTTTCTAAATTCGAACTGATGAATGACTTCCGCTCACTTCTTGTAGAGTTTTTCAGTGGCATCGAGCAGTTCCAGTGAGTCTCTACGACTTGCCTAAACTACTTCTAAGCCTCATCTAACTCCATATGTCAAGCCCATCATTACCTCCATTCACGACTGCTGCGTATTCCAATGTAGCGTTCCAACTCTTGTAAGTAAAACGTCTGTTGCGTATTGTAACGGCATCTAAGTAAAGATATCTAGAAGCTATGCCTTAGAGACGATCACTGGGAAGCCTTTCGAGTCCTTGCTAAAGGAAACGATTATCGAGCCGCTCGGTTTGAACAACACGTTCTTGAGGGCTCCAGAGAGCGCACGAGGAATCATTCCGGGTAACCCTGATCAAACGGGGTGGTCATTTGATCTCGGCGAGGCCGCTGCGTAAGAATTCCTTCGGCCCGCTAATATTTCCGAAACTGATAAGGTTGCAGAGCCGGCAACATTTACACTTCGGTAGGGGACTTGTCTGAAATTGGGCGTGCAATACTTGGTTATAAATTGCTCGACCCTGTTACCACAAGACGTTGGCTCAAACCTTTCTCGTTCTCCACTGATCCGCATGCATCAGTTGGCGCACCATGGGGAGGGAGGAGGGTCAATGTCGCAGGGCAGCCGTATCGCTGGATCACAGCATTCGCTAAAGCTGGAAGAATTAGTGATTATAGCTCTGTTATGACCATCAGTATGCACGCTGCGCCCTTGACGCTGAGCTCCGACAAGTGTCGGGCTTATTAATCTTGAACACAGGAAGTGCTGACTATGGTTTTTGAAAGTTCCGGATTACGATATTGGCATTTCGGTTCTTTTAGCAGGAGAGCTACCGGCAAATGCGAACTTCAACCTTCTAGGTATGAATTGAACGAATCTTGTATGAACCGAAACCAACGAAAAAAGTTAACGTCCTCTCAGATACGGTCGGAAAGATTCTCATTCCGGCCGTCGAAGATGCAGCTCGTGCTGATGCAGGAGCTCTCTACAACGGACACTATGCTTTCTCTAATACCACGCAGCTCAACTCATCAATGACTATCGAGACGGACGATCAGCCTGGTCTGAGTGTGTCGCAATGGATTAGCAACGGAACTGACTTCGCCTGGATGTCCACAGTGCTGCAGAACGGTATGTTCACTGACTATCGAGGCTTAATTACACAGTCTTACAAAGGTCGTGCGAATTGACGCTTAGACGAGTAATTACTAACTCTTGGTTCTGGATAGGTTACTTGCCCCTGACACCACGAATCAGACTGTACCCGACAGGGCTCGAGGGACAAGGTTCTAATGGCGGGAAAAAGGTCGTATTTAGGGCTGTGTTTGAAGACGCGGATGCCCCATCTCAAGCAACGGCTATGTTCTCGACGGATTGCGCGACATGGATGAATGTAGCATCGGTTATTTACGGGTCGGCAGCCATGGACGAGCTGATCTTCAACGTAGACTCGGAGGGCAAGGTGACCAGCATCACCTCACCTTCTTTAAGGGTTACCTTAGACAAGCAGTAGACTCCCTTTTTATTTGATTCGACCTCTTTCTCAAAATAATACATATGGAACGTTTTCTCTTGAGTTAGACGCGTTCCGGCTTTGATCCTGGTAGGACTATTGATTGCAGGGGTATGAATGAACTAATCACTATCTACCCCTATACGATCACCTTGAAACCTTACGCGGACTACACGATGCTAATCGCCCCGACCAGGCCCACTAATTAAGAAGGGTAACGGGGAGGCGGATCGGAGAAGATCAGATCAGCGCCGTAAAGGAACATGCGACATTTGGAATTTCGGAGACGAGAACTTGTCCGGGTTTTCCGAGGTTCTCGACCCACCCTAAGTCATCGGAGTATAAGTGAGTAAACCTCACCATGACGAAAGCTTGATCACATCTTGACAATTCAAACTTATTTCGCTGCCTGGCCGCATGTTACTCAATCACTTAACATTCCTTAGTACCAGCTCGTCGAGGCTTCAATTTTCCTTCAGTCTATTTCTGATATTGTCACTATGCCTTTCTTGTCGACCCCTATGACTCTTTCAGCCACCGGCAGCATCGTCGGATCGGCCTGGATATCCGGTAAGTCGAAACTTACATTGGCTTTACTCTTAGTTGAAGAGCTTTAAATTGACGATTGATGTAGGCGGTATCAGCGCTCTATCCTTCTGCGCAATCCCAGCCATATTACAGAGCAACGCGCCAACAGACGGCCTGGTGCGGGCATGGTACACGCAGTTCAGCCACGCCCTCTACATCCCATCAACGGCCGTAGTCACGGCGATGAACTACTTCTACCTCGCATATCGACATCGCTCTATAGATCGCGAGTGGCGGGGCTATGCCGGCGGTGGAGTTGCAAACTTGCTGCTAGTGCCGTTTACTTTACTCTTCATCGGAGGCATTAATAATACGTTGATAGCATCTTGTGAGTACCGTGGCCTTAATTCCATCATGATCAAGGAAGAAATTTGCCCCTTTCCCTAAAATAGTCCCATGTGCTCCCAAATTTATCTCGACATCTTCAGATACATCCTACTGACTCCTTTCCAATTGAAGTATCAAATGCTCAGGGGAGGAAGATCCTAAGCCTCGATACCGCAAGACAGCTTATAGGTAGATGGGGGAATCTTAACTTCTACCGCATCTTCATGCCGCTTGCTGGTGCGGCGCTGGGGTTATGGAACCTACTCAGCGAGTGAAAAAAAATTACTCTATGCTGCGTACAATTGATGAGTGGTTGGTGTAAAACCCTTCAGGACCAGAAGTTGTGGGTTGGAGATTAAAGTCCCGCTGACTATAAGTGGTTTGCAATTGGAGAGAGCAGATCCGGACCAGTTAATACTGAGACATAATAATATGCACAGCCCTTTTGGGGCTTAGACACCCATGGACACACTACCTAGGCTGTCGCGTATTCAGGAGCAGTTCTCGTCATAGTCTTATCCTCACGGCTTATTATCTATTCCACAGGAGCGTTCGATTGATTAGAGCTCGTTAACATCTACTTAACTACGATTTCGATTTATGATACTTTCTTCTCATGGCAGATCCTATCTCTATTACCGGCACCGCTGTTGGTGTAGCCTCTCTAGGTATTCAAGTTTGCCAGGGCTTGTTGCAATATTACGCTTCGTGGAAAGCATACAAAGAAGATATAGCGACTACGTATGAGCATATTAAGAGTTTCATGAGTACCCTCATTCTGTTGGAAATGGCTATTAATCGGGCGAATCCATCGCCGGACCTTCTGATCTGACGCGTTAGATGAGTGCGAAAATGGAAATGACTTGATTGCTTTGATCCGCACCATCCTTACCTGGCTGGTGGATGGGCTCCTGATGATTTTCACGAGTCGTAATGAAGATCATCTTAGATCGGCTCCAAAACCTTTGATCACTTACGAAATAGACCTCGAGAACGAACATTTAAACCTAGACCTTAGGTATTACATTCATGAAACGGTTAGTCCTGATGACGAATTGGGAGCATGGTCCCCTAGGATCCCAGAAGAAATTGCTGAATCTCTTATCGACGGAGCAGATGGCATGTAAGTTTAATCCGTGAGACTCAGTTAAGCCAAGCGCTGAACTTCTCTAGGTTTCGCTGGGTAGCACTCTAACTCGACGAACTGAGGAATTGCTACACATCGAAGGAATTGAGGAAAACACTCAGATCATTGCCACGGGGCTTGGAAGATACCCACGTACGTATTTTGTTGAATACATCTGAGAGTAGTTGCGAGGTTGTTTTCCACTTACTATTCTAGAATATCTTTGCAGAGGTCCCTTTGGACCTCGCAGCAGCAGCGGAGACAGTCAAGTTAAACATCGACGACCATCAATTTTACTCTAAGGAAAGAAGGTTACGGAATCCTAGAGCTCTGCTCAGGTTAGGTCCCAGCCTCATTACCTGGACGCAAAACGATGATCAGACCGAAACTAAGTGTCTCACTCTATCGCATGCTTCAATGAAGGAATTTTTGCTCTCGCAGCGGCTACAAGGAAGCTACCTAGGGTACTATCATGTTTTCAGGGATCTACTTTACAATACGGAATCATGCGTAACATATCTTAACCATGTTGCTAAGGCAGACCATCCCATGACTGAAGGCTGACATTCAAGGAACGCCCTCTTCTACAGCACGCTCGCATATTCTGGGATACATATGCCCGAAAGGTCCAGGCACAGAATACCTTGAGACTTAACTCTTTCATCATCGAATACTTCAAAAGCAGCTTCATACGTCAGTCAGGTCTCTGTTGACTTCGCACCTCACAACCTATAATCTCCCCGTCTCCCACCTTGAATGCAAATGGTTGAATTTGGACTACAATGTGGCCTTCGGAATCTGCTGAGCACGCAGCGGACCCATAGCTCAGCGGTAGAGCATCTGATTCCAGCTTGAAGCTTAAATAAACATCAACTGCCTCCAGAAGGTCATCCGTTCAAATCGGGTTGGGTTCAATTTCCTGATCGCACTGATAAATTTTTTTACGGCGTAGGAAAGGACGGTAGAGGCTTCCCTCTGGTTGCTTTCTACTACATTACACTAATACACCTTCAAGAGCCGACCTACGAAATAGCCTCTGGCTGTAAGTAGAGAAGGGCCCTTGTTAACACACAACTCCGCCAACCAACGCTTATACCGGCGAAGGGGAGGAGCGGGCGGACCTTTGCTCGACCAGAATGGCCAAACGGTACTTCTTATAGCCATTATCTACAGCAATGATGAGTCGGCAGCTCAGGTTTTATTGGAATATGGTGTGCCTGTGCATAACGCTGATAAAGATAGCTCGACTGCCCTAAGATACGCGCTCTTAGTGTGTGAAGAACGGCCAGGTATTGTAGAGTTGTTATTACAATATAGCGCGAATCTCGACGGTGAACATTTGCTGGACACAAGGGAATAGTAATCCGCGTACTGATTTATTGTCTTCGGTATGTTAAAACCCGGTGTCTGGGATACAACCGATCCACACGCAGTAAAGGTATATATCAGCCTTGACCTACATTATAGTTGTTAGACTTCTAAATAATCTAACGGAATTACCAAGTACTACCCTTAACATGGTATTGAAACGGCCACAGGTAACCTGTACACACCTTCACTCCAAGGAGCTAATCTGACTATTCCACATTCAAGGCTAGCAGAGATCGGTAAACTTACTGGGGAGTCGTAAGATCATGTAAAGCAATAGATATTCAAGTAATTCTTAAAGAAAAAACAATAATGAAATCAAAGAATAATTAAATGGTGGTGATGTTAAAAAACGAAGGAGTCTGTACGAGCAACCTGCTGCCGAAAACTACCCCTTCACGCGAAAACAACCCCCTTTTCAATGATTTAGGTAAGCCAAAATCGACCCGTACTACTACAGTATCAAAAGTGAAGAGCATCAAAAAGAGAAATGCGGTTACCAAGTGTTAACTTTTATGGCCATGCTTGTACGAAACGTTCTAAGTCTCGGATCCTACCAAGACGGAAGTTAACTTCATAAATAATACAATCAACCCAAATCTCAATATTTCTTATCTCATCACCAGCTAGCTATATTTACAATTTACAAATGCGCCCTCCCCTCCAACTTCCTCCTCCTCCTCTCGGCATTCACAACCTTTTTCAACTTAACAGCCTCCTCCTCACTCAGGGTCGCATCAACCTTCCGTTCCGGCGCAGCCGCCTTCTCAAAGAGCTGCGCGCCCAGCGCATCCGTGAGGCGGAGCACGCGGGTACTAACAGTCGCGCCATCGCGTCGATTCTTGCCCTCCCTCCTACTCGAGGCGATGCGCTCAATGAAATCCCATAATTTGCCCGAGGCCTGCAGGACGCCCGTGTCGGGGTCGCGAGACGCCCTCCACTCCGTAGAGAGACATAGACGGGGTGGCGATTTGGCGTCTTTGGACTTGACTGCGTAGATGATGCCTTCTTCTTCGAAGCGTTGGTAGCTGTTCTTGATCGTCTCTCTGTTGACGGCCTCGAAGTAGCTGAGGTCGCCTTGGTGATATAATGTCTTACCGAGCTAGAAACATGGGTTGTCAGTATTTTTATCTATTCTTAATGGGGTTAATATCTCAAAACGACTTACTAGTTGTGCTGTATTTTGAGCCTGGGCGACGTCGATCCATATATCTTGCTTCTGGTTATTCGGCGGAGTAAGTCCCATGAGCGACGTCGCTGCTAGCCAGCTTGACTCAATGAAAGGCCAGATCAGGAAGCAATAGAAATCGTAATTTTCTCGGCCGGCGAGCCTCTCTTCCTCTGAGAGTCCGATACTGTTTATTGACCCCTTTTCATCTCTTTGCAACTTGATCACCCCGTCATTCTCAAGCCCGACTAGAGTCTTCTCCAAATTCGCCTCTAAGCCCTCGCTGGGGAATATGAATTCACCACGGAATAGCGACGAGAGGAATAACACCTGCTCCCGGAGAGCCGTGTATGATATTTCTTGATGCGCCGGACCGCCACCTTGCTTAACCCTGGTGTACATACTGACACTGACCAGCGCTTCGGAGATAAATAAGTGGATCGTCATGTTGCGATAAAAAGAGAGCTGAAACCGGTCCACCGCATAGTATGTCGGCTCGGCCAAGCCTTGCACTTCACCCACGAGATCTTTACCAAGCACCTCTAGACCGCGGCTGACAACATCGCCCAAAGGCGCATTTCGGAAGTGAGCCACTCGGCCCCCTTTAGCACGTACGCGTGCTATCAGCCATTCGATGCGTCGCAGCAATTCCGCCTTACCTACGCCGCGACCTCTCAAAGTGAGGAGCACTGTACCAATGAGTGCCGTAGGCATGACCACTGATACATCATTGATATCGGAAAGGACTTTGTACCCCATAGTCCTCAATAGCTTTTGTCTTAAGGCGGCATTTTCAGGCGTCTTCGAGGTCAAATCCCTAGTCCCTGGAGGTTTGTCTAGCTTTGTGAGCTGCTCGTCAATGTATTTGCGCAGACTCCAGGGCTCATGGAAACGGACGTCGACCCTTCCTAGTTTGAGTGATAGGACGGACGACCCGCCACTGAGGAAATCAGCCAGGTTCTCCTTCTTCTTCGGAACACCCAAAAGCTCTGTGACGTAGCCCTCGGTTTCGATGACTTTGTCGTATTGCGTGCTCACGGGGCAGACGATGGCATCCTTGACTCGGCCGGATAAGATGCTGTCCAGCACAAAGCTCAGAATACCGAATTTGGGCGGCAACAGCTTGCCGGTGCGTGACCGACCACCTTCTATGAAACATTCGAAATTGTAACCGCCTTGCAGCATCGTGTCTATGTATGCCTGGACCAGAGTAGTATACAGGGTATCATTACCAAAAGACCTTCGAATCCACATGGCACCTTGACATGTGAGCACTAGACCGGGTTTTAGAGGGGTGGATAAGATGCTCACCAGCATGTTGAAGGAAGCTCCCGACCACGGGGAAATTTAGATTATCTCCTGCTACAACAACAGGCAAAGCTAGACCCAAACGATAACATATTAACTGCATCGAGACATAGTCGACGTGTGAACGGTGCGATGGTAAGAATATGATGCTCTGCCCCTTTCGCTCGGCTTCCTCAGCTACCTTTCTCAGTCGTAGGACCTCTTCACTGGAAACATGAATGCCTGCATAGAGAAGCTTTTATTAGAAAGCCATGACGCACGGGCGAAACCGAGATGACTCACCCTGGTGATAGGCGCGTGTGAGGAGTTGTGTGCAAAGATAGTAGGCTCCCCTAATGAAAGTCTTGCTCTCAAACTTGCAGATCATATGATCTGTCATCTTGTCGGCGACGTCCCGTATCCCAGACTCTATGACTGCTCGCCTATTCGCCCGCTTGATAGCGTAGTCTTTGTCGTCCTTCCGCAGCCAACCCTCGTCCTCCTCGAGGGCGAGGCGCTTGTCGGCCAGCTGAGATATGCGATCGCGCAGCAGGGGCGCGGACACGACGGCGGTCCTCATCTGCTCGGAGAAGCCGGAGTAGAAGATGGGTCGGCCGATGAAGTTGTCGTAGGCGCGCCAGCCGGTGCCGGACACGTACAGCGAGACTTCGCGGAGGAATCGCAGGGGCTCGGACCGGAAGCGGGCCATGTTCTTCATGAGGGCTTCCTCCTCGTCGGCTTGGCCCGGACGGCGGGTCTCGACGTAGCTTCTCGGCTGCAGAGTGATCTGATCGCCCAGGATCTGCAGATCGGGCGCCGAGTCGCGCGCCGCATCGTCGTCGTCGGACATGATGTCGAGGTCTGGCGATGGTAGCTGAATTCCTCCGGTCCTGCGCTATGGCGGCTGTAGCATGGCTAAGCGCGAGCGAGCTGGGCTGGCTACAAGTAATTGTGCAATGCGACGAGGGGTAGTGTAGTGAGATGGCCCTGGGGATAGACTGTGATTGTAAGGAAATAATCAAAGTTATCAAAGTTGAGGTTAGTGGTTGCCGTGGTCGATCGCGAAGTGAATTGCTGCAAGTATTTTGAAGAAGGAACCTCGGTACCATCTGAACGTCATCTAGGCCATTAAGTACCTTGTAACTTGTACCCAAGTCATGATCTGGGGTTGGTTGACTTGGCGTCTGTTAGCGTTAGAGCTAAGGCAGCCCCACGATAAGCAACCTCTCTACCCCAAATCCCTCCCGAAAAAGATACGATTGCTGCTCCTCGTAAAATCACGGTCCAGGAACACCAACGAGACGGACATCTCACGAGTTCGAAACTCATATACAAAATGCCGCCCAAAGAAGAGACCCAATCGCTCACCCAAGACCTACTGCGCCGAGCCCACAGCCCAGACAGCGCCAATCGTATCTTTTCCGATAAGATCCAGCACCGGCCTCTCTTCCTGAAGCCGAGCTCCCCTCCACCCACAACCGCGCGCGATGCCCGTCGTCGAGCCCGCGATGAAAAGAAGAAGCGGACCAAGGCCCTAAAGCCGAAACCTCTATCCGCTCGCGAGCGTCGCCGGCGCCAGTTCTACTACCTACCAAAGGAAGGGCAGAAGTATGCCGTCTTCGCGCCCCTGCACAAGCTCTGGGTAGGCTACATGCGCGAAATCCTGGGGACGGAGCTATACAATGGGGGACAGGGCGCCGCCGCTAAGCTGAGCGCCGCCGACTTCCACGGTGCCGAGGTCGAGGTATCGCGGAGCCGATGTCCTAGCCGTGTAGGTGTCCGGGGCATAGTCATCAAGGACTCGCGCTTTGCTTTCGAGATCATCACAGCGCAAAACCAGGTGAAGACGCTGCCGAAAGAAGGCACCATGTTCCGCGTTCACGTCCCCGCGCCCGACGCTGCGCCGGACCATAGGCCGTTCTGCTTTGAGATTCAAGGCGATCAGTTCCAGCATCGGTCGAGCGATCGCGCTAATAAGAAGTTCAAAAATCACTTCCTGAAAAAGCTTTGAAGGAATTGCGAAGATAAGAAGAGAGACAACAGAATCTCCAATAAAGCTATATAGGTATTTCCTCACTAAGGAACCCTTTGGAAACTCATCTTCGGCGCTATCATACAGAGTATGTCTGGCATTTCGCTATGAACATGGAATCGTATATTAACAGATAGCAGTTTGCGGCAGAGGAAGCATTCACGCCCAGGATGAAAGTCGTAAAAAGCGAAAGAAATTCCGGGGTCATAATGTCTGGGTACGGCTGGCGTGTTTGCGTGTCCACACGCTACCAGACACACCAATATGATGTAGCCATTACCACGAAGACTCAATGTTCAGAGAGCCCAACTGCTTCTCCTAGTAAATCCGCGCCTTGGATGCTCAGAATCAGTCATCCTACCAGCACTGGCTACTTTGGGTGTGTCAAACTGGACGTAGCACTCAACGGTTTGTATTCTACGCACCAGCACTGAGCTTGTCTTATCCAAACCAACACCTAAGGGAGGATTTGGCCCCTATGGATGGTCAGAAGATAGCAATAGCAGTCATGCTGCTCGCCGCTGATCTTGAATTTGCGAGACAATGGAACAGCAGGAGTTGGAACATAATCCAGTCAAGGTTCAATGGAGTGTTAATGCCATTCTATCTAGGCTAGCATTACCTCGTACCAAACCGGACTGTAATGAGAATTAAGGCAGCCTGGGTAGAGAGCGGCAAAATTGGCAGTTAAACCTATAGAACCCTCTTCCAGAGCCAGAACTGTAGTTAATGGTTATCTGGTAATATAAATAGACACCAATGCAGCCAAAACAGGTTCAAAGTAGTGTTTTCTCGTCATGGAGGTTTAATTTTCTATCAAATTTCCACTCTATACATTGTTAGCCAAGCACGCAATATGACTAATGATACCAAAATCCGGCTCCTCTCCCTGAATAATGCTCCCAATGCCGCTCACAAGATATATACATACATATAACCGTTCTATATAACAGATTCCCAAAAGGATACTGATACATAATACCAACCCCTCTAACCCATCCGCTAGTCCGAGTGCCATCAACACCAAGGCGATCCAGTTCCTTTTATGCCCCGAATACCGTAATATCCAATAAACCCAGATATGCCGCCCCAAACGCCCCCTTCCCCGCCGCCGCCGTCCCCAAGACCATAAAGAATATGATGTCAATAGTATCAGAAGAGTAACTAGCTTAAGAAACCTGCCAAGGGATCATGGCTTGCATAGATATTGATAAAACAATTACGGGCCCCACCGCCGTCGCCGTCGTTGGTGGGGATACCCAGAAGGAAAGACGGGAGTCTGTCAGAGCAGACCCTGCGAATGATACGAATTCGACCGACTAGGCGGTTCATACCAATTCTGATACGGATGATTAGGCAGACTAAAGTCCGCAAAGCTCAACGGATTAACACGCATAGGTGGACGCGACGCCGCGACGACGGGCTGCATTTGCTGTTGCTGCGGCGCGGCTTGTTGCTGTTGCTGCTGCTGCTGCCTGACAGGAGCCGCTAGCATCATCTGCTGCTGCTGTTGTTGTTGCGACGTGGCGCCGTTGCCGGGCGGCTGGACGACATTTCCGGGTCCGAGGAGGGCCGTAAGACTACTGTTCGACTGCTCCAACCTCTCCCAGCCCCACTTCCTCTTGAGCCCGGCGATGACGTCGGCGAGCTTCCACCCGGTCTCGCGATCTATGCGCTCCAGAATGGTGACGATTTCCTGCTGCTCTGCGCGGACGGTCAGGACCTCGGCGACGAGGGCGAGCGAGCGGATCGATACCGAGGCCACGCCGCGGTCTTTGTTGTGCGCTACGATGCCGCAGACTTGATGCGCGTGGTACTGCTGCGTCGTGCGCGAGTCCTCTGGATTCTTTAACGATGGGTTTACTTGGGCCAGGATGCACAGTGCCATGTGGTAGTAGAGCCTGCCGACTACGGCAGCCCTCTTAATCAGCCTTTTATAATATTAGCCAACTTTTGTAAAGCGCGGAAGAAGAAGGCCGATACATACCAGACATTAGGAAACAGCGACTTCCCAGGTCCCCTCTGTTGCGAGGGGTCTACGTAACCAAACGGGTGCATCGGTCGGGGAGAAGAGTTTTCCCAGTCATCACACAGGGCCTGGAGACGATTCCACTCAGCCATCCGCGCCTGGACACGGATCTTCTCGTCATTTGGACTAGGTTCTTGGAACCGGGGTATGCTGGCGCGAAAGTTGGTGATCTTGGCAACGATGAAGAAAATGCGATGGACCCAGAGCTCCTCGGTGCCCGCCTCCTTTTCCGTGCTGAAGTCCATATTCACGCCCCACGTCTCCGGGTCCCACGCCGTCTGCCAGTTGAAGGCGAGGCACGAGAGGAGCTCCATGCCCACGTTCAGCCAGAAGCAGGCCGCGCCGAGGCCTTTGCTCGTCGCGTCCCACCCGCACTCCCGGATCAGGGCCCGGGCCCCCGCGATGTGGCTCATCCGCTGCGTCGGCTTCTCGCTCATGATCTCGTACACGTTGAGGACCACGGCGGTGGCGGCGCATTCGGCCGTGTTGCGTTCCGGGTTCTGCAGACTCCGCAGCAGCTGTGTCGTTGCCGTGTCGTAGTAGAAGAGCGCCTTCTCATCGCTGTACTGCTGGGTCAGAGTTAGGTACTTGACGCCGCAAGCGAGGAGGGCGTTGAGGAGCATCGGGCACTTGAGCGCGTAGTATGGAATCTGACGCGAAAAGTGCTTCTCCTTGTCGAGGCTGTCCATCCACAGTCCCACTTCCGATACAAACACTTGCATGAAATGCAGTTCGTCAGGCGAAGTGAGACACTCACGTTCTTCTGGTCTTTTACTGGGTGGTGCCATCATGTTATTCTCCAGATCGTTGTCGATATTCATGTTGCCCGGCCCAACTCCTCGTGTCGCTGACGGCGGCCCAGAATCTGTCACGCCTGCAACAGACGGTGCTGTAGAGATGTCGGTACCGCCGTAATGCCGATGAGAGCGGAAGCCGGCATCCGCGTCTTCGCTCTGTCTAAAGGCATCCGACATAAGATTTCCATACCCACTCGCAGTCGACGTTGATATAGAATGACTGTATGAAGTACTGCTGCTTTTGCGAGAATGCATCTGGGCATCCATTAGGAGATCTGGGTTTATCTGGCCGCGTTCATTGTAATACGCGCCCTGAGGTTGAAGCGGTGGCACTGAGAGCCTGTCGTCTGTGGTTGTCTGCGATTCTGTTTTCATGGGCTGAGTGTCTTTCTTCAGCGGCGGATCAAAGCAAACTTCCTGCGGTGATGTAGTGGGTTGGTCATTGAGTTTGCCATATCTCTCCAAGCCTCCCTGATACTCTGAAGCAACCAGGCGTGATTCATCCTGGAAACCCACTTGATTATCGTCAGCCAGCGTGACACTAAGTCCAGGAACGTTAGGGAAACATTACATACCTGTCCACTCTTCGGTATGGGGTATATACGGCGGCTCCTTGCACGTTAAATCGATGTAGTTCAGTCTGACACCGCGTTTGCATTCCCGATTACTTTTGCGACAATTTCGGCAATCTGGAGTCTCTTCATCGCACTTCAGATGTCGTTCTCTGCAGGTCAGACATCCCGTACGGACTCTCTTGCTCTTGGCCGACATTACATTCATACCAACTATCTCGGCACCTTTCCTGTCTGTCTTGGGCCTTCGGGCGCCCAACTTGAACGGTTTCTCCCTCTGCGACAACGAGGCTTCGAAATGCTCAATGCCCAAGCCGTTGGTAACGGTTCGCGGCGGCAAGGACTGCTCCGCATGCTGATGGGCGGGCAGCGCAGTCGCGCCCAGTTTTCGAGCCAGTACGATGGCGTTCGGCAAGGCGGCGTCAGCTACCGCCAGAGCTACAATTATGTCTCCAGGGAGACAGAACGACACAGAGCTCGAAGCGAAAGCGTGAGTGGATCCAAGGGCAAGAACTCGGCTCAGCGACTACAATTGGTGTAGTTCATGAATGACCAGGTGAAGAGGTAGTATGAGCTCAAAAGCAGATAACAATTTATATCAATGCTACTGCCTTCATACAAAGCTGCCAAGATTCGCACGTCCGGAAAAGTCAAGGACCAAAAATTAACACTAGAGGTCCTGTACCGTAGAGCATTCGGATATGTAGGGAAGAGTCGACACAGGGCACTGACTGAAGAGACTCTTCCGAGTGCTGAAAGCTAAGCACAAATAGGAGATTCAGGAAGCGATGCGCGCCGGATGTGTAGATTCTCAGGAGCGTGGGCTGCCGTCGACCAGCTGAAAGCTCTGAGTGAGCAAATCAAGACTTTGTAAAGAGTCGCCGATGACGCGATACCCGCGAGTAATTCGAACGGTGGATCACTTTTAGTCTGTATACTGGCAGAAGACGATATGTACGTGCATATGTCTGGTAAGGTGAGGGATGGTTCGTTTTCCTGAGTATGGTGCCGATGAGAATCTAGGGATAATTGCTGCGATCAGCTACCAACGTGCCAGGCTTCTCATCCAGACTAGCATAGGTACAGTAGTCTAGCGCACGAGCAACAAACAACGATACCCTGGCGACCCTAATAAGTAAACGGGCGTGGTCCTGGGCGTGGGTCAGATCCCGAGCAGGGGATTGAAGAGAAAGTCTCAAGATCGGATGGACTGTGGCGCTTGCATTTGCCAATCACCACCCAGGACGAACGAGAGGAATTACTTGTACATTGAAAATTGTCTACTAGAAAAATCACTGCCAAGATTAGCTGATAATACCGAGCTCGCCTGTTCTGGTAACATCATGTACAGCTATCTGGAATGCACATGTAGTGTAAGTATCGCTACCTGTATGGTGCCATGAACGGCCTCCCCGCCCAAGGTCCAGGAACGGGCGTTGGATACTCGGTTACCTGGGCAGATTCCGGCAGCCTCGATGACAAGATTGGAACATTGTGGCTTACGCTCGGGGGTGAAACTAAGACCACAAAGAAATAAGAACCGATCGTGTTGTGCCAGTCATGACTCGTGTGAGATAGCAGGCACTGTAGAACAGCCTATGAAGTGTAATTCCCGTTGGTAGAAATCAAGGAAACAACTGGCGCGTGCTGCGCGGAACGCCTAAGCTATTTTGGTTCTGACTTGTTGCTTTCTTAGTGTCTGGAACAGGGGATCCCTGATAATGCTAGGACCCGACTAAACCATTGCGGGCCCCCAGTTTCGGCTTCACTTGCTTCGTAGCACTTAGGTTTCCGACCCCTGAAAGAGGGACGATGTCTCTTACAAACTTACTGTACAATATACTCTGCATCTGTGTCGCAGTTTTGTTTCTTTTGGGTTCTAGACAGTAGGAATCTGGGTCAGGTATAACTTACGTCGTCAATAGTGTATACCGTTTCATTTAATGCCGATTCTATCCATGTTTCTTTTATCAGTAATCATTTCCGGATAGTATCGCCTGTTTCGCCCCATGATTAGCCGCGCCTTGCTTTTCGGATGACAGATGCTCCGCGTATATGGTACGATTAATTGCTTTTTGCTCTCGAGCCTTACGGATTAGGCGCTCGAGCCCAGCCTGTTGGAATCTTTACCACGACTTCCCGTGGACAGTTACTGGCATTAGTGTGCTTAGTTAGGTGGGTTGCCTCTCAAGTTGGTCATAGAGAAAGGCGCAGATGATATGGTCTTTATGTAGGCCTTCTTCCGGTCGCGATCCGGCTCGGGTTGACTGTACCCGAAGGGCTGAGCCGTTTGTTTCCACCTTACCCCGGCAGCCGATCGACAATACCGGCGAATAATTGAGGCTTGTTTCTGATATATATATTCCCCCGCAATTGTGAAATAGGCCTAGGCGAGGCGAGGATCGATAGGTTGAGAGGCAAACGAGCTGCGAACGATGTACCTACAGTAGATATGCAAACTCGAGTATGCACGTGCCTGTTTTGTTCTGGAACCTGGGCTGGGCTTGGGCTTGGGCTTGGGCTTGAGGTCCTATTAAAATCCCGAAGGCAAGGGTATGTCAATGGGAGAGTTGGGTAAGCTTTGATCGATCTCAAGGGTACCCCCGCCTTCAAAATCTTCGAGATCTTGCTCTGGTTCTTGCTAACATCCATCCCGCCAGAGCAGAGCTTATATTGCTCCGGCGTAGTGGGTCCGTGCTTGTTTCTGGTATCCGGGCGTATGGCCCTACTTCTCGCGACTCTTCCACGCCAACTCGGTTTAACACGCTATGCGCCGTAGACGAGGGAAGTTCAATGCATTGACAGATGCAGGGAGATTCCGGAGGCTAGACCGTACGCCGGTCCTATGAATGCATCAACGGTGTCTGCATGCCGTGATGCCGTGTGCCTCTCGCATTCTTCTTCCTTCTTCTAAACTGTCACGGCACTGCGGGGCACGATAACCAGCTTCGAGACGTGGTGCCACGTCCTTCAATCGATTCTCAGATGAGGTGATGACGGGTTCAACAATGACAGATCGTATCTCACATACGTAGTAGGTAAATTTGGAGTGTAACGGGACTCTGCAAAGCTTAGCTTAACTTATGATGTAAGTGTCTAAGAAAACGTAGTACAGGGAGGAGCGGGACCGGTGGAACAATTCCGATTTGTCACTCCATTTTAAAGTCAGGAACAGCAGAGGCAACAACAACCGGGCAAGTTCTAGCGACTGTTACACTAGCACCATCTTAGCTTTGAACTAGCGTTTGTCGTACTTAGTAACTTCGTACTGTCACTTCTCATTGACATACGTGACATTGGTAGGATTGATTTAGTACTAAGAAACGCACGACTTCTTCAATATGCCACAACAAGAGGTGGCTCAGCCCAAGTCTATACTTCGAGGCCATAGCACTCAAGTGCATGTCACCACTTTCATCAGACGCAATGAGCGACTCGCATCCGGTGATGCGGATGGCTTCGTGGTATTGTGGGACCTCACAATCATGAGACCCCGGGCCGTCTGGCACGCCCATACCGGTGCTATACTGGGAATTTCTGGCTGGGGAGACGACAAGGTCGTAACGTAGGTTTCCTCTTCGGGCGTTTTGTATTTCCGTTGAGATTAAAGAAGGGCTGAATATTCATCGTCTCTATCTCTAGGGAAGGGAGAGATAACCGTCTGATCGTTTGGAAGATCGCGGCCGAAGATGAGGCTAAGTTGAGCATCGACCTTCCTCTAGATGAGTCTGCGCCTGAGCGCCCGCAGCCGTGGATTTTATATATCCTGGAAATCAACACGATGAACTTCTGTTCATTTGCACAATGCTCACCAAGGCAAGATGTAGATTTAGCGGTCTCCGATGAGTCGCTTGTTGCCGTGCCCAATACGCTAGCGACAGAAGCAGTGAGTTCAGCACTTCCATCGGCTAAGCGCATGCAACATAAGACAGATAAGATCTGACCGTAGACTCAGGTTGACATCTTCCATTTGCCGAGTCAGAGCCGACTGAGCACCGTGCATCTGGGAAGTAAAGCAGAGAAGAAGGGGATGGTGATGACGCTCTCTCTTTTCTGGCGAGGTGAATCACTCATCCTTCTGGCCGGCTATGAGAATGGCCTGGCTATCGTGGCGCGACGCAGGCACGGTGGCGCCTGGGATATCCTTTACAAACATCAGGCGCATAGCCAACCGATACTATCGCTTGACTTTTCCCCTGATAAGGAATATTTTCTTACCTCTGGCGCTGACGCTATCATTGCGAAACACCCAATTCCTGACACAAATTCCTCCACGCCACCCGTTCCGGGATTTAAGAGAACGGAAGAATCAGAGACAACGCGTGACAGCAACGCGTCTACATCGGGATCTAAGACTCAGCCACGCGGCGTACCAAAGAACGACTCGGCGGCCGAGCCGCTGAAGATAATCAATACTAAACACTCGGGTCAGCAAGGCTTACAGATCCGTTCGGATGGACGAATATTTGCCACGGCCGGTTGGGATTCCAAAGTCCGCATATACTCAGCCAAGACAATGACAGAGTTGGCTGTGCTCAAATGGCACGATGTAGGTTGTTACGCCGCTGCTTTTTCCGTGCTAGACGTTGGCCAGAAACATGTCTTCGAAAACTCGCAAGATAAGCCCGGGAAAAGCGAACCCGAGGAACAGACCACAGACCTAAATAACACTATCGTCACGGGAAATAAGGAGACGGCCATGACCGCTGCTAGCAGGCCAGGAGAACTTAGTGTCAAAGACAGGCGGATCAAGATGGCCAAAGAAGCACACTGGCTGGCCGCCGGGAGCAAGGATGGGAAAATCAGCCTTTGGGACATATATTGATATCGATTATCGCATTAAATGACGACGTTCATCGGAAGCTATGTGCGTGGACAAACAAACTGCGCTCCACGTCGCCTCCTTTCCGGAGTCCAACAATATTGTAACATCTATCTGGCATTACCTGCCTCGCTTTCTTTCGAATACGCTTCCTTGTCTAATGTCTAACTCCCGAGTCTTTGACGAAGCAATCTTTTTAGCGAATGTTCAGGAAGCTTTAGCCACGATATCCTCACTCAAGTCCTCCTTCATCGAGGGGTCTAATTCAACTTCTGCTGGCGGCACCACGATTCCGTACTTGTCATAAGGGAAGTTTGTAAGATCAGGGTAATAGTCGGCCCAGCCGTCATCGTGTTCGCCCAGCTGGTGGAGATCGACTTCGCCAGCCTCGCCCATACGCCCCGCCAATATGTCCTTTTCGCGACCTTCAAACTCTTTCTTCAGCATGGGATGGGGAGCCCACACGACGCGCATTCCCGCTCTCCGGCCAGCTTCCACCCCCGGTACACTATCCTCGAATACCAGGCATTCTTCGGGAGTGATAGGTTTCTCTCCTTCGGGAAGACTTTCGTTGATAGTGTTGAGTGCTAGGAGGTAGATGTCGGGCATGGGTTTTCCGCGGCCGGGTTTGATGCGGGGGTCGTCACCGAGGACACGGCGGTGGGACTCGAAGACGGCAAACAATTCAGTCCAGTTATTGGTCTTCACGGCGAAATTCTTAGAGTTGCTGCTGGTGGCGAGCGCGATATGTACCCGGTGGCCTTGTCCCTGAGCCTTAGGCTTCTCGAACCACCGAGTCCGGCCCAGGTTGGCCAGCAGTAATTCGACGCCGGGCAGTGGCTTGGCCTCTGGGAAGTGTTTCTGTTGCAGGGCGGCGTACTCGATCATATAGTCGGCCTCGGGGATGGGTAGCTTAGCCCAATCATGAAAGAGGGCGTTCGCTTCGGGGCCTGGCCGGCCTTGCAGGCGCGCCTTGATAGACCATGGGAGGTTGGAACGCCCGTACTTCTCGAGAATGATATTAATGCATAGGGTGTAGATGTCTTCGGTATCGAGCAGCAGACCATCCATGTCAAAGAGGCAAGCCCTCACAGGGGGAAAGCTGCGACCACATCAGCTCGGACTGTAACAAATTGAATCCACCGAGAACCTAATCACTTCTCCGAGACGTATCACTTACTCAGTGCGAGCAGGCATGGCTAAGGTACGACAAAATCGTGAAGATATATGTATCGTAGAACCTGGCGTCCAGGTGCTCACTTAAAAAGTCAATTGTTGTTTGAATAGGGACCAATAAATCACTTAAGTACTGCTCAATGTTTATCACAGACGACCCCCTACTGAGGTTCAGTCGAGTACTTTCGTCTTAAACTTTTTGATGGAGGGGCATACCCCCGCGGCCGGTAACATTCAAACCCCACTATCGATGACTGTTACGGCCAGCGGGCCAGGGGTAAGCCCCGCCAGATGTACCTACCTGTAAAAGGTACCAAACCGCTGGTTAGCTTTGGCATCTGATGCTATGACGCAGATTAGACCTAACAGTAAACGGTATTTTGCTCGACAACAAAATAACTACAGCAGACCAACACACAATGTCTCAACCACCCCACGAGAAAGAGCAGATAGAGGTTGATCCCGTCAAGAGCGAGAATATTCCTGGCGAGGATGCCGACGAATCGACACCGCCTCCAAGATTCCCGCCAGAAGAAGAAGCGGCATGTACATGCATCATCCCGACGCTCCGGCTCGTCGCCCTTCCATGCTAACCATCTATCGATCTTGCAGAGTTTACTAAGCGAATCCAACGAGAAGAAATCGGAAGCCAATGCCCTCTTCTCATCTGCAAAATATGAAAATGCCATCAACAAATATGAAGAAGCCACCGCCATCTGCCCTCACTATCTCGACTATGAGCTGGCTGTGCTCAAGTCCAACGTTGCCGCCTGCCATCTGAAACTCGAACAGTACAAGGAAGCTATACAGAGTGCCACCGAGTCTTTGGACAGCTTGAGTCGCGCTGAGAAGGCGGCGCTTGAATCCATCGAGGAACCCAATGAGGACACCAAGAAAGATGACGAGGAGGAAGAGCCAGAGGAAGAGATCGTCAGCGCTGGGGCCCAGAAAAGCGCTCCAGCTGTCGTGCATGACGAGACGGAGGCCCAAAAGGCTGCTCGTAAACGGCAGGACGACATACTGAGGATCAAAGCCAAGGCCCTGATGCGTCGTGCCCGGGCAAGAAGTGAGCTCGGCGGATGGTCCAATTTATCGGGCGCCGAGGAAGACTACAAGATCCTCTCCACCATGACGAACCTGAGTAACGCAGATGAGAAGATCGTCCGAACGCAGCTGCGATCACTCCCTCCAAGGACTAAGGCAGCGCAAGAGAAGGAGATGGGCGAGATGTGGGGGAAGTTAAAGGATGTAAGTGCCTTCTCCCGCCTCCGACGATATAGCCAAGCGAAATTCTGGCAGCTAACCAACTCATTAGCTTGGCAATGGCATATTGAAGCCTTTTGGCCTCAGTACCGACAATTTCCAAATGGTAAAAGACGAAAAGACTGGCGGCTATAGCATGAACTTCAACCAAAACTCAAAACCTCAGTAATGATGAAGTGCATGTGGCAGTCCCCAATCGCATTATCCTCTTTTTTAAGCGTCTCCATTTTGTGTTTAAGTTCGCCTTGATACATGACTAAAGATTTGACTTCCGATGAGCAAAAACTCACTATCCATCCAGACCCGGTCATGGTACCACAACATCTTGGGATCAGCCGAAGATTAGATTCAGTCATTGTCTCTCTATTGAGATTGATGCCAGTCTCACGAGGTGGGGGACAGCCCGTTACCGATCCAACGATATCAGTTTCTATAAGCCTGCCATATGACAGAATACATGATTAGAGCATCTTCCGATCGTAGCACTGCATCCAGCCGCAGTCCCTTCAATTTTTGTGTTACGGCGAACAGGCTCTCAACACAACGATCTTTCCTACAATTGTGCCAAATAGCTACTCTAGAGATGATTGGTTCAATCTGGCGATGATCGACCCTAGATTCAACCCAAGCCGGAGGCTCCGGTTAGCGTTTAGATTTTTAAGCCATGTTAGAAGAGCAATGGTAGGCATCTCCAAAGAAGCACTAAAGGGGATGTTAGTTCGGGTGTTGATAACTACATTTTTTCAGATGGGTCTAGTTGGGCAGGTACAAATGGTACAAACTGCGATCAATCCTGTTATCAATGACCCCCACGGCGTCGGGAGCCGTCTCCAAGTTATCTATTGCAGACGGGCACATGCAGTATCACATACATGAGACCAAATGATCAAGCCGACTTCCCCGCCCGAGTTATATATATATATTCAGCCGTGATGTTGTTCCCAGGGCGCTACAGAATATCTAATGTTGTGTTTGTGGGTGACGAGCGTGGTCTTATGAGCCCACGTAGATATCTCATTACTGTGAACGCAAGCACAAATCGAAAATACCATGCCACGAGCCAAAGTAACCATAGCCTCCGGCGCAAGTTGGCAGGACGTGGCCGCGGATCGTCAAAGACATCGAGATGCCACAATTGCATCGTTAAATCCACCGCTTCCTGGTCTACCAGACGAAACACCTGGCGGCACAACAAGTATCCCCGAATGGATACTTACAGCGGAAGAAATACACATCACAAGCCAAAACGTAGAAGACCTCATTCCTAAATTAGCATCAGGCCACTGGAGCGCAGAGAAAGTGATACGAGCCTTCATGCGACGCGCCGGACTCGCACAAGGTCTCACGAACTGCGTGACGGAGCTGCTCCTACGAGCGGTGAAGAGAGCAGCGGAGCTGGACAAGTACCTCGCGAACACCGGAAAGACGGTCGGTCCCCTCCACGGGATTCCTATCAGCATCAAAGAGCATATCGGGCTCAAGGGATGCGACTTAAATGCGGGATTCGTGGGTTGGGTGGGAAGAGTCGCGGAGGCAGATTCGTTGATATTGCAGATTCTGTGGGATGCGGGTGCTGTGTTTTATGTGAGAACTACGCAGCCGCAGACGCTGATGCATCTTGAGACGAGTAGTAATTTGTATGGGTGAGTTGTGTGATTTTTTATCTCGAACCCCTTGTTTTCCCACCTTACGTAGGTAGGCTCTTAGCAAGGGCGGACTATGAAGAAAAGAGAAAGCGGAAAGCGCACAAACTCCAAGTCCCCTGCTAACGAATCTCTCTGTTACTCTCTGTCCGCATACAGCACAACATTAAATCCACACAACACAACCCTCACCGCGGGCGGCTCATCAGGCGGGGAAGGCGCCCTAATAGGGTCCCGGGGCTCAATCCTCGGAATCGGGACAGACATCGGGGGCTCCATCCGCTCACCAGCCGCCAACAACGGGATATTCGGATTCAAGCCTACGGCGCCCCGACTGCCCGTGAGCGGATGGTCCGCGACGATGGTGGGCTCCGAGTCCATCCTTGGCACGATCGGTCCGCTGTCTACTAGTTTGGAGGGCATCTCGCTCTTCGTTAAGACGGTGCTGGATGCGCGGCCGTGGCTGAGGGAGCCTAGCCTGGTGGCGATTCCGTGGAGGGAGGAAGAGACGAAAAGGGGGAGGAAATTGAGGATTGGGGTCATTTGGGATGATGGTGTTGTGCGCCCTCATCCACCTATCACTGCCGCGCTGTCACGGGTTGTGGAGAAGTTGAAGGAGAGTGGTGAGGTGGAGGTTGTGGATTGGGAGTGTTGGAAGCATGATTTGGCGTGGGAGATTATTGTACGTCTCCCACTTCACTCACTTTGGTGGTTACTCTATGTGTCTGTGTTGTCCAAGGCTACTTACTCGTCAGACGACATACGAGGAGAAACTCTGGGTGACTGACACAAACTATTATCTAACTAGGCCAAATTGTACTTCTGCGACGGAGGCGCCGAAGAAAAAGCGGCCATTGCTTCGTCCGGAGAGCCGTGGATGCCTCTGTCGAAATGGATTCTCCTAGATAATCCGCACGTACGAGAACACACGTGAGTAAAAGTCTTTCCGCCTGTAATTTTGCGAGATTAGCGACGCAATTTGCTTTTCTCAAGCTGCTACTTTTCACCTATCCCATTGTGTTCATACTGAAATTCAGGATTAGAAAAAAATATTTGACTTCATTCTAACAAAAGTTCCTAGGATCCCAACCCTCTGGCAAGCCCACCAAGAGCGCGACTCATACCGGACCTCCTATGCAGCCCTCTGGAACGCGCGAGACGTCGACGTGATCCTCTGTCCTGCCGGCCCAGGGGTAGCGCCCAAGCTCGAGACCTCTCGATACTGGGGCTATACATCACAGTGGAATCTCCTAAACTACCCAGCCATCTCATTCCCTACTGGTTTCAAAGTCGGCGGCGAATACAAGGCGTTCGAGTACCCAGCAACCTACGAGCCCTTGAGCGAGTCAGATCGGTATAACTATGCTTTGTGGCGGGAGCATGGTGCCGAGGGATACAAGAACGCGCCAGTTTCACTGCAACTTGTGGGACGAATGTGAGTTTCTTTTCATTTCTTCTTGTTTTACTGATGATGATTTAAAGCAAGCAAGGGCATTATATGGTTTTCTAAAGTACATAATAATGAATTGGGGAATATGTTCTTTTTCCCTGTAGAGTTTGATGAGAAGGATTCACTTCATATACCCTAGCTAACCCTCTCCCATAGCTACGAAGACGAGAAATTACTTAGGGATCTCAATACGCTACTTGATGCTGCTGGGTTGGCGAAGACGTACACAGACCCTTACGACATGCCTCCTTCACATGGCCCTGTTCTTGATATTAAGTAGGGTTTATTTCGATACCGAAGCGAGTTTGATTTTGTGAAAAGCAAGTGCACGATTCTTATTATAAAATAATAACTACGTACCCAACATCTAGTAATGAGAGAACAACAGTCGGTTATACCTCAGAGATATGCAGATAGTACGTCATTTTGAAGTGCTAGAGATATCAGTTACTTGCAGAGAACTTCTAACACTAGGTATCTAAAAGTCGGTCCACTACTACCACGCTTTCGCTGCATTCACGATACGCTCTTTTATCAATTCGTACATAGCCCCATATAAACCACCGTCCCATCTCACTTCTTCGAGAAAAATGACATGATATTCCCCTGGGCCGGCTTACTAGCAGCGCCCTTCTTCGATTTCGCAGCGGGCTCCGGCTTAGCAGTCTGTTGAAACTTAGGCTTCGGCGGCGGGGCCGGCGCCTCGTCTTCAGAGAAAGACTCCCAGCCCTGCTCCTGGATGGTAACAAGGTAGCCCTTCTCGTCCATGATCTGCTTCTTGCGTGTGACGCGACGGCGTCCCCTCCGACGGCCCCCGCTCGCGCTTGACACGACCTCGGCCGGCTCCTCGGGCTTAGCTTCATGCTCGGGCTCGGGAGGTGTTGGCTCTTCGTCCATCGGATCCCCCTCTGGACTATCCGCAGCCTTCTCTTCTTCGTCTTCTTCTTCGTCGCTCTCCTCCATCATGCGTCGGAGCTCGGCCTGGCGATCTTTACGCGCTTGTCGGGCTTCGCTGTCCTCTTGCTTGACGTCCGCCATCGGCTCTGCGTCATCCTCTCCATCGTCAGAAAGAGCCCCCGTAGCTTGGGTATCTTCGGCACCACTTGCTGCGGCTGAATCGCTGGCTTTGACCGCTGTCTTCTTGGGTTTCGCCGCTGCCTTGGCGAACATTTGGCCGATACCCGAGGATCCTTGACGCTTCAAAGAGGCGGCAGGCGCCGGCTTCTTTGAGGGCGCAGATGCCGGAGCGGGTTTCGTGCTTCTCTTGGATTCCTCCTTGACGGCTGTTGCCGCAGCAGGCTTTGCTTCTTGCTTCTTTGGTTCAGGTTTGGGCGTAGGTGCTGCCGCGGGGATTGGAACGCGTCCGCGCTCTCTCCTACGCACGTTCGGGTTGGCTACGGTGCCATATACTTTGCTTGGATTAGGAGCACTATTTGTTTTGCTAAGCTCGAGGACCTGTCTCGCTGTGTCGCTCAGAAGTTGAAGGTCCTTGAGCCGATGAGGTTCTAAGCTATAAACATGAAGGGAAGCAACCTCGGTGTATTGTGACAAAGCCTCTATACCATGTGTCAATTTTCATCTCTAATATCATAGAACCTATGCAGCTTAAACTCACCTTCGAGCTGTTCTTGGACTACCAGAGATAGTGTGTAGGTGGGCACCAGATCAGAGAGTGGAACGTCTATGTCCTCAGACGTTTGTGAATCCATCATCTCAACGTCTCCATCTGGCTGCGCCGGTCTGCTCTTGATGCCATAAATGATATAAGTGGCATGTAGGGAGCCAGGGCGTTTATCGTTCTGCCATTTGTGAAAGTCGTAAAGCATTCTGCAATTTGTTAACCCTAACTCCATAGTTGCAATGTTAGAAGCATACTCACTCCTTCGCAAGGTTCACATGGACGCCTAAAGCTCGGCTTAGCAACCGATATGTAACCTTGGTGGCGAGTTAGCAGTGAAGGATATCATGATTTTCGAATTGGATGCAGCTCACCAGCTGGTCCTCGGTCAGGAGTTTCTGAGCCAGGTATTGTTTGTAGTCTTCCATATTGAAGAATTTTAGGTCAGAAGAGCACGATTGATAGAGATGAAGAAGGATGAGGACCTCGGATCCAGCGAAGACAGCTCTCCTTCCTGGCCAGGTATCTGAGTTGATGAAGCCGGAAATTATTGAAGTACAGTGTAAGTACAGAGCGCGTTGACGCGTTAAGTGGGACGGTTGGCGGTTAGCGGTTTTCCGCCAACCCGCCACCTGTGTCCTTGAATGACGTAAGCAGCAGCCAAATGCCAAGAGGGTTACATTTCGTCTAATGCCAAAAGGGTAGCGCTAACCGCGCACTATACAACCAGATACATTAGCTAGCATTGTTATATAGGTAGGTAACTAAGGTGTTCGAGTTTCACACTATGTTTTATTTGCAGCTTAATAAAGTGATTAACTGATTCCTGAACCACTTAAATCTAAGGGGGGTTTAGTTACTTATATATATAGAATCTACTAGTTCTACACTATGGTATGTTCTATACTATGGTATGTTCTATACTATGGTATGTTTTATACTATGGTATGTTTTATACTATGGTATGTTTTACACTATGGTATGTTTTATACTATGGTATGTTCTACACTATGGTGTAGCTATGAACTCATTCCTTGACATTTCTTCGGTTTTGTGGTGGCCGACCACGAGGCTGCTCTGCTTTAGAGAATACCGAGCCGTATGGTTTTCCTGATTGCCATTGGTTCGCTTTAGCTTTAGTATAAAGTTGTTATAGAGATACTAGAGCCCTTTTTTTTAGTTTCTGCGGTGGTCGACTATAAGGCTGGGTGCGTGTACAAGGAGGTACGGCTTTTTTGAGCTCTTTTATATTATTTAAATGTTTGTTTTTAATAACTAGCTAGTTATTTTCGGTCGCAATAAGGCCGATATTGCTGTTATGATCGTTATTGTTAACATTATTCTTTATGGAGGGCAGGACTACAAGTACTAGAATGGAAGCAGCAACACTAGCACTAGATCGTACAATGCTCCGCCTTTGCGTAGTCTATGGCGGCGGTCCTATGCGGGACCAGATTGATAATCTCTAGCGAGGGTGTGATGTTCTAATTGGATCACCCGGACGTTTTATTAACCTGATGGAACGTGACCATGTTTTGACCTTTCGCTGAGTGAAGTACATGGTCATTAATAAAGCCGATGAGATGTTACATGCTGACTAGGGGGCGGAGTTTAATAAGATCTTCGGCGGTGGAGGTAAGTTGGAATGTCCCTATACTTTAAGACTTTAGCTAATGTGAATGATAGAGCAGGAAGAGGGCAACGTTAAGTATATGCTATTTTTTGCCACGTTTTTTACTGCGATTCGATAGCTAGCTAAAACATATTTCGCCGAGAACTACGTGCGTGTTAAAGTCGGACGCATCGGAAGCACCCATGAGAGCATTAAGCAGGATGTTATATATATAGACCTATTTATGAAGAAATAAGCTCTTTTTAACCTTATCTGCTCCCTGGACCCGGCCAGAACCATTATTTTTATTAATAGCAAAAGAACTGCTAATGAGCTTGATGATTTCTTATTTAATAAAGATCTTTTTTGCATGTCCATGCATGCTGATTGCACTTAACGAGAGCGTAAGGATGTAATCAGAGCGTTCTAGGCAGGAAAGACTCCGCTTCTAATTACTACTGGTGTTATTGCTCGTGGTATTGATGTTTGCAACGTGATGCATGTTATTAATTACGATCTTCTATCTATAGAACACGGTGGTATTTAAGAATATGTTTATTGCATTAGTAACTTTACTAGCACTGGCAATAGCAGTATTAAGAGGCGCAGGAGTTGAACTCTGTGTATTACGACGGTAATCCTGTGGAACTAGTAGTAATTAATATCTTTTAGTACTGTTTATCTTATTAGGGAGCTTATTAGGGAGCACATATAGATAAAAGCTTAGTTACGATCTTGTGAACGCTAGCCGCTATAGTAAGCTCTGCTAATGTTGTTAGGCGTCTATTGCTTTGGGCGAAGTGGTGTTCGAAGTCTTTATTTACAAGGCGCCTGATGACCTTTGCACTAAGTTTATTAATGTTACAAGAGCTAGAGTACTAGCGCTTAGAAAGGCATTCAATATTGCAATAATCTTCTTAGGCATTAAGGAGGTATAGGAGTTTAAGTTCCTCTTTTAAGCTTAGCGGCGAATCTAAGGTTTGCCCTTTGCGAACCTAAACCACCCCAGATTATCCAGATCAGTCAAGTTCATGTTGTAGTTATTGTGTTCTTTTGAGTCCATGATAATAGCAAACATGATATCTAAGAATAGATACGCCTTGTAGATTGAGTATAGGATATTGCTAACTAGACCTTGGCATATAGGTAGTTGTATTACCTTACTTAAGGCTGGTTGGTGTGATAGTTGAGGTCGTATATTTTAGACGAGAGCTGCTTAGTTGTACGTTTTATATGTAGAAATAACTGCTCCTTTAGGCACTTTCCTAACGCTGCCGCTGCATCCTATTTCTATTGGTCCTGGACACCTCGCTCCGGTGTTGCTTCGCGCGTTTGTTAATGTTGACCGGTTGATTATAATTATCCCTTTCCGCTACGTCTTATACCGCCGGTGCTAGAGGAACGTTAAAATGTGATGGGGGAGAAATAGGGAAGTTATCTGCACACGGCAGAGAACGTAGCAAAAGATGGCCTCGCCCGTTTGTTGACGTTTTATAGGTCGATTATAATTATCCCTTTCTGCCACGTTTACTGCCGGTGCTGGAGAAACGTCGAGATGTAATGGGGTAGGAAACGGGGGAGTCATCTGCGTGCGCAAGGAAAAGTAGCAGAGGTTGCCTCGACCGTCTGTTGACGTTTTATAGGTCGATTGTAATCGTCCCTTTCTGCTATGTCCTATACCACTAGTGTTGGGTTAAGATGTGATGGGGTAGGAAACGGGGGAGTTATCTGCGCACGCAAGGGAAAGTAGCAGAGGTTAGTGCACTATATTTCTTGTTAGGTTATTATCTTGATTATTATTGTTATCAATTGTTAAATTGATAACAGCATGGTTTGTACTTATTATTAACTTTCGAAAAGTCGGCAGAGAGGTCGGCAGAGAGGTTAGCAGAGAAGTTGGCAGAGAGGTCGGCTAAAAGGTTAGTTAAAAGGTTGGCTGAGAGGTTAGCAAAGAAGTAGTAGAAGTTGGTGCACTGTATTTTTTGTTAGGTTGTTATTTTGATTATCATTGTTGTTAATTATTAAATCGATAACAGCATAGTTTATACTTATTATCGACCTTTTAAAGGTTGCTATATTTGCAGCATGATTTAACATAGTAATGGTTTAGAACACGTTAATGTTGCAGTACGTATATAATAGCTGCAGACGGCTAAGTCGCTTAATTTAACAACGTTTATCTTTTAGTAATGTTGCGGTGTAGTGCTGCAGTTCTGTTCCATAACAGTTAATGTTTCATGGGCTGTATATACTTGGTCATTATTGTAGTACTTGCTGGCATTCGGTGCTAGAGGAACGTTGAAATATAGTAAGGCAGGAAGAGGGAGTTGTTCGCTTATAACTGTAAATGGTAATAATAACAAGGAATGGGCTAATATGATAGATTAAACAACAGGAATTAGTTGTATTGAGTGTTAAAGCTGCGTTACTAACTTAAGCTCTTAAAGGACTAGTTCTATACCCTTTATTTTATTTATAGCCTTAGGTGTTAATAACCTAACTATTGAATGGGTTTAGTTTGCCGGTAAAACTTGTTGAAACTATTTTGCCGTAATAAGAGGAGAAGAATCGTGGCATTTATCTCTCTGTTTGCGTAGTTATGCCTAGCATATAGTAGAGCGTTTTTTTCCCGTTCGTAGTTATGAGGTCACAAAGTCAGATCTAATGATGCAAGCTTTAGTCGACATTACATTTAGTCGGATATTTTAAAGAAAGGTCTACGGCCGTGCAGATAGTCTGAAACCGTGTGCAGTATTAAACATACTTATGGGAATCCTAGTAATAAGACGTTTTTTTGCTTCTTGCCCTTAGTGGTGGCCGTAGTGCTCTTCTTGGTTGCAGTAGCCTTAAAGGAAGATATAGCACCTTTTTCGCTATTTTTATTGTTATTGCTACCTGCAGCAGCAGGCTCAATCACAATTCTATTATTACCATTCCTTTAATACTATAACTAATCCTACTAAACGCAATCATTAAATATTACGAATTCAATAGTATTAAGCTTAAGCTAGTGTTAACTATTGAAATTTAAGAGCTAGAGAAACCCCAGCAATTCAAGATTTTATTCCTTTATATCAAGCATATATACGGCACAACCAACGGTATCAAGCTTTGTGGTATTGCCCTAACGCGTGTTGGAAACCTACGCGGACGCTTTCTTTAGTATTAAAACAAATGGCTGTGATTCTCTGCTACCGAAGCTAAACAAGATGCATCCAGGTCGAGCGAATCCACGCATAAGTCAGATATGGCTCATCCTGTGAGCGATCGAGTTAATGTTGCTACATCTGCATATGAAAATAGTCCGCTTATTTCGTAAACCTCACCTGATGCTGCTTTAGTTTTTTGCCTTAGTGCTATGTCGCAGCCATTACATAAGTTGCCAGAAAAGAGTTAGACCGTACTCATATAGACAATAACAATAAATGTATTAACAAAGTTTAAGCAGCTATAAAGGTACTTATTACGGGCGTTATTTAAAATATACAACTGTTATTTCACATATGCGGATTTTTCCAAGCACCATACCATTACGGAGATCTTCGAAACTAAGAAGGATGCCTGGGATATTATTTTAGCGGCTGCTGGCGCTAAGCCCCTATACTCAGATAACCACGAGGCTATACCGGCTTAGCACAGTTTTAGGAACCCTATCACGACGTCCAAGCTCCCCGAAAAGAAAAGGACGAACACCAGCCTCGATGCTATCTTAACGCCCTGCGGCGGCGACGCCATGCTTTCAGACATATTGCTCTCATACGAAGGGACCGGAATTCTCGTTAAGGGCGTCGATGACGCGAAGCAAAGAGACAAGTCCGGACAGAGGGTAGAGGCGGTATTAAAGGTCACAGTGGCGGACAGGCCACGCACGCCCTACTGAGGTTGAGCAGCAGGTTGTTTTAATGTGTAAATAGAGATGTATTTTCATATACAGAGATGCTGCCTCGTAACGCATATATTAAGCAAACACAAGGAACGCTGCACCTATGGAATATATCTTCGAACATCTTAACGTAAAGGATATGATCAAAAAGCGATTCAAAGTGTTAGAGATTAGCCGTTTTAATATATAGAGAGGCGGCAAAGTACGTGGAAGGGAACACGACCTAGAGGATAAAAACGGTTCATAGGCGTCAGTTATCTAGCTAAACAGCAAGGAGGAACCTGAGCTACTGATGATTTTATCACGACCTTTAGAATACTAATGGCAACGTAGGGGTAAGTTTTGGATACTTATTATTGCATAAGGAGCTTTAACTACTATCTTTATAGGTTGGATATTTATATATAAAGTGTCTCCTTTGTTCTGTGGCTGTAGGTATTGCGAGGTATTGCGAGAGTGTGATAGATTAAGAAGAGACTCAGACAGCGATACACGTTTAGGGACATGTTCTGTAGAGCAGAACAAGTATCCTGCGGTGTTTAAACATCTGGGTTTTAAGTCATAGTTGCTTGTGACAATCATCCGGGAGCTTCGAAGACCTATGCCGAGCCTTTTCTAAAGGCGCAGTTGTTTATGATGGATATCTTTTAACACTAAGTTTACGAAATGTTAAAGCAACTAAAAGAAGTCTTGATAAGTTTAACAACGTGAGCTTAATAACTGTGTTGTTATTTAGGGCTAATTTTGACCCCTCGTTAACATACAACTTGTATATTGCAATCCGGATAAATCTAATATCCTTTAAGGATCCTTGAGGTGGATTATATAATACGGACTAGGGTTATAATCTTAACAAGTGGTCCAGCAATGAATGTCAGATCTGGTATTGCCCGCCACTTGTGGACAAGCACGAAGGCATATTTGGCGCGGTCGATACCAGCCTATAACGTAAGAATCTTTGTGCTTTCTGCCTCCTAGTACTTATTCGGGATCACTTTAAAGGCGCGAAGACCAGAGCAGAGGGCGAGTACAAGGAGGCTGTTCCCCTTAAATCTAAGTGAGTACTTCGAATTATAGCTATATAACCTGCGTAAACTGACCCTTAAATGCCTTAGTCCTTCTTTAGCTCTATTGCTAATTTTGCGCACATGGTGTTATCTTTATTATGTTAATGATTTGCTTAACAACCTTTTAGTTAGGTTAGCTTTAGCATATAAATATTATAAAATTAGCAATATGCTTATGATTAAGCAAGGCTATAGTTGCGGTTTAGCTAATAATAAATGGACAGAGATTAAGGAGGATGATAAGAATGGCGACAATAATGCTGGCTACCTTCGCTGATTATGCCCTTTAACTTGGTTAACCTTATCTTTTTTTACATGGATGTGCTAGTTGCTCACTTTAACAGGTTATTTAACTATCCATATTACTAAAGGCCGTTAGGAACATATTAAGGGAAAGCTGGCTGAAAACGCTAAGACCGTTAGCACTACTCGTGCTGCTTTCGCTAACAACGAGAGCACTAATGACAACAGTATGTAGTTATCGGGAGGGTTTTCTCCCTTTTATACCTATTTCCCCTTTTAGCCCCTTTTAAACTATAGCTACGTTGTTAAAAGCTTTTTATCTTTTTTAAGGACTTACATGCAAGCCTGTAAAAGGTGATCAGAAGGGCAAAATGAGCATAAGATGGTTAGATTTGCTGCTAACGCTAAAACGGGCTCCAACAACGATGCCAGTAGTTCTTACCCCAAGCCTAAGAAAGCGCGCACAACCAAGACTAGCACGTCGAAGCAGCAAACCGGCAAGAAGCAGGCTATAAAGAACAAGGCCGTTAAAAAGAGCAAGGCAGATAAGGAAGCCAAAATCAAAGAAATCTTAGAACATTTAGGTTATGTATATTAGTGTGTGCTTATTCTTTTGATCTTTATTGCTAACTTAACGTAGACTAACTATGAAAAGGTTGCTGCCTTTAGAAGCTATACTAACCTAGGCAGTTGCATGTAATATTCTTACTTATAGGTTTAACTATTATATACTCCGGCGAACCCTTAACTTAAGTGTTACTAGAAATACGTAGTCTAGCTAATGCTTATATTTATTTACTATGTAGTGGTAAAGAAGAACAACCTCGCTGTTTTTATCGATAGTACTACTAGCAGCGGTAAGACTAACGCGCCCCCCTCTAGGGCTACTCCAATAAAGAAGCGCACCATAGCCACCACTAAGGGCAAGAAGCGAAACACTAATGAAGCTAACGGTGTGAACAAAGATAAGGCCCAGCCCTAAACTCCTAAGAAGGTCAAGAAGACCCCCATTAAGTCCGCTACTAAGAAGGGCAGAGTTGTTAAGGATCAGGTTAACATCTGGTAAGGCGGCTTAGAGGACATCTAACTGCTAGGGACCACTACTTACTACTACTCCTTCTAATCCGTTATATATTTTTTACATACCTGCATCCCTCTTACACCTTCATCCAGCTGTGCCAGGAACTACATTACCAATTAAACTACACATTGTTATATGCATAGGTCCTTATTCATACTCCGGACGGGTTAAGTTATTGATCAGGTACGAGTTTTTATTTAGATGTCCTTGCCCGCCCCTGTAGACCGTACCTGCTACAACATTATAAGGACTTTTAGCGCATCTCTTTTTCCTCCTTTACTCCGCCTACATTAAACGATGTTATAACTAAATTTGCGTTGACCTTATAGTTGCGCACTTGTCTTTATATACTGTCCTAAACACTCTACGCCTTTATATAGGCAGTTGTATTTATACTACAATCACTAACTATAAACTCCCCTGATTAAATATACCTTAGCCCTATCGTGGTTGGTTGTATACTGCGTATAAAAGGTATGTTCCAGTTGTTATTTACGCTATTGCTAATTTTTGACGAACTAGCTCATCTGTAGAAAGCCAGGACCGCGTACGCCTTTAATACCTCGGGTAGCACTTAACTTATTAGTATGTATTGCTTTTAATTCACTTTAAGTCGTACTAATTCATTGTTATAGTTTTTATATACGATGTCTGCCCTAAATAATAATTAAATCTTTGGTAATGAATAGGCGCGTTGGACTAAGAAATATGCCGGTTACTACGTCCGCATTAAGAAGATCTTTATAACATATAAAGACTAAGATGACTTAAAGAAGGAAGTATTGGTTGAGTGGCAGTGGCATAAACGCGGACACTAATGGGAATTCGATCGCCCTCTGGCTGGCTGGAGTGACAAGGACAAGAAACGAAGTCTTGCTACAATGATGGACGAAGTATATAGGCATGACAACGAGTACACCATTATTGTTAAAGTAAATGGAACTATGCCTATCTATATGTTCTGGCACTTGGAGACTAATGTGTGGGCCAATGGCGAGAACGAGGACGATGTTGCCTGTACAATTCCCAAAGATACGATGGACGTGCTCTTTGAGAATCCTTATCAACAATAGACAATTCCTAACGATGCAAACAACGATGATAACCAACTCGTAAGCTTGCCTTCGAGCGAGACTGATAACTAAGGATTAACCTATGCTAATGTACACGAACTTACTGAACGCGATGAATTAAGATGGTTTTTAAAAGGCTAGCAACTAAGGATTATTACCCCAATGTATATATAAGCATAACAGACGCAATGAATTAAGATGGTTTTATTAATTTCTTACTAAAAATTTACTTAAATGTTTACTGCTTTAGCTAGGGCTTATTAGGTATACAGGATACCTGTGGCCATTTTATTACAAATAGGTAACATTATGTATTTATATAAATGGAGAGGCGAGAATTGTGATTATTAAATTCAACTGTTTAAAACTTTAACCATTATGCTGCTAGAACCTTATACCTAGGCCTATTATAACTACCTGCCCTTATGACTAGCCGCTGATGATAGTGGGAATTAAACCCACTTAAACGAGCAAGCTTGCACTTAGCCAGTTGGTCATATTATCAAACCTAGCTGTTATTTTCATCTTTATTTTAAACCTGGACTTTTTTTTCTTCCTTCTTGATGACTACTACCTTGGCGCGCAGAGCCTCTAAACGGAGGAGCATGTTCTAATGCTTCTTTGCATTAGCTGGTTAAAGATGGAGAGGTGGGAACGGGATGGCGCGTAGCTGTTGGCAGTAACTAAATACTTAAGTAGTTTGTAGGTGTAGGTAGGGAAATCGCGTTAATTACAGAATGACCTGCATACGTAACTGCTTCGTACATATATAAGTAACTGTAAGCAGACTATTACTGACTACATATAGGCAGCTTTATTGCTAGGAAACATGAATTAAAGCAATTAAATAATCAAGAACAACTTACTTCAGTAAGCAAAACTTGCACGTAAACACTTGACCTTAATCAGTTATACAGAATCTTCATCTTCTGTGCAATGGGCCGGACGTCCTTGCTGTATAGCTACGCGATCGTATTATAGCACTTGAACATGACAACGTAGATGGGTGCGGTAAACAAGCTGCATTACGTCTACCACGCATAAATTGGTGCCCGGTTGCTAAAGTTCATGGATGCCCCGGAGTGTTGAGCTAACTTCTTGGTTCGTGGCACATACTAGCTTCTCGGCTTAAACTGGATGAATCTATTTTATTCCTAAGGCTTTAGCGGGATACTTGCAGATAGCATGGGACTCGGGAAAACTTGTTAAGTTGTCTTTATTATCGCTTATTTGATCGGTACGTATGATAAGAAATCTGGGAATGCTAGGCTGTAGCTTTGCTTAGTTATGGTACTGTCCAGTGTGTATGAAACTTAGTTAGCTAAGTTTAAACGATTTGCCCTTTAGCTGAATATTTGTCCGTATCTAGGGAAGGATAGGCGTAATATGGACCCCAACGAGGCCTGCAACAACTATGTGATCCTAACTAGCTGCTCTTAGGTTGAGAGAGCAAAAAAGGATCTTTGATAGTTCTGCAATATTTAATAAAGGTTACAAACTGAAAAATCGCAAGAATTTGATTTATAAGCAAATAATGCGAGTCCTGACCTAGTGGTGTTTGATTCTCAGTAGCACTCCGGTTTAAAACAATTTTAAAGGACTGTTTACGTTTTTTTACCTCGTAGGACCGGATTTTTTTAGCGACGAAATTTCCGAACAGCTGGGTAACTTGCTAGTAGTACTTTCATTATTACTGTTAAACGTGCTTATTGCCGATGTGGACTTCTTAAAGCCGTTAAGATCTAGAAGTATTTGAGAGTAAGACGATTTTTCTGGGAGGACTAAAGATTTTAGTAGGTTATCCTTTTTTTTGCATACTTTTTGTCCTTGTTCATAGGTATATTTAAGCGCGCTATTAAACCGAGCAAATGTGCGTGTCCCTGTACCCGGTGCTGTCCTAGTTTTAGGTTTAGCGGTTTCTGACAAACTTAGCTATCTAACTCAGACGTAATGCTGGATTGACTGAATGTGGCTTAAAGGTAAGGTCGACATATAAGTTACCTCAAGCCAAGGCGATCTTGTTATTTAACCTTTGTTTTATTAAAGCATTTATTAGTCGTTTATATAGCTTTTTTGCAAGACCGGGACCTAAGGGCTTATTAATAGGTAACTATTAGCTTTGCTTTTTTAACGTGCTGGCTAATAACGCATGCGATTATAGTCCGATCAGCTATAACGTAGGAAAAATCTTACTAAGACTGGCTAAATATGTTGCAAGACGGTATAAACTGGCAAACAAGACTATCTTTTCGGCGTTTCATTTTCGGCTTAGAGGCAGCAAAGGCTTGCTTATCGTCTGGCCTTATCTGAACTTTAATTAAGTCTGTCTGCAACTATTGCAGAAGAAGTTCTACGCCTAATCTACGCTTTTAGAAATTATTAAACCATCTTGGTTCTTGGTAGCCACGCTAAATCAACAGACAACTACGATTCTTAATTGCTTGGGCGTTCTAGATGCTGCAGCAGAACTAATTAATCGGTGGTAATAAGGCTGTGGAGGACGCCGCAACAGCCATGTGCTTACAAAGCCAGTTTGTTGATCAAAGTAGTATTGCTACAATAGTAACGCAGGTAATAAGTGACGGCTTGATGCAAGTTAAAGAGCATTTCTTTATGTGTATTGTTTAGGTATGGCGGGCTTAGTTATTACGACTGCTTTATAAAAAGCCACGTATCGTGGTTGAACAAGGTGCTTTTATTTTTTGCTTTATTAATAAGACTGGTATATTTCGCAGTTACCACGAGCTTAAAGATCGTAGTCCTTTTAAGCAGGAGTTCCCCCATATATCTTTTTAAGTGCTGAGACCAGGGGCTTTACTAAATAATTAAAGCAACTACACCATCGTCACGGGGCTCTGCATTAAGGGACGCAATCCATCTTTGCACTAGGGTGATTTGCATGTTGTTGAAGCTATAGATGTGCCTGCACTTTAACACCTGCTTAATGTTGTGGTGTTCCTAGCAAATGGCGGCCGCAATATTCTATTAATGTGCTCAGGTGGTGACCTCGACAGCAATGATTTCTTCTTTATTTAGGACCAAAATTTCATTCCGGCTAGGAGAGAGGAACTTCCTACCGATGATCTATGAACCAGGGCACCTAGTAGAACTAGATCAAGATGTCTGACCTAGCGACCTGGTTGTGGTGGCTTAAGGATTGCAGGTATGGAAATTGTCCGTCACTCGTTATTATAAGCCTGAGCTGGCTGATGGACCCTAACACCTTGGCTATTGGTTAATTGTAGCAGACTTAACGCGGCATGCTGATCTTCCAGGCTTGGCAGATTGCCTGCCTTGCTTATGGCCATGATAACGCTGAGTTCGTTGTTTGCGGTTAAGAAGTAGTAGTTAGCCTGGTTACTTAACAATATCTAGGACTAATAGGACCTGGGGTTAGTTTCCATTTATTATATGAGACTTTTCTGTGTTTGATGGGCTGGTTTTTAGGAACTAACTACCTGCGCCCGCACAATATTACTAAGCTAGAAACTTTTGTAGATCTTGACACGGTTTTTTTCTGTGGCGCGTACGTCCTGCACGCGCACAACGCCCTGCTACTGCGCTAATAGCACGGCGTTGCCAACGATGAGGATGGCTATTGTTGCTTTTTGCGGCGTGATACGCGTTATACGGCATAAGACGACATTGCCGACTTCGGGGAGCACTTCGCGCTTGTCCTGCTGCTGCTCGGCCGTACTACCGCCGGCTAGAGAGACGGATATAGTCGATAGTGAGCTTATGGTAGACAAGGCATTCGACGTGTTTAGGGCCGCGATTCGGTGTATGCGCTTTGCGGGCCTAGGGGTTGAATGTAACGGTTAAAGCAGGGCCAGCAACTGTTCTTGACAATAAGTTAGATTTTTTATATGGTGTGATTGTAGCTTCCTAATTTAAGGTTGACTTTAAGAGCTTTGTTGCGTAAGTATTAGTTTTAGCCTTTTATTGATGCTAAAGCTTACGCTGCTTATGGTGTGAATGCTATACTTTCGGTTGGCTAATTGCTTAAGACGATTGTATAGCGGCATCTGTGTTGTAAGTAAAACTATAAAGAGCAATACTAGGTTGGCTGCGGCACGTTGGATGAAATCTTAAGTTTGCTATCCTTATTGCTATGAAGCATTAATGGGATCGGGTTTTTCCTGTCCCTGAATAATAATACCAGATTCTTTTAAAACCTTTTTAAGTTTATTTAGGAGGTCCGTCCCCTCCTCGGACGTGAACCTTTTAGCGCTGGGATATATATTCGGCATGTTAATAAAGAGCATGGACTAATTCCTGCGTACAACTCCTTTCCCAGAGAACTTTAGCGGCTTTTATCTTAAGAGTAGGTTTTAGCTGCCGCTATTGAGCCTTGCTTGCTTATTTGTGTAGATGACCTAAGGTTCGCGGAGCAAACGGCCTTTAATGGTAATTAGATTGCGTGATACGGTAACCCTGAACTAATCCTAAGAGATCAACTTAGTTAATAGGAAAGATATTAAAATTAACGCCAGGCTTAGAGGCTTACCAGCTGAGATGACTTATTGCTTTTAGATATGCCGGCAGTGGAAAGCGTCACTAATACAATGGATTCGGCATTCGCTGCCGGGCCTCGAACCGCAAAGTTTATCATTTTTGTCGTCTAAGTCGCGCTGAGACTATGCGTTATACGCTAACCTGGCACTACGTCGCAAAGTTCAGCAGGTAAATAGGATGGATCCTTACCCGTCCTAACATTGATGATAGGAAGGGCTGGATTTTAAATTCTGATGCAATATGCTTTATTGTGTTAGCTGCTATAAAGATATTAAGCCGGAAGTGTTATTTACTAGTTAAGATGGATTCTATAATTGATATGATTAGATAACGATACCTAATCCGTAATGCCTGCATCAACTTTGTTATGACTGCTATGAGCACGATAGCTTTCATTGATGAATATCCAGAACTATTGCTTAATCTTTTTGCCGGGGTTGATAACACGGACCTTGTCCATATTCCATTCGCTTTTGATTGCGTGGATAATTTTAACGTTGGCCAGCTGTTTGGCGTCTTTATAGACGATGGTGGGTGGAGGTAGCTTACGTCCTTTTACTGTAAGCAGATTTTTGCCTACTTGTAGGCTAAAACGCTTTAAGGATTCGGAGTTATTAAGACCGAGAACTTGACGCTTATAAGTGAATATAGATTTTGTATTAGCGAATGGCGAGCAGCAGGAAAAGTAGATTATGCTTCGGCTTTCTTTAGCAGTGGTCTTCTGTTGCACGGGTTGCCCGTTTAAGGCCTTGACAAGTTCGGCGGGCATATAAATAGGCTTAACGTTGAAGCAATTGTTTAGTGTTACTAACCAGGATATGAAATCCTACTTGATACTTTTTGCAGATAACCGGAATATACGGCTAGACGCTTTTTTTTTTTTTTAAGCGGCTAAGGATAGAGTATGGGTTGTGTGAGCTACTTGCTAAATTAAGTCGTGTAGGTACTTTTAAAAACTGTGCTTGTGCTTATGCTTGCAGAGACGGGGTGTTATACGAACTGGCCCTTAACTACTTATTTGCTCAGTGGCAAGGTTAGCATTATTTTGAAAATGGTATACGTGACGTCGTTTCGTGTTGGCCTAAATATGTTTCTAAGCCCTAGTACGTTAGCCCTTGTTGCAAGGGATCCTATGAGTTAGAAGTGCCTAACGATGAGGTGTTGTGACCGAACTGTCAACGGTAGAATTGGCATCGAAACTGCTGACTTGTTTAGCGGTTACATTCTGTGTTTGACTTCTGCAAAGCTATTGGGTTGGACCTGTTAGGGTGGAGGCTGGGATGCGTTTTTTACTGTTCCTTAAGTTCTTTGGGACGTTTATTTTAGCCTCTTTCTGCCGAGTTCTTAAGACTGGGTTTTTACTTTTAGGTGCTTTCGCTTTTCCTAGCCCTGTAAATGATCCTTTTTTTTTATAATTATTGCTATTATTGCCTACGCCGTTTGGGTTGATATATAATTTATTACTATCTATGGCAACTTTGGAACTAGGACTATTTGCTTTAAGCTGCCTTGCAGTTAGTACAAACTCATTATTGCTTTTAATAAAACATATACGATTGGTTTTGTAGTTAATGCCCTGTGTACTTTGTTATTTAGCACCCTGGCTACCGAACCGTTGATTTATAGCTCGCTTAAGCTAATGTTCTGCTGTTCGAAGGATTAAGCTAACTTAATAGCTAACAATAACTGCGATATAAACTTAAGCAAGTAAGAACAAAGCCTTCGTATATATAAATCTAGATCGCTGTTAAGGCTTAAAGGTAAAACTTAAACCTGAATGGCCCGGTGTTTATATGTTCGATCTGGGTCAAGGTATTAACCTGTACTCTTATAAACCAAACTTTTAGCAAGTACTGCGCTAGACAAGGCTTAACGCACGAGCTAGATAATGTTACTTGCATTCGAGTTTGTAGTGTACATATCTTAATTCAAACAAGACGGGATACTTCTTAAGTAGTGGGCCTTAAGCTAGCATGCTTAAAATACCTGACAGGGTGTTGTTTATTAAAGGTTAGGTTAGTAGCTGCTTAATAAAGTATGTGGTTCAGTTTAGTAGTAATACTATGTTTAAAAGAGCTTTATATGTATGGATACTTTAAATAGCCCTGTAGAGTAGAACGCGATGCTGCTAGATTTTAAGGCACTATGGAGCAAAATCTTCGTTCGTATTAATAAAAACAAACAGGCAAAACAATAGCTTGTTTCTCTTACTATCTATGAACAGCAAATTACTTGCTATTATTATTATAATTATAGCATGTATTGACAGTACTAAGTTGTACCTTTAAAAAGTCCTTTTAAGTATTCGTAGTAAGAATATGTGCTGTAGCAACATATTTAACCAGGAACTCGAGCTAACAAGTAGTATGAGTAGCAGTGTTTTCAGCAACCTAGGTTATTTTTTTGTCCCTGTCTTTGTAGCTAAGTATAATATTAATTATCTTTAAGTACTGGTCCTTAAAACGGATGCTGTATCCGACCTTTTTGCTAAGGTTGATATTGAGCTCGTTTGCAATACGCTGGGCAACAGACATGGCGGCTACTTGTCGCGGCTGCGTACAGACCACCATCTTGTGGTTAGTATGAGGTAACTCGTCGTAGACAATATATTAGGGTATTTGTGTGGTTTTGTTCGAATTTGTTTTACTTACGAACATAGGGATCTGGGATTTCTGGTATAGATCGAGGAACTTTTGCTTAGCGATTGCAGCTTATAGCTATTATAATACGTAGGGACTAAAGCTAGCTAAATAGAGTAAGGAATATGGAGTGCACGCTTACCTCTGCTTGTGTATGGGGAGATTCCGGCAGGTCTTTAGAATAAAGAAGTATTGTTCGGAGTGCGGTTTGCTGGTGAAGGGGTTGTTGTTGCCGTCCTTAGCATCGTGGGCCTGCTTGGCCGTTGTCTTGCGACGCTGGAAATGTCTTAGTGCGGAGCCCGCGGGCAGCTTGCCGTTGACAACGCTGTTGCTGTTGTTGCTGTTCTAGTGCGCCAGGTACGGTTGTTTTCGGCCTGTATTTTCTTCTGATCCTTGTACTCGTTTTGCGTCTTTTTAACTTTTACCTGCTTAGTTGATGAATTAGTGTCCGCCGGGCTCCTGCTCCTCTTACGCTTAGACTTGCTGACTTTGGGACTTTTTTTATCGGCTATGGTGAGTGATGTATAGGGATGCTGCCGCCGCTGCTGCTGCTACCTGCGCTTGGATGAGGTCAACGATGGTGAGTTTGCGATTAATTCGTGAAAGGTAGCAAATGTGGTGTTTAAGGAGGTAGACCTAGGCAGAGGAGGTAACCAATGAAAGAAGGAGAGTTAGTTAACTATTTCCTGGCATAAGGAAAGCAGCAAAAACAATTAGCAGTATAATAGTTTGAACACGACCATTTGCGAACGTAATTTTCTGGACCGTTCGAATTGAATAGAAAAGAGTCAACGATTATAACCTGTTGGGCGCAGGGGTGAGCATCGATAGTAGCATAAAACGCCCTTAAGAGATATGCTTTCGTCCGGGGCTAAGTCTGGCAAACTGGACAGTATTTCTTAACGAGATTTTAAACAGAACCACAAGAAAACCTTGAAGCAACGTAGATGGTAGGTATTTGGTTAAAATACTTGCCCACCCTACCTAGCTAAGCCAGCCACTGCAGCCACTGCAGCCACTGCAGCCACTTTTAGGTTCTTACCTTAAATCTAACCCGCTAAGTACCTAGATTTTTAGACCTTTTAACCCTCGAATATAACTTCGCACCCGCTAACCTATCCGTACACAGCACCCATTATCTATTAATATATAACCTATACCTCATCTTTACCTACTTTGGCCATGCTTGCCTTTTTATTCTATTGTTGTTTACTTCTGCCCGTCCTAGTATTAAGTTATGCAAGCTTTGGTTTATGTCTGACTTAAAAGATTGGTTGAATGTGCATGAGTTTCCTGCTTTTTTATTTATAGAGGTGAATAGCTACTTCAATCTCCGGTATGTTTAAGATTAACTTAGTAACATTTACTGCAGCGCAACAAGCTTATTGCCTTTATTCGCCGTACTTTTTAGCTTTTATACCTTAAGTTCAACTACATTTAGTCTATCGCAATTCTCTGTAAGTAATACGAACTCTTAACGTCCTGGCGCATTATATACATTTGCTATAAGACTACCTCCACACTGCAACACATTATGTTTTAGCATACTATATCCGCCTAGGACTGTGTCCTATGGCTACATATTTACTAACTGTAAAATCTTGCAGCAAACAGTTTTTTCCTTTTTGACTCCATCCGTACAATATTCCTATTAAAATGCTCTTCTAAAAGTTGAAGCAAGGTTGAGGTGGCAGGTCCTAACAAGAGTCCTTGGGACTTGAAGAGACTGGCTACAACATAGTGGGAATTAACCAGGATCTCTTCGTATAATGTACTAACGAGGTGAAACGTACTAACTGGATGCCTGTTATAGGTAAGAAACATGGATATAGGGATGCGAAGATTAGCCCTAAAGATTTAAGCACTAATGGCTGTCCCCTGATCGCGAGTTTATTCCTTTTATATATATCGATCGCAACTTTATATGACGGGCGGCAGCTTAAAGACCGATGTGAACACAGTTCAGATTTCGATGAATGGGCGGTAAAACTGAGTTCGAAACTGCCTAAGCACGTGGTAGCACATTTATAACAAAGCAGAACAGACTAGTATTTGTTCTGCTACACACTAAATCTAGCGCTGATTGCCTAAAGGATATTAAATAATGGTCCGGACAAGAATGCTAGTAAAAACTACCTTACTAGTGATGAGGTTAACGTAGGATTACGCTTTGTTATATTATTAAGAAACGCGGCGCTAATATTAATAACCGTACTTACTGGAAACGCCGTTCTTAACACTAAGCCGATCGGGAACGCTATATAAGGAGATATTTACCACGCTACTTTCCTTGTTCTGCCCGTTTATATAACCAACGATTACAAACATTAGGGCTTGGTGATCTACCACAAAATTAAGAGATGTGCAGTGTACTTTGATTCCTTACCAGATGTTAAACGTGACAATTAAGTCTGTTGCAACTTTACATATCTGTTATTTATCTTGAAGCTTGCTCCTGTATTAACTTAGCGATAGGGTGAGAGCCCAGCACAGCAAACACCATGGGGATGCGGATATTATGTTATTTTGGCAGCCCGTGCTTTTTTAATTAAGGGAGGTTTATTAAACTTTTTTGCGTTGAGCCTATATGAGGGCACCAATTCACGGCCCAAAATGATGAAGAATATAATTAGATGGTCGAGGCTTCGTTTAGGTGCAAGGTAAGACAATGATATTGCTATATTAGGTTAGGCTATATTTGATAGGAACGTATCCTTACAGGCGTTAAACGATGATGTTTACAAGATCTTACTACAACAAGCGTTCGCAAACAGGTCTTGACTTAGTACTTCGGGTCAGTTACTTTTTCGAACAACCGCACTACCCGGCATGTTAATCAATGCTGCAGCGCGCCCGTTAAATATAGCAACAACGATCGCAAGCTCAAGCAGTAGAGGTTTGCGTCGCAAGACGAACGAGCTTTAGTATATGACGCCAACTATCAATTCCATGATCGAGAATATATGATTAGCTAAGGGTGGCAACTTCGAACCTGACAGCAACGAGAGGGCACGCTTAAGGGGGATTTTATGGCGCAATGGCAACAATATAGCGGCTGGAACGTTAGCTGTGCTGTTTAATTGCAACATTAACGTGGACCTCTTCCAACGTTATAGTGAATCAGATATGCACCGACTCGTGCTTTTTGCTATTAAGGCTAAAGCGCGCGATCTCTTAGGACCTGGTCGCATTATTAGAGATCCTTACTACCTCGATAAATATCTTCGACTAGGCGACAATGTGACAAAAGTTCTTAATAACTTATCCCGATAAGCATAACAGCGCAGAACTTAATGCAGAGGTATTACAGAACAAAGGACTAGACGAGTATTAGGGTGAATTGAACAACAGCATATAATACGGATCAAGTGTACAGTTCGCCAGCTATCTTTTCACAATAGTGTTAAAAATCCCAAGTTTATTGCGTTGATTTTTTTACATAACAGAGTGTAAGAAATTCTTAGCTTAACTTTACTACTTAGTGTTTTGTTCAATTTATTGTTGATTTCTTTTAAAAATGGCTAAAACATTTAGTGCTTTATGTGAACATCTAATTCCCCATTAGTTTAGTTCGTCGATCTTCTTTTTTCTGGTTAAGAACACTTTTAGCTTCCTTAGCATGGATCTATAGAACAGTTAGTACGGCGCCTTCGATTTTATCCCTCTTGCGCTCTAGAGTGCATAAGACCTGCAACATCTTAATAATCCTGCCTTGATTGTTACTGGTTTTTGCTTGTAGGTTTATGTTTAAGTTTAAAGTCTTAATACGATCGAAAACCTATTTAACTTTAAGTTTTTGGGCTAGAAACTCTTTTGCCTGTAAACTTTATTGATTCTTGTTTATAATACCCCTTCTTAACTCCCCATCAACCTTGCTGTTCTTTTAACCTTTATTATCTTTTATTGTTTGTTTTTATTGCTTTCATCATTAGTTCAATCATTTTTATTAATATGTTTACAAGCTACGTACAGGACAAAACCATTTATGAAATGGAATTTGAAGTGGTAAAAAGAGGCCAAGAATTACTACTTTCATAATTATCTGCCTCATTAGCCTATCGCGAGTCGGCTTTTTCTATCCGTACCATACGTAGGCCACCACCTGTTAATATCGGGATCAGAATAAGAAAATGCTAACAAAAGGACAAAGCATTCTTACCTTATGTTGGTATACACTGGGTAAAATCGTGCTCGACCGTACAGAAGAAAAGGGAAATCGTTTTGCACACACCGATTTTGCATCTTGGCGACCAATCTGGAAATGACGCCACTTATTAACTTTATCGCAAAGGTTGAGCTCGTTCTTAAGACCCTAGTCGATCTAATCAACGATGTCCCGGATAACATGGTGACTGCGGCTCCAACCATTTTGCCTCCAAGCAGTTCGTAAGAATGAAGAGTTAATCTTTAAAAATCGATATTTTATTTTGAGCCCCTGTTTCAGAAGATAAGCCTGGGACAGTATAATCCCTTTAAAAAGCTTGCTGCAAAAAGGCAAAGTCTTTAGCGATATTCTGAATGACTTGGTTACCTAAGATCTTACCCGCTGAGACAAGAAGCTTATTACTTTTAGTATTTCTGCTGCCCCTTTGGTGCTTGCGGAACTTGTGAAGTAGAGAGGCCATGGCTAAGTAGCCCACCTTTATCCTTTAGCTTAGCTGGAAAGAGCAGCAGAACCGAGCGGCCGCTACTGTTTAATATAGACCTACGGAGGAAAGGAAGAAAACAAAGCTACGAACGTGTTTATTACACGGATATTGCTACATAACGTATGATCCTTTACATGATGTTGAACTTGGTACGTAGTTTTTGGGAGCTTTTGATACCTTCTTAGACTAATTCTGAGTGTTATAGTGCTGAAGAATACGAGCGGCAGCTCAAAATTTCCCATATCCCCATATGATGACAGACACTAAACAGGGATAGTAGCAACTTCAAGTTTTTAAAAGGCTTATCTATCCCGACAAAGGAACTTTATGCTACAAAAGCTAGCATACATTTAATAATTCCTAAGGAGTTATAAGTTCGTTAGCATAAGAACACAAATAACTTAACAAATTGGAAACGCATTTCCCCCTATTGTTGTGGAAATATTGTATTGTTATCTTAGAAAATGGCTATTACAGCAAGACCGGGTTATGCCTTTGTATTATAGCACCATAACTCTGGATTCCGTTGAAGATGCGGTATTTATATTATAGCCTTCTAAGTTGAAAGACCTTGTTGTGATCAATGATGGTGATGACAAAGAATACCATTATTAAGAAGCATTAGCTCTTATTAACGTCCACGTTGAAGAAGCTATTTCGATCGACAACTACGAAGATGCGATTATGATAAACCTTAGGGTGCATGCTCCTTTATACCACCCTATGTATGCATATAAAAGCTAACAGCCAACAGGAACACACTAAAGCTTTGCGAGCAAGACGGATAACAAAAAGCCACCCTGTTTTAGTCACCTGTATTCATAATAGCTACTTAACGAAGTGATGATAAGAGTATTTCTAACGAAAGTAGAGAGAAGGGTCTTGCTACTAGGGTTGATGGTGGGGTTTAGGGAGCCTCCGTCGCGTTGCCTGACGGGCCAGCAACTCAGGCAACCAGCAGCAACAACACCACCAATAATCCTACGATCGTTTCCAACATTAACAAAACGGGCCATGGGAGTTTTAGTGGCGGACAAGACATTAATGATCCTTAGCGGGCGTCTGATATTAGCACTAATGATAACGTCGTCGAAGATTACGCAGGCTTCTCACGCGAAAGCTTACGAACACTTTTAGCAGAAAGTCTGCCATTACTTATTGAAATGGAAATAAACAACGAAAGCATTACCGCAGATAATGCTAGCAAATACCATAAGCCACTATTGCTCTTAATTCTACCAGACAATTATTATTTGTCGATTTTATCCTTATACTAGGCTTGTTTTACGAAGTATTACCATATTTTACTTAGATGTTATTATTGAATTAAAAATGGATCGGGGACTAGGGGAAATGATCGACCTAAAGGAAGCAACGTGGTTATTGAATTGCCGTTCTTAACTTTAACTTAGTCAGCTTCTTATTACAAGGGGTTTGTCCCTCCTGCTCTTAAGCATAGCAAGATATGTGCTATTAGTGCTTTTCTTAAAGAGTTAGAGTTTTATGGCAAGGATATTAATAACATTAAATAAGAACTGAATCATTTTTTAATATATATTGATAATAGTACTTTCTTTAACAAGCTTCGACCACTTTAGCACCTTATATCGCGAACTATTAAATGCATATATTTTAATAGTGTTCTGCAAAATAAACATAGTAAATTCTATTTCTGCCAGGTCCTATTTCATAAGCTTCCTGTTAGTAACTATAGCAAGTTAACTTATACTATTAATAATCAGATCTGGATCCTATTTAAATTTAATAAAGATTTAGGCAGAAAGATTTATTACAAGTTATAGATGCCTGCGCCCAAGTATTAAAGATTCCATACACCGTTCCTATAGATCGCAGATCTGGCTAAGCACGTTATCAATTACTGCAAATATTATTAAACGAGGAATGTACGTATAACTTTTTGCAATTTCGAATCCCGGTTCAATACTTAGATGCTGTCTACGCATAAAAGTTCGGTGGTATTCAACAAGTGGCACGCTGCCAATGTTTACACCAACTTTTAAGGGCCTCTTATTATAAATATGGATTATATCTTTGCATAAGCAAATAGTATTAATCCTAAAATCACATCCTGGCATTATTTTTAGAAAAAGGTTAAATCCTTTAATTACTACCAACCGAACTTAAGCTTAGATCTTTCTTTTAAGCAAGGCAAAATGCTGCACTGCGTGGAAGTAGCCCTAAGAAGCCTTAAGAACAATACTATATTACAAACAATCGTCACCCCTTATGTTTATAACCTATTCTCTTACATGGTTTTTAGCAAGCTATTAAAACCAAAAAAAGCCACGAGGTCTGTAAAGATAGAGAAGACCAAGTTTATCAAAAACACACAATCTATGCATATCTAACCTAGAGCATTCCGTAGCATAAGACATAGTTCCACGGATCGGATTACTTTTAAAAAAGTATTGAACTGGGCGATGTTATTTCTACATTACCTAATGACAACATAACTACAAACACAAGATGGAAACGTAGAATATTTAGACATTACCAAGGAGAGTACTATTAATATAGCCTTATCTAAAAAGTCCACAAAGCTTTATATAGCAAGCGGTTTTTCGACATGTTGTAGTTATATCAACCAATTAATATACTTTGTTCTATGATGAAGTATCCGTAGGCAAACGAACTTTTCTTCTTAGATAATTGCATATGTTACTTTAGCATTAGGAAGGTTTAAAGTCATGATATTCTTTCTACTTACGAAGTAGAATGGTTTGGTAGTCCCTTAATAGCTGCAGAGTTCTTCGTGCGGCAGATATATGTTGCAAACAACTGCCGGTAGACCTCGCTTTGTAAGGAGTACTTTGTTTACAGCGATAAAAATGCATTTTCACAAGAGCCAGATCCTTTAAATTAGTACCGTACTGGCAACACTGTGTTAGTAAAAACTAAAAGGATGTATTTAGAAACGTTCATTATCGAATGTCTCTTTAAGGAAAAGGGGAGACGGTATGTTTGAATGCAACGGCTATGGCAGAGGAAGGATATTAATAAGGACGCTTGTTCAGCACTTTTAAACGAATTAGTATATTTACAACAATTAGTTGAGATAGAGGCTAGGAAGATTGATCGAACGGGATAGGCATCCTGGTTCATACCGCAACCATAGGAACCCAAACAATGGTGGGAATCCAACCTATTTAGTCGAGCAATGCTTGCACCTAGGCATTCGGTCTTATTGTTCTTACTCTTCCGAGTTATCCATTTTATATTCCTGCTCATCCACTTTGTACTTGTAGTCCTGCTTATCCATTTCGTAATCTTGCTTCTTTACTGGCTTGATATTTTCGTCTGATTGCTTATGGACATCAGAGCACGTATCGCCGTCCAGGAATTTAAGTCAGAATATAACATGGGTTTGATTGTTGCTAGTGAGGAAACTGTCCTAGTGAAGCTTTGCTTCGTCGGCACTAGTAAAACCGACGTTGTTAGCGATCTTCTGCTAATTAATCTGTAGCTTTAAATTAGTTAAGAACTTTAAGATAACTGTTAAGGCAGATTAAGGGAACGTATAACAGGTTTGACTATGAAGTACTTCTAGAGCTTTGTTAGTACGAACAAGTCCTTAGCGGTAAGGCTGGTGGTAACGTTTATTGTAGCAGCCTAGTTAATAATTAAACGTTAGTATTATATAGATAGATAGCTACCTACTAAACTGAAGATGCAAGCGAAAGGAAGAGTTCCTCGAGGGTATTGATTGTGCAATAGCTAAGGAAACAGGTAATAAGGACGTAGGAGGGGATACGGCAAGGCCACAATTTAAACTTGTAAATGAAACTTTATGATTAAGCAATGCTTTCGTTTTTAGCAAAGGAAGTATGGCTAAATAAAAATTGAGGTTACTTATAGTCCTCAAAAAGAAATAACAAATGTGCTCTGAACGCCCTAGCCAGGATTTGAACCTGGGGCCTATAGCTAAAAGCTATAAATGTTACCACTACACCACTAGGACGCAAGGAGTGCGTCTCCTTGGATGCATTTCCTCAGTCTAATCCTAGTATTTATTAATAGGTGCTGGCCCGTACAAATAAAAGAAGCTAACTCGCAATATGCTGCATACGCAAAGCGCAATGGCGGCAGAGCCGGCGGTTAGTTTAAGGCGAGGCCACGCAGGGCGCTACTTTCGTTGGCCTGTATTATTGTATGTATGGTAGGTATATGGCCATAGCCCTTAAAAACGAAGGCTTCCCTGCCCCTGGATAGAAGGGGCCTTTAGTGAAGTACTGCAAGTTGAACTGGACTACAGATTGAACTGGACTGCAAATTAAAGAACTATAACTGTAGCAAGTAGATATTTAATGTTATAAAAGTAATAGAAGTAATTAATATTTGCTACTTATGCAGCCTTTATACCTTTTTTATAGTATTATATTACAAGTCCTTTGAAATAGTTTGCTAAGGCGCTAAAACTGTTAAGCTTTTTTAATATATTTCATAAGCTTAGTTAGGTGATCTTTTTATACGTGATTAACCTTAAGTACTATTTAAATCTAATATTTACGCTTTTTTATATTATTTATTTTTCGGCAGCTTATAAATAATAAGCGGAACAGTATTAATGGCGTTTAGTACGCCTAGCGCTGTTAGCTGCAAAGGCGGGTTAATTGTGTGCACAGGCAGGAGTTATAACGTTTACGCCTTTGTTTCTGCGTCTATGTTTATAATATGAGGTTTATTCGAGGTATCCGAATAATTAATCTACTGATATATGGGTGGGCGTAATGCTAATGCAAAAGAAATCAAAGCTATTGCACAGCAATCTAAATTCTTAAATAGCAGCTCTTTCTTTCCTTACTTACTTAATGCTTTTTTTTACTTATTTAAAACTTTCCTACTTATAACTCTTATTTTTATTTTTACAGTCATCTTTTAAACTCTCCTACTTATAACTCCCATCTCCATCCTTACAGTTATTTCCAAATTGCGCTTATTAATTAATCAATAACTCTTTTAATTTTACTACCTTATTCATTATCTGTAATGGCATGCACCAAACAGACCCCGTCTGAATCTATTAGCGGAAAGGCTCCCTGTAAGCAGCTTGCCTCCAAGGCCGCTCGCAAGTCCGTTATCAAGTCGGCTTCCTCCACCAGAAGTATCAAAAAAACTCGAAGATATAAGCCCGGTGTCCTCGCTCTTTGTAAGATTCGGAGCTACTAAGCTAGAACTGATCTTTTAATCTCTATGTATCCCTTCCAGCGTTTAATAAATTACATCCTATTTTTGCCTACTTAGAGACGGCCTTGTTGTTATTCTTAATTACTACCAATATATAATAACAGGCCCAATTGCCTCGACTACAATTGTAATAGGCTACGTAACATGTCCCCCTTTTTTATTTAGGTTACCTTATTACGATTATGTAGTTTATTCTTATACTAACGTAATATAAATAGGTGCGTAGGATTGCGCACGATATAAAGCCAAAGCTATGATTTTAAGCTTCCGCCATTAGTGCACTGCAGGAATCCGCCAAGGCCTACATCATCTCTTTCTTTAAGGACACTAACTTTTGCGCCATTTATAACAAACGTATTATTATTTAAGCGGTTAGTACACCCATAATTACATATTAATTAATACATGCACTAACACTTTTATAAAAGGATATTTAGCTTGCTTGTTGCTTTCGTGGTAAGCGCAACTAAAGCGCTACTATGCTTTTAACAGAATAGACTCAACAGGACAGTAGAATGTGTGATACAACTTTTGATGATTTTTTTAGGATAGCATGACGATTTGGTTTTTATAAGGAAAAGGTAATCCTGGTGTTAATGTTTGCATTGCTTTAAAAGCATAGGTCGTATATCAGTGACATAGCAGTAGCTATCGAGCACTGCAATACTGAACATATAAATCTAAACATGAACTAAACAAAATATCCTTATTATCCTATTTTTTCTACTGTGCATGCCATTATTTGCTAATTTTAATTATTATTTAATAAATGCTTTAATCATTTATAAAGTAATTGCGGCGGTTTAAATAGGTTCCGTACAATTATTTAAAGTGGTGATCTCTCTGATCAAATAATTTAACCTTTTCTACTTATAACTTATAATTAAAATCACTAGCAGTAGGTGGGTGTGCTAGAAAGCAGCATGCAAGCTGGTGCAGTTATTGTGGCTAAGGATATTTAATTATTTAAGTGCCATGATTACTGGCACTAGCGTGCGCGGGTGCTGCATGATCGATTTGATCCTATTGATTGCGTGCGGCTACTTATGATTGCGGCAAGATTTTACCTAGGCAACGCCAGGTGCTGCGATTACAAGTAGCTACGGGTACAGAATAATCAAAAGATCGAAGGTGAGGTGGGCGACAGCGCGGGCTGCTGAGCAACGCGCAATTAGCGCTGATTGCCCTAAACATAAATATTTCTTTTTGCTTCTCTTATTGTGCTTTCTCCCCTTTTCTCTCTCTGGCTACCTGTGATTATTGCGCCGGTAAGTAATATGTACACCCCATGATCTCCTATACTTTTACTAATCCTTTAGGATAGTTTAATTTGTTATTTAAGTTTTGTCTTATTAATTAAGGTAAGTTATTATGTGTGCACCCCTAATATGTTCAAGATAGTTGGGTTGACAAGTAGTTAGTCCTATGCCAATTATTATGCCTCCTTCTAACCCTCCGTCCGCTCAGCGCGGTTCCAAGCATAAGCCGGTGCTTACTAAGAAGTAAGTTTATTCTTAGATGCTCCCAGGTTAATACTTTATTTAACGCAGATGGTAGGAATATGTCCGCGGACAAGCGTGACAAGATCGCTATCCCTACGTCCCAACAGTCGAAAGCTGATCGTAAAGCGCGAAAGAAGGAGCGTTGTTGGGCTATGCGCGCTGCCGCGGCCACCAAGAAGAAAACGCCGGCTTCCCCTCCCGCCCCTAAGCCTACATTAAGTGGCGAAGAAGAAGATTCGCTCGATCATTTCCCTCTGCTCCCGTTAGCTAATGATGAGCTTAAAGCTCCCGTGCGTAAGCTTCCATTCCGGAAGGCTGTGCGGTCTGCCCCCTGCAACTATGAAGAGCTCACTCTTGTCGAGCGTTTATACGTGACGCCTCAGCGTTAGGTGTCTGTGGATGAGCGTTGCCCTGCCCTTTGCTCCGTTGGAGCTGTTTATTCAGGTTCGGGTTTAGTTCAGATCTCGCCGGATCTTTGGGCCTCGGCTTCGGCTGGTTATGCTATGTCTCGGGTTCCGGTTGCTCCGCCTTCGGCTGCTCTACCTGCTTGTGTTAAGAACGCTCCTCGGTTGGGTTTTGCGGATTTCCCAAGCTTTGACGATAATGAGGAGGACATTCCCGCAACGCCTCGGCGTTGCCGTTTTGTGGGCCCTGCGCCTATTAATCCCCCGCATGTTAAAGTTACTGAGCCTGAAAATGCGGTTATGGCAGATGATGATGATTACTTTGTTCTTAGCCCTTCCCCCAGTATGCCGCCTGGACGCTCCCTTCGTCCGAAACATCCGAAGGGTGCTCAGCGCCCAATTCTTTGCTATGTATGCGTCAAGTTTGGTATGGTGGGGCGTAAGGATTTAGCTGGCTGTCCTCTGGACGGCTTATGCTATGACTTAATTAATAGCAGCTCCCGGTGCTGGCGGTGCTTATCTGGTTATACTTATGATCCTTTGTATGTAACTCTGCTTATTTCATAGTTATATCTATATGTTAATCACCATCTAGCGATAAACATGTGATACTTTTTGCGTTTTGGTTGGCTAATGCTTTAGGTGATTTATCCACCAACCCTTGGGTAAGCTTATACTTGTTCGCGGTGATCGCTTCGTGTCTAACGTTTTTAGGACCTTGTTTAGTTGTGCAACGCGGTTTGCGTTGCTTTAACGATCACTAAGGACCAGTTCTGTGAGGACTCGAGCTTGGTTTCTACCGTTGGTCCCCCTTCGCGGGGTGGTTCTATATACTCCAGTCGCACTACGCGCTCGTTATCGCGCGCTGCTGCTCTGGCGGCTAAAGAAGATGACTACATGGAGATCTCGTTGCAGCACATGCGCCCGCATGCTTCGGCTCAGGTTGAAGGATGTCTGTCGGGAATTATTGGACAGGTTGATCGTCTTCGTGAGCTCCTGAACTAGTTAGGGTCTCGGCATGTTTGTTAGTATGTTAGTATGTTGGTAGGATTTTGGGTTATGTATATAAATGATCCCGCTCGGGATTAGTTTGTGTTTACGTGTCTAGGGCAGTATACTGCTCGTAAATAAAAGTCTTGTCTGCCGCCTCTTTATTCATTTTTTTTTAACTATATAGCTTACGTCTTATAAATTAATAAAGGCTTTAAAGTGTTTAAACTAAGCTCTAGACATTATTTTGGTTAATTTATCAGCAGGCATTTAATCCGTTGCCAAATAAACTACCTTGCATGTACCCTTTCTATGCTCTTATCCGAGCCATATGTTCTAAATATCTATATGGCGGAGCTAAGTGCTTATTCTTTCGTTTTTTTCCATTACTAGCCTGATCGCTTAAGTATTGTTTAAGAAAATAGTCCACGGCTCCTTTAAGTCGAGTTAAATATTTTTAAAAAGCTGTTACAGCGCTATAGTTTCTTTGCTAGTGGCTCCTAACGTATTAAGCTCTGCCTCAGTGGTCGAAGTTAATACCGTGCTCTGTCTGCTCGCTTTCTAAATGATTGCACCTTTAAATAACGAGATAATATATCCATGCGATAATTTCCTCAACTCAACATTGTCTACGAATAAAGCGTCTCCGGCAATAAGTAAAGCTTGTGCTCCGGTATCTAATTTGCCGTATGTAATCCTTAAATATCTTGTTGCGGTTAGATATCTGATCATTTGGTTTGCTGCTTTTAAGTGCTGTGGTCCAGGATTCGCTAAATGCTTCGAGAGCTGTGCGGCTGCATGCGCAATATCCGGGCGGATTATTATAACAGTATATAAAATTAACCCTACTCGTTTTTAAAATACCTTGATCTTTACTTTAAATGCTTCCCCGAAATACTTCTTAAGCTTTTAGAACGGTAATAGTGTAGCAGGCGTTTAACTATTGTCATTTAGGTTATACTGTGCTGCTACATCCAAATATTCATCTTTATTAAATTTGTATGTAAATACCCACTTTATAGGCAGCGGCTCGTATTCCGCTTAGTTAAGCAGAATAATTGCTAATGCTCTTAGTTTCTTAAGCTTTTAGATCTTTTTGAACGCATTATTTTAAAACTGATCTTCTACTAGGTTTAGTTGTTCAGATCTTTCCACGTTTTAGGCGCTGGTCTTAGCAGATCTTTTTTATATATTTGCGGCTTTTCTAGTGTTGCCCTAAACGATCAGCATTACGCTAATTAACTGCCGCCGCAAATACAGCGTGCTATATTTTGTGCTCTTAGTCGCTATTATAGAAAGCTTCGAGCTAATCAGGCATAAAGGTTTTTAAAAACGTATTCCAGTTGCGATTACAAGGTAGGCGGATATTGTCCCCTTCGTACATCATTGTAGTAAAGATCGCGCTCCTTGCACCTTTTACCCCTAGTCCGTCGACTCGAGCGAGAAGCCGGCGGGTAGATCTTTCGGACACATTGGTTAATCACTCGTTGTTTAGTAACCGTGCGCCTATTGCGCTGCAAGCTTGGTCTAGGCTTTATATGTACTGATCCCGGGGAGCCCCCAAGTTATTTCCCCGTATATTTTTGCTAGGTTCCATTTTTACACTGCTTAGTATCTTTTCCGAAGCTACCTAATATCTTTTGAAGAGTTATGAGTTTATGCGGCTGATCCTTATAAGTATCGCTCTAACTTTTAGTTTGCTTACTTAACGCTCCTGCCCCTGACTTTTGCTTTTCCGGTTAGGTACACCCCCGAGTTTATTGAGGGCATTAGTATTTTGACTTATGTCTGTTACCTCCAGCTTTAACTAAGCGTCCGCTTCGAATATTCCCTCCAGTACATTTTCCATGGCTCGGATCTCTTCGATTATTGCTTGTTTTACTCTAATCGCAAGTCTTTTTTGCTCTTTGTCGTAAAAAAGCTCTTCGTCGAATCAAACATCTCTAGTTATAAATACCTTACCTAACTAAAGGATCCATACTTAGTACAAATTAAAAGCTGTAAAACTAACTAAATATCCGATATAAACCCTTGATCTTACTTTATATACTATAACAAAGGCCAGTACTCTGGAGCTTGGAATTTAGGCTTTAACTTAATAATAATTCTCTAGGGCTTTAAAGATTCCTATATTATTTAAAAGGAGAAGATTCTAAAAGACAGAGGAAGATATACTTCAGTTTTTTATAAACCTTCTAAGTATGCCTTAAGCCTTCAAGTTAAGCATTAACAACCAACATGCATACGTTAGTCTGTATGTTAGTTATAAGTAGCTAATAGCCTTGTAGTACAGGTAGGTCTAGTCCCTTACGATCTAGCCCGTGTAACATATACTTACTATCCCCTTCCGGCGAGCCTGTTTTTTTCTACAGTATATGCTCTATAACTACAGGCAAATATTTACGCCCAATTTAGTTTTAAGTTGTTTGTCAGCTCTTTTACGATTTTTAGCGTATACTAGCAAAAATACTGCTTAAACCACGAATCGAGTACTTTACAGGGTGCGTAAAGATCCTAAGCTTTAAAAGAACTTATATTATACAAATATGCTGCTACTTATACGGCCTCTAGCTATAAAGCCCTGCTCTTAACAGCATTTTAATCCTTTTTCGATAAGTTCCTTTTTAGCTCTTTCTCCTAATTTTACGGGTTATTTAGTATATCCTGGCAGCAGCTTAAGGTTTATGCCTTAGTTAAACACCCTTCTCTTATATTGGGTGCTCCTTTTAATCGTAATAACCGCCTTTTCATTATTACTCTGTAATTTTCAGATCGCAGAATAATATTGCTAAGCAATCCAACGGTCGAACCTATAAAAGTGCTTGAGTACGTAATCGGTAAATTTACTAATTAACAGGTATGCTTATATGGTGTAGCTATATTTATATTTGATCTCGAGCACCTATTCTAAGCTATCGAACTTCGTAGAATAGTTAAAAAGATCCTAGTGCACCCTCCAGAATGGTCAAGGTGTTCGATGTTCTAAGGGTTGTCTAGAAATTACTTATATAGCGTATGTCCTTGCATATAGCTCACATTTAACACGTAGGATCCCCAGAACACTTACGTTTCTAGCTCTTTATACTAGTGCTTTTTAAGCACTAGGTCCTAAATAACCGGCTCGTAAATGCTACAACTACTCTATATAGGTCCAGGGCTTCAGGGGATAATAAGATGGTCGCCAAAGTTGCCTTATTATTAATATAGCGCGAGCCGTTGCCTCATTTGTTACAGCGACCAAACCGGCAGCGCTTATAAAGATTTTACTAGGTACATAGATCATATTTATCATAAAAGATCTGCTTAAGTAAATAGAAATAGGCTTAATATTTAATAAATACTAAGTTATGTTTCCGAACTAATTCTTTAACTACAACATTGATCGCTAGGCTTTCGTATTTAAGTGAGCAGACCAAACCACAATACCAGATCCCTTTGTCTCGGAGCCAAGCTTCCAAGATAATGTTAACATAGAATCCTTTGATAAGAGCGACCTAACTAAGTGTAAGATCTCTTATGTTAGGTCCCTGCGCTGTTGCGATCACTTTCTTAATCACTCGTGTTCCTTTTCTCAAAATCAGGAATTGCGATGTCCCTATGTTGACTACCTCTCCTTTTATGTACGGAATAAAGCCCCCTTTTACGAAGAGATCTTTGCTGTTAACAATATGCCGGCCCACCTGCGTCTGCCACCCTTTTTAGCTGGGGATGCCACCAATTTCCCGCCTATACAGACTATATACATACAATTAAGCAGCCAGCCCACGTGCTTATTCCGTGGCATCAATTTATACAACGTAGTTAAAAAACGTGTGCATTTATAAATCCAAGTGCGTAATTTAGTGGCCTTTAAACTACAGGCTTAAGTACTAAGTACATAGCATACCACTTATGCCGATAACCTGATTATATAGTAAAGCAACAATACTGTTGATTTATTAGTTACTACTTTAAGTCACGCAAAGGTATAGCCCTTGCGTGAATCTAACTATAAACGGCTGAAGTAGCGTATGTTAACTATATAAATAGGAAATTGGTGGCTTCCCTAGCCAAAAAGGGTGGCAGACGCAGGTGGGCCAACTAATCAACTCATGCTTTGCTTAATCCGGAGCGAGCCAATGCTGCACTGATTTAAGAAAATCTTTTGCAGTAAGCACTCCTTGCACGTCGGGGATCTCGAGGACTATGGCCTTGAGAAATGCCTTGCGCTAGATCTCTGGTTTCACGGCGCTATGTTTGGCCCTTGCCAGCACAGGCGGGTATTCTTCCTGCACCATCGTTTTCACGGTCGAGCTCGTTAGAAAGAGGAAGGTTTTTAGAGCTCGGACAAGTGCTTAAAGAATGATGTTCTTTTAGTACATAAGCAAGGTCATCGCAACGTTAATATAAGCGGGGTCGACTGTATTATTAACCCAATCGAAGATCGTAGTATATTAGTTAGTTCCCCAGGCCTAGGAGGCGGACGGGAGCTTTTCGTATTATTGTTCGATCATGGTCTTAATATCGGTAGCTGAACGTCTTCCACCGTTAACCTAGGCTTATTCCCGCGCTCCTTTGCGTCTTTAGCCGCCCATTCCTTGTAAAGTTATAACTATGCTCTCCTGCGATCGTCCTATATCTTCTTTTTTGCGGACTTTTCATTCAAAGCTTAGAGAACTTGGCTTAGAACGTAGTCGGCATCTAAGAGATCAGGATCGATTAGATGCTACACTCCTCGAATGTTGGCGTAAAAGTGCAGTTTATTAATCTAATTTGGCCAATCGTACTTGGTGCAGAGCACAGCATCGGGGGAATTTTAGAGTTTGTGCTCAAGTTTTATAGACATAGTGGTCTTTGTATTAAATGGGCTTTATACGTATAAATACGAAGCAAACGCGATATAAAACAAGGCTCTAAATCTAATATTATTACTGGATAATACTATCGTACGGAAATTATCGTGGGTTTGGAAATACGGGTGGCAAGTATATTCTAACACTGGCAATCTCTTCTTTTCTGCCAGGCCACACCCAATAATTATCTCCTTACAATCCCGTATGATTACAGATTGAAATAGCCTTGCATGCAGAATAGGGCCAGCTAATAAGATCGCTTGGTTGGTCCCGGGGGTCTGGTTCCTGCCCGTACGTAACTGCTAAGGAAAGCACGCACACAACCACCCGTACGGTTTAAATCTTATAAGCCAGCCTTCGTACCATGCTTCCTTTTCCTTTTCTTTTCTCCTTCAGCAACAACAAGAACACCGCCGCCGCCATACCACTGCCGCCGCCACCTATTGTACGTACAGCAGTTTGCTTGATCTATTAAACAAGAAGCTAACCATCGTACATAGTCTTATTAAAAAGATACTCTGTGTCCGCACGGTCGCCATCTCTGCCGCTGCCGCTGCCACTGTCTCTCCCTTTCTCTCTCTCTTCCGTACATATTCTGGATCATCAGGTTTATACTTATCCTTTTATATCACGGTTACTGACTCTCCGTACAAAGATACACAACCATACACACATATATACGCATATACGCATGCACACATACGCCATGATATCCACCTTCCACTATTATTAGCAAGGTGTTTACTAACACCCCTTCTGGGGTCCTGTTATCATTATCGAACAGGATGGCGCGCACGATTGGCTGCGGCTTCAGTGCCAACGTCCCGAAGTTCGTCGGGCAATGCAAGGAATGCTCCGATCTGTACATATTCCCTTTTTACTTCTGTTCGTACGGGCATATACTGATTCATACATGCAAAGGACGAAGAGCGCCGAGTCCACGCCCTTGGAGCCTGGGACGTAGACATTCGGCTTCCCTGCCGAAACAGGGACGATGCCTTCGCGAACCTCGTCCGACGGGACGGATACTTCAAGGCCGTGCTAATCCAAGCGCACGGTAGTCTTGCCGCGGCGCCCTGCGCGAACAAGTGCGGAAAAGCTCGAGCTGGGTGTGCTCCCTTCCGGGAGTGTTGCACGTTGCCTACGTTGCCTAACAACCTCTTCGATGGGGCGTGTTCGTCCTGCATGTACTAGTCACATATAATTCGGTGTTCTCACTATTCTAACAATCGCCTTCCCCTTTCGACTTCGTCCGATAAGGACGATTCTAGCTCGTCTAACGAAAACAACGATAACGAAAACGAAAAGATGGAAGATGCCGAAGGAGAGGAGAAGGATAATGATAATAAGGAGGAAGAAGAAGAAAAGGACGACAAGGATGATAATGATAATAATAAGTAAGCGGGAAAAGAACGTTTGTGTACGATAAGAATGATCGTACGGGTATAGTTTGCGTTGTTTTATTTTTAACAAACGAATGAATTCGAGTTTGCGCTTTTGCGCGGTGGTTTTTTCTCCCTTTACAATATTTACCTTTTAAAATCGTGATATTCAGCCGTAGGGGCAATCTCTGGCTGTATACCTTACTTACTGCACGATATATGTACTTATATCCTAGTGTTGTATAGTAGATAATCTTCGACTTCTAGAGCAAACCGCTACCTCGTTCTATGTATGCTTCTATCCGTACGGTTAACTCGTTGGCTGAAATCAAACATTCAAGTGCCTGGTTTGGAGTTTTCTTTGTACAGGCATTGGCCGGGTTGTCTCGTCCATTAACCTATCGTACCTCCGAGACCTCGCGATTTTCGTACGCTTCCCGTATTGATATAATATCTATTATCAGTTGTTTCTCCTGGGTAGTACCCAGCTTAACCAGGCATTCGTACAAAGACTTTGAGTCCAAGCAAATAACCACCGGGATAGCCGTAATGTCCAGCTGTTCAAAAATCTTCCGTACGGTTGTACTAAGTGCAATAGCTGAGTTAAACCCAGCTACCATACCGTATAGCTCACTAGCTAACACGCTCCTAGTTACCTGCTTGCACTTTGTCGAACTCCAGTGTATGATATTGCCCCGTACGGTAAATTCGCTTCTTGTACGGGACTCGGTACTTAGTACTATTATAAAACCTAGCTGTAAGGTCATATCCTTGTCATTGGCAAAGGATCCGTCTGTAAAAATGAAGAGTTTTGTATAAAAGAGGTTGAGAGGGCTATAGTGTAGCCCTTAGTTTGGATTATTTATTTGCTACTGTATCCGTACGTTAAGTTCTTCTATATCTTTTGCCGTTGGTCTTTTAACGTGAGCTGCGACAGAAAGATCTTACGCTGCTTCTGGCTGGCAGATAGATGCAATATACGCATCGCGAGCGCGCTGGGTAACATACTTTTAGGCAGCGTCCGGTGCTTTAGGGTCAATCGTACGGAGTTGTTTAGCTTGCCCTTTTTGCGTGAATCGGATACTATTATTGTCCGATTGTTTAATTCTGCCTCTGTTGAACTTTAAAGCCTTTTTTGGGGTTAGAACGTCCTTGGGTTTCGCACGGAAGCCAGCTAGGTCAAGCTGTTGTTGTTCTTTTTGAGAAAATGCTAGTGTTGCAAAACTGAATGTATCGTCCGTTTGCAAAGCCGTAATCCCAAACGTCTCGCTGCCTTCTTTCGTACAAAGCAAGCATGGGTCATACGACGAAATCTGCATGCCTAGTTTGACCTTGTGGTGCGTTTAGTAGGTCTTGAACCAGTACAGTCCATACTCCGCTAAACCATATAGCGGCCGTACGATCCAAAAGAAGGTTCCCTCTAGGTACTTATATACGATCTCCTTAGGTGGCCTCACATATATCGTACGGGTAAGGTTGTCGGCCGATTAGGTATATGCTTGGGTAATATCGCGGGACTCACCCTGCATTCCGTACGATTGGATCAACGAAAGTCCTAAGGCGAGAACAATTCTCTGGCTCATCCTTTGGATTGTAGGCGACTGGGTAAGTATAGTACTCTTTTCCTCGTCTCCGTAGCCTTGGACAACACATTTTAATTTTTTGTACGGTTTAGTAGTCTTGCCTTTGACTTCCTGTACGAATTTCGACTTGAAGATCTTGCCCTTGCTGTGTATGTGGGGGTTAAACCGCACGGTTTTAAATACCCCTTGTGCGATGAGTTGGTCGATTTCTGCAGCGTCCGACTCTTCGAATGGTGCACCTAGGGTGTTAATCACACCATCTTCTTTTAACTGTACGGCTAGCTCGTAGTCATTTTCTTCTTTTTGGGTTACCTACTGGTAGTGTATTCCAGGTTGGGAGTTTGTAGTTCCGTACGTAGATTGTGTTCCGTACGGTCTTAAAAAGTTGACTTTTTTTGGTCGGCCTCGTCTCCTTGGACAATCATTCTGAGTTGGGATAACCGGAGGATCTTCCTGCGCCGGAGTTTCCGTACGGTCATCTTGGATTGTGGCCGGCGGCTCGGTGACTTTCTTTGGACGGCCTCGCTTTCTTGGACGGTTGTCCTGAATTAGGGCTGATAGTTTTCTGTACGGGTTTTCATCCGCTTGCTTTTAGTCTTCTTCGGCCGTATTTTTGTGTTACTTTTTAACTTATATACAGCAGAATTTAGCTGGGCCGTTAACCATATCAACGGTTACTGTACGGCCTTTAATTGCTAAAAGTCTGTATAAACCTGTCCAGCTATTATTCTCTTGCCAGACTATAACCTGGCTATTTAGCGGCATAGTTAATATTACGTTGTACGTATTTGGGCCGTTCTGGGTATTAATCGCCCGGTTGATGTTAACTTCGGCCCTAATCGTACGGAGCATTTTTATTGCCGACTTGATCGCTTTCGCCCGTACGGTTATATTAAAAAATAGGGGCTAATCCTGGTTAATCCTTAAGTATGTCCCAAGGACTAATAGGGTTAGAACTAATTCGTTTAGTCCGGCCGTATTATTTAAAGCTTTAACTGTTATTTAAAAGATCGTTTTGTTGTTTATATAATAACTAATTTCTTTGTACAGTATTTTATATGTACAGCGTAATAGAGCATAGGCTTTCTTTATTTTGCCTACGGCGTAGTGTGCTGCTACTGGCATTTTTATGTACGATGCTTTAATTATTCGTGCGGAGTTTTTAAATTTTTCGGACGCAAAGTTAATACCTAGGTCATGTATAATAGAATTAAGCAGTCCTTAGTATATATATATTTAGCACTTATATAATGCATTTTAAGTATTGTGCGCTAATAAAGATTTTAGAAATGTGGCTGCTTAAAATAACGTGCCTGTATTAATTATATAGAGTATATTTTTACTGCTAATCCATACAACATCTAGGACTATTTTATAGTTGAAATTGTAGTTGTTTTTAATAAAGAATTTGAATTTTTGTGGTGCTGGGTTGTATAATTGGCAATAGTAGCATACTTTCTGGATCGTACGGAGCGCTTCCTTGCTAATATCTGTATACTTTGCGTTCTGCAGCAGCTTATATAGCTTTTTTGTACGAGGGTGTTTAAAGCGGCGATATAAGTGCCGGAGCTTTTTTTTGGTTAAGTATAGGGCGGCTTCGGACGATCTAAAGTGGAAGAATAGGTGTCCCTATTTCTGTACGACCAAAATAAATGATCCATTATGCTGTACAATAATATCCTAAGCATTGTTAAAATATGCTTTATATTTGTTTGCATTATAGAACGATAACAGAAATGGAGTATTGGCTTTAATTATATAAAACTGTACGGGTCTAATATCTGTATTAATTTTGGCTATGCTAATCGCCTCTATGCTTTCTGTATTGCTAAACCGTACGGTTGTTAAACCTTTTGTTTAGTTAATTTAAACATTTAGGTTTTTTTGTACGTAGGCTTTAATCTATAGTTTATTTACAGTTAAGACTTATGCAGCTTTTGTGTTTTATAGGATACTTTGGTATGTTATGCTATATTAGTTCTATAGCATAAATTAGTCGGCATATTTGTTGGATGCTTAGGGGTAAATATTTTAATATGTTGTACAGTAAAAAGACGAGCTTGTTGCTAGCTAGCTCGCATATGCTAGCCCGTTGTACGGAGCATTATTGTTAATATCTTCGTCCAAGTTGCTCTTATAGCTAGATTTTATAGCTAGTTCTCTTTTATAGTCTAAGAGGAAGGCTGCGAATTCTTTGTCCGAAGGTTCTATTCCCGTAAAAACTTCTATAAAATAACGGGTTTTTGCACGGGCCTGTTCTTGCGGAGTATGGTTAGTTGACTAACATCCGTCTTTTTCATATATAAAACAACGTTTTATACAGGGTCCTTTTTGTAATCGCCCAAACCTTAGGTTATGTTGCTAGTTTCGGTTCCTTTTTTATTAGGCTTGTCTGTTTCCGTACGAATTACTATATCTACTGCTACGTTCTTTGTACAGTGGGCTTTAGCGTTTTTAGTAAGTATTGCCTTGCCCTTTCGTACGGAAGTTGGATATGTAGCGGCGGTCGATATAGTTAGCATGATTGTCCTCTCCGTACGAGAGGAACTGGCTGCTACTTTCACGGTTGATAGCTATCTAGATAGCTGCATATAACTTAGCAAATAAAGCTTCGGCCGTAGGTTTCTGAATAATCATAGCTAGCTCTAATTTTTATATGCCTATGCATGCCCTTATAATAGCCATCTATAATTAAGCTTCGCCTTAGTGTCCAATACCGAGTACCTTTTGCGCCAACTGGAGTTTGTTAAGCACTTCTGGGAGGGATATGTCTAGGTTCTCCCTCCGTACGCGAGCAAAAGTTGTAGTAGTCCAATCTGCCTAATACAAAGATTGGTTCGTACTAGTATTAAAGTATACATCCAGTGCCCCAAAGATTTCGTCCTATCGTTTATTAGGACTAATATGGTGCATATAAAATGTGCCTGCACAACTTGATAAAACTATCGGGAATACCGCATGGTACTGGTTAGGCAGAATATTCAGCTTTTTATATACGTTAATGAATATCCTGGCCTTGTTAAATAGTATATCGTACGGATCTCTAGTGTAGTTCTATTCTGTACGCCATGCTTTTTAAAAGCTTACATACGTAGATGGCTGTATATCGGCATTAGGGATTTGTTCTGTTAGAGGTAGTTCATCTTCCCATATATTCGTACGGGCGGGTGTTATATGCCCTGGGTTATATGGGAAAACTGGTATATCTACAGGGTATATTATTCCCGGAATTCCGTACTGTGCTGGGGGAAGTGTCTGCTGCCGTACAGGAATTGTAGTAGCAGTGCCTGGCCAGGTATGGTAATCTTGGTGTAGCACTTAGGATCTTTCGTACGGATATAGTCTAGGTTCCTAAGGTTGCTGGTATCTAACTTGTTGGTACTGTACGGGTTCTGCTTCCGTGTGGGGCCTTTCAGAAGTTGGCATTAGGATGTCCTCTGGCAGGCTTGCATATTGCTGGGGAACATTTGTCCGACTAACTTCTGGCTGTGCAGTGGTATTTGTGCGGGAGTTTCCTGGCTGTTAAGGTACAGCTGTGTGAGTTGTTTCTGTACAGTTATCTGCCTCTGCTTCTCCCCGTACAGGGCTAGTTCTTTCATCCTGTACGTGAGTTGCATCCTTGTTCTCTAAGAGGTACATGAAGCATTGTGGCCGTTTACCTCGTACGGGTATATCAACGTTTCCCTCCGTTTAAGAAAAGGTCGAATAGTTCTTAAGTGAACGCTAGGGTAACTTGCTGAAAGTATTCCTCTGTCCAGTCATAAAAGTCTACTTAGAACGTACGGATAAGTCTTGCTCTATGTATCCGTACGTTCTAGTTAACGCGTGATAAAAAATTGTCCCAAGTATGTAGTTAAATTATTACTTGTTGTACGGTTGTTGACCCTTATGCTTACAGCATCTCGGTCAACGTGTACTTCCTATACTGCATGCGGAATATTGCTCCCTCGTGCGAATTCGGCAGTAGCATATTCCGTCTCGTTTTTGTCCTCTTTTATGTCTGATTCCTTCCGTACGGGGCTTTCTTCCGACAGTTGCCTTTCGGCCATTACATCAGGTGTTGATGAACTTAACGATGCTTCTAGCATCGTTCTTATTGCTGTATGAGTTTGCCTAGCTGGTTGCTTGTTCTTAGCTTGGCTTAGGTTCTTTTCGTCCGACGGTTTAGATGTTGAGTCCTGGTTCTGGTCCGACATCGTGTAAGTGTCCGTATATAAGTATACACATCGTACGGAGTATATGTAGATATATCTGTCGCACGGGAAAGTGTGTAGTTGGACACGATCTTTGGCCTTCTTTTCCTCGACAAATAAATGCCTCGACTAGCAGTCCCGGGTGACTAGCTTTTAGAAAGCAGTAGGTTTCCTCGCATAAAAAACACTTTTACAACCTAATTTTAATGTTTATTATAAAATACAACCTTTTAATATTAATATAAAATTATTATATATAATATTATTACTATTATTTTTATATAATTTCACTTTTTAAATATAGAAATATAAAATATACTTAATATTAAATTTACATATAAAAATTATATATATTCCTTATAGAATTAAAAAAAAATATAAAATATATAAACTTTATAAATAAATATCCTTTATATAAGCTTTTACATATATTGTTTTTTTAATCTTTAAGTATAATTAATTAAGAGTATTATGAAAATATATTTTTTTATTTTTTTTATTAAAAAATTATTCTTTTTTTTTTTTGTTTTTTTTTATATATAATATATAATAAGTAAATGATAATATAAAAAGATAGAAGGTTAAAATAACTACAATTTTAAAGAACTAGGTAGAATCCTTTTTTTTTATGGTAGAAAACGTAGAATCCCTTTTCTTAACAGGGGGGTAGAATTCCTTTTCATAATTAAGGGGTAGAACTTGCTATAACGGACGTACTAACGGGACCCACTTCGGCTGAACCTCGGGTAATCTTCTTATCGATAAGTGCACGGGCCACCCACACGTAGCACTACAGCCCATATCAATCCCGCGGCCAGCCGCGATTTATACTTTCTTCCTTTCTTCTTTAGCTTAAAATCTTCGTACGTAGAATCAATACACTTAGCTACGATGCTACTGTTCACAATCGTTACATTAATTATACAAAAAAAACTATCAAATATTTAAATATAAAATGAAAAAAATATTTATTTCTTTTTTAAAAATATAAAATATAACATAAATTAAATCTCTTTAAAGCGTTAAATTTATATATATATAATTATAAATTAATAATTATAAAAAATAATAATTATATCATTATTATTATGTTAAAATATTTCATTAAAAAAAGAAACTCGCCATAATTACTTATTAGTAACTATAGCAAGTCAAAGCTTTAGCCTGGACTTAAACCAGAAACTTCTAAACTTTTATGCTAAATATGTTACCATTACACCACCAAGCCTGTATTTCTTGCTTATATAAGCTGCTTCAACCAATAATATACCTTGTATGTAATTCCTTTAAGGCTAAGCTTCCCTTTTTCCTTTTTTTTTTAAACAATATGTTCACTTTTTAAAATATATTAATAATCCTAACTAAAAAACAAATAACTATAAAATTAACTTAATAAAACCTTTATTATGAAAATTTATTATATATTAATTATATAAAATCTTTTTATTCTTTATAAATAATCTTTTAAAAATGAAAATAAATTTACTAAAATTAATTATAAAATATACACTTATTTAATAATTTATATAAGAATTAATATATAATATTTTATTTCTTTTAAAATATCTTATAATATAAAAGGATTTAAAGTATATAAAAGCTCAAATTTCAAAAAAAAAACCTATTTTTTATGTCTTGTTTTCTAAAACATAAAAGATAAATTTAAGCCTTGCCCTGGATTCGAACTAAAAACTTCTAGACTTTTATGCTAGATATGTTCCTATTACACCACCAAGGCTATATTTATTTTGATTATTTAACTATGCTTATTTAATTTATTAAAATCCTTAAGTTATAAGGAGTAAGATACTTTCTATTAAACCTATACTATTATAGTAGTACGGCTAGTGGACCGTGTAGTTATACTAAAAGGATCGATTTATACGGGTCTGGAAAGTTAATGATCTTTAAATTTTGTGTCTTTTGTTACATAACGTCCGAATGCTTTTAGTTAACATCAAGGTTCTCTGGTGCCATATGGGAGTGGTATAGTATAAGGTTGTTACAGCATACAGCTAGCCAGCAGGATAGCAGTCGAACGGCTTCTAGTTGATCTCAGGAAATTTATCCGTGCAGTTCTGAATAAAAGGTCGATTTTAACTTTACTTTAAATACCGTACGGCCTTGGATGTAAGTTGTACGGGTAGATAAAGTGACAGTTCTTCTGCCTCGTCGAATAATCGTACAGGGCAGGTGACAAAGCTATTTTTGCAATCGCGCAGAAAATAGGCTTCGTCTTCACTCTTGCTAATCTGTGGTTATATAAACAACCACTAATCAGTGTTAAATGGGCTTTATAAATATTTATACGTATAAAGCCTATTTAATACTTTAAGTATTAGCTCCTAGATAAGGTATTATTGCTCCGGAGTCGCCTAAAGAGCGCAAGTGATCTTTAAGCACTTTATCATTAACCTTAAGATTACTTGGCCTATACTATTCTCTATAACAATAATATATTCTTACTTAATCATAAGATATAATTAAGTTTAACTTCTTTAAAGTAAACTAAGTCGTAGTCCAATGATTTATGCTATAACGTGTTTAATTTTTAGCTAAGTGATTCCTTATAGAACTAAATAGTGGACTGTCTAATTGCCTGGCACGCTTAAAGTTGATCTGGTCTGTGCTGACGCTAAACGTAAAGCTTATAAGAGAATCGGTAATATCCTATGCTAGGGATGCTTGATTTTTATTTTGGAAATCTTCCTCTGTTTTTAGATACTAAGAAACAGCAGCTGTTTTATTAATGCTTTAATCCTTAATATTACGCTGAAGTTTATTATTAGCGTGCTAAAGTATATGTCTAGGATAATCCACTACTATATCAGAGCCCGAGTTGCTATTATGCGGTACAGTATTAATATTAATACAGTCATCTTGGTTAGTTGGCTTATTGGCTGGTTTTATTTAAACGTTTGCAGCGCTAATAAAACTATCTCAATACTGTTTTGCCATGTCCTTTGTATTCCTGAATGCAGTAATTCCATTAATAAAAGTCTTAGGGTTGCCCGTCATACCGTAACTATCCAGCTAAGTTATATAATATCCCGGCTGCTCTTTAGAAGTAGTCAGCGCCGTTGGATAGTGGGAATATAGCTGGAGTATGCCTGTCCCAGCATAGTAAGTTGAGCTAAACATATAAGCATTATTGTTATATGCTAGCTGCGCCTTGCCATAATTTTGTAGGCTATACATAGCACGAGCTCTATGCGCTCCGTTATAGCAGGCCTGCCGTCGTGCTACGTCCGCACCTCCTTTTAGAGCTTTAGCCTCTAAGAAAAAATTAAGCGCTACTAGAACATCTGCATGTTTTATAGGTATAATTTTATTATTTAAATCACGCCTTATTTAAGTATAGATAGCCGTTATTCGAGCTCCATCAAAATAATCAGGTACTGGCTTAACAATGGTCTTGTTAGTTAATAATTCGAGGTTAATAAATAGAAAATGGCCCTCGTTAGGGATGTTTGCACTGCTAGCGATAAGTAGGATCACGTTGCGCATTATTATACCCTTTAACTTAGTCCTATTTTTTTGTTTGAAATCCTGAAATATTGAATTAGGAACGTGCAATAATAATAAAGAAGCCCTAGTAGCTAACAATCCCTGATGGATTTGGTATAAATTCTTAGGCTCCGGAGTTCTACGGTCCTCAGAATATCTATATCCCTCCATATATATATAATAATTAGTAAAATGTTGTTCGAAATTATTATCGTAAGCAGAGGACCTTTTAGTCTTAAAAAAAATGCTTGTTTTATTAGTAGTCTGGGTATTTCTGCTAAGCCTAAAAGATTTTAAGGAATAATTAAAAGCTATCATTTTAAATTTTAGCTCTAAATATTAAACAAATATATAAGCTAATAAAGTTATCTATTAATACAATAATAAGCTTACCCCCTAAAGATACTAAAGATTAAGACCACCGTATTTTGCAAACCGAGCAAGATCTTTCGAATATACGTTAACTAGTATTATAGGTTTCGTAGCAGGTCGAATACTATTTCGCCGGTTAAGTTCTTGCAAAGCACGAAGCGTAAGCCAAAGCTTCAACAAGTTATCCCAGAATTCTGGGGAAAAATTCAAAAGACATTAATAGCCTTTTGAATTAATCTTCTTGGTTAGGTATTTGTCTTAGTCGTTTGCGTGCCGTTTTTTTCGATTCTATGGCTTTGTTATAGCCGGCCAAATTTTAGGGTCGGACTAAAAGATAGGAACAAAGGGTTAAATATAAAGTTCTAGCGTAATATTTCTTTGCTTAAAGGCGCGATTAATTAAAAAGCTTATAATATAGTAGTAGTTAGTTAAGTAATAAATAATGCTTAAGTAATACGATTGTTAGGTTAAGTATATTTAGCTGCGCAAATGGCCCCGCTATTTTACTTTCTTTTACCTTATAAAGAAATAACTAGTTATTATTTGGCTACTATTTAATAATAAAATTACTATTTATTTATACTAAAGAATTATTGTACGCATCGAATTATTTAATTTATTCTCGTATACAAAGTACTATAGTTTATTTTCTTATGGAATTTATAACTAGTGCTTTGTTTATATTTTTACTAACGTCTGACTATAATGTAAAACAGAACTACCTTTTAAGAAAAGGATAAGGATCGAACCTGCTCCTAATTATTTAATTAATAAGCAGTATTAATTAAATTTAATATAAACGCAGATATATTAGCAGTATACAGTATAATATTAACTTAACGCAGATCGTAAATGTGTTAATTGCCATTATAAAAACTTAATACGAAATAAATAGGTAGTGTACGCTATTATGAAAACTTGGGGCAAAATAAAGCAGCATTATATAATACAACCGAAACCGAACGCAAATTTTAATATCCCGTACGCTATAGCGCAAGCCTCAATGTTCTATACGCCATAATAAAGACTTCATACAAATCTCCGTATTTTGTACGCCATAATAAAACCCAGCAAAACCCCCTGAATTAATTGTACACTTAAGTACTTAAAGGTCCATATCCCTCATTCTTAGCTTAATATACGCTATAAAAACATAGCAAATATCCCCATTGTTATTAAGCCAGCCTATCAGTTCTTATTTTCCTTAGAACAAAGATATTCTATTAAGATTCGTTGTCCGAAGAATCTTCATCTAAAAAATCCTCGTCGGACAAGTCCTTTTCATTGTCCGCATTCTTTTGCCCCGGTAACTTTTTTAAAAGAACAGTAGAATATTAAATACTAATATTTTTTTCATATTATACACAAAATCACTTACTATTATTTTCTTCATCCTTTAAATCTTCCGAAGTATTAGAATTGTCCGATAAGGTTGTATTATTACTATTAACTTCTTTCTCATCGGGGACAGCCTGATCATGGGGCCAAAGGATATAAAGCAAGCAGTAGCTATAGCAATATAATAGATTTCGATAACCTTAGTCGAAAGCCGCTCGGTCTAGAACGCACTTTAGTATACGTCCAAGCCTACCAACAAAAACAATGGATTCTATACGTATTATAAAAAGGCAACACCTTTAAAAACGTTGGCAATAAACTAATGCTAAACTTCCCTATAGGATAGGTTAGTTAAGAACATTCTGATTCGTATATGGTTGCTGTTAATCGTACGAACTTTTTTAAGCAGCCCGATCAGCGTGCGGCTCGGGAAAATCTTAACAAAAAGCGTAGACGTGACCTAGGACTTGTTAAATTAGACATAAAGACTAGCAAAACGCAAGAGCAGAAGTCGGGAACAGGGAAAATATAAGTATATAAGTTGAAGTATAAGTTATTATAGGCTAAGGACATCGCTAAAAAATTGCATTACGACTGATTAATCGGGCAGTAAATTTTTCTGTTTTTCTTACTGTAGAACTATCCGTATATATATAAATATTGCCATGTTTCCTTTTCGCGTAGATTTTAGCACCACCTTTTAGTCCATTCAACAATGATTAATTCGTTCCCTACTTAAGTTTTCTAAATCCTGATGCAACTTTAAAAGCAACAACGGATACAGAAGGCTTATTTATCAATATACCAGCAACAAGTGATAAAAGTCACGGGCAAAACTTTAAATCTTACCTTAAGACCAACCATGTCTATATCCTTAAGCACTTTAAACTTTACAAAACTTATATTAGACTATAGCATAAACAATAGCAGCATACTATTATCGGATGGTTTGGAAGAAAACGAGGAGGTGCTACTTGCTATACTTGTAGCATATAGCTTTCTTAATAAGAATTAACCGCTAACTGGGTTGAGATTCGTTATAGAAGCGTTATTTGTCTCTGATATTATATTTACTTAAATCGAGGCAGGTATTCTTACTAGAAGTGCGACTGAAGTCCTTACCCTAATGGATATTACCTATTAATTTAGGAACCTAATGTACCAGACTCGCCCTAGTCATATTATAGCATCGATGCTGTTGCTTTGCAGCTCTCTGCCGCCTGATTATCTTAAGAATCGGTATCGGGGACAACGCCGATACGCTAATTACTTACTACAATCTATTAAAGAGGAGCTTAGCTCTGGTATGCCGGCTGAGTTAGTTCGGGCAATATGTGGCCGTTTGTTTAGCAAGGTTGATTAAGTGGTGTTGCGTTCCTATCCATTCGATTAAAGACTAATGAGCATTAACTCTTTCGTTGTATCTAGCAGTATTCCTGCAGTTGCTGTTTGCCCTATTTCTTAATATCCCCTGATGTTTTTTATACTAAAATCGGCCGTTATTATTCCTGAATTCATAAGCGTATTAAGAATTACTAAGATTTGGATAAAGGCTTATAACCTAGATAAACTAAGAACCCTGTACTTTTATAGTTAGCATAAGCAAATAGGTTTTCTAATTGTGTTATTAATTTCTGGCTATAAAGCTGTGCTGATTATGCTAGGCTTTGGAGTTTTTTTAAATTAAAACGCTTAATGGCAGAGCTATTAGACGCTATATCTTATGGGAGATTGACGCCAACTTTATAACGGTAATGCGGGCACTTAAGACTATTATTAATGCTATCTGCTTAGCTTATAGTAGCCGTGGGCTAATGCTTCTATTTATTGAACTACGTTAAAGTGGCCTATTTAGAAAATATTTAAACGCTATGTTTAAGCGCCTTCTTTGTGTTGATGCCCTTGCCGTCCAATTAATTAGCGTTTTAAATAAGGTCGTTTGCTAATTATGCTTTCGTCGATTCTTCGATTTAGAAAGCAAACAATATGCTGGTATATGGCTATTTTTTAGATGCCGCTTTAGTTATTTATATAGAGGGGCATGTGGCAACTGTGTATATTCTGTTAAGCAGATAAATTGCAAGTATTATTAAAGCAATAAGCGATATCTATATGTATTTTAAGATCTGCTAGCTTAGCATTGTAAGGAGGATATCACGCGTAGTAACAGCCCTTGCAAATTTTTAATTTCGAGCAAAGAACTTAAAGTCATAACTTAAAGTGTATTAAAATCTTTTCTTAAGAATAATTAGAAAGGTAAGGGTTCGAAATGGGCGAAGTCTTAATGGTTAAAAAGGGAGGGCAAAGTAAAGGGTAGCGTTATTAGTAGTTAAGGGAAATGGAGATTTTTAGGTTTATTATTATATAGCGTTTTATAGTTTGCGTTAAATATATAAGACTAATACTAGCGCAAGAGATGGCGCAGTATTTAAGAAAGTTTTGTTTAATGCTAGTTCTCCTTAGTAATACAAGCTTTAATATGACTTTCGTGCTTTTCTGGGCTAATTAAATTTTGCAGGCTTTGCGCATTTTTGTTAAATACTAAATAGCTTTATATGAGGTATAATTGCGTTACTTGTCCGTCGAGGCAGGTATACCTAATTTCTGGCAAGCATCAGTTTCAGTAATAGCTTAGAAATAGATTTCTTAGATCTTTTTCCTATGCAACACGCTAATTATATTATATTATGTTTTTTTACTACGTAGATTGCCTTAGTCAGTACTAATTGACTTGAAATATATCCTGGCGTATCTTATGTTAAATAGGTTTTTATGAATTAAATAGGTGCGGTATACTATGGAATAAAGGGGAAAATTAAGCCAGATATAAGCTAGCCCTAAGGACGGCAGTAAGCAAGGTTTAATTCAGAGCTGTTCTATAATTATATGCAAACTAACGAGGGGACAGATAGGTCATATGCGCTTGGTTGCTTAAATGGATTATGTATTAATTTTTAACACTGTCGGATGCTTTTGATTAATGATAAGCATATGCGATGTAATAGCTTCTACGGTAGGCTTTTATATTATAGGAGGAAAAACTAGGGTAAAGTGGTATATGTTATAACGAACGCGTTAAAGTATACAAAGTTGTAGTATTTGTTAATAGCTAAAGTAAACAGGTTTTAGATGATGGGCGGGCGGGCGTGGATATTAAATATAAGTAATAGCTTGTAGCAATAAAAGGACAGCAATAATACCTTTAAAAAGCACTGTTAATAGCGGCGCAAAAGGGCTATGTTTAAAATCTAGTCCGCTCTAGTAACTAAATACAGCGTTTATAATAAAAGTAAAAGGTATAAGAGGTAGGCGAACAACATATAATTGAATTCTTAAATGCGCTAGCAAAGTATATTAGTAATAATATTAATAATAAGTAGTAAGTTATTATATAAGACTAAAGCTTAAAAAGGGGAAGGAAATAAATGCGAAGCATGTCCGGAGATAATATATAGTATAAGTAGCCCGTAACAATAGCTAAAAGTTTAACATATTAATAACCTTTAATATAACTATTGCCCTTACTACTATTATGTTAAACATCGGCAAAAAGAAAGTTATTATATTTGCCGGGTTTATCTTGACCTAGGGGCCATTTATCCGGCATTATATCTATATTGTTATGATGGTTTTTAAGCATTTAGTAATATTAATCCAACCTTCCTTAAAGCAAGACGTTGTATTCTAATAGCGGTTAGTATTCCTTGTTAATATACTCTTTTAAGTATTGCCACATAGCAAGATAAGATTATAAATGTGGGCGCCTACTATCTACTTAGATTATTAATAAAGGATTACGAGCTAGCTACTTATTACAAATATGCTGTGTAGAAGGGCTTAAAAAGCTTTCAAAATTAAATTGAAAGAGAGGTTCCCTTATCTGATTAAGGGCATCGCGAAGCCAAGGATCGGCATTAATATAAACACCCCAGTTATCCACAATACCCTCCTTTTCTAAGTTTAGCCACAGCTGGGTAACGTTTCTATATATTATATGACTTTTATCTGGCTAAAATCGGATGTTATAAGCATTCCAAGTACGAACAAACTAATGGATCTCTTCTCTGATCATAAGGCTATATATAGCATAAATAGCTACCTGGTCCAGTAGCTATTAATGATCAAACAGCCTAGTTATAATAAGTTTATCAGCATAAGCTTTAAATCATTAGTTAACTATAATACATGGACGTTAGAATAATTAAATAAAAACTTACGATCTAGCGATCATTAACTTTATATTAAACTTGCCGCTACTATTGTTCGATCTTACGGTTGCCCCTACTGCTGCCCTAAATATGAGAATCTATAGGCTGGTGTCCTTGAGAATATATAGTTAGCTGCTTAAAGTTCAGGTATTAAAATGTCATAGTAGGTTTAGTAATACTGGCGAAGTGGTTCTGTGCCGATACCTATAGGAGTGTTTCCGATCCGTGGTTGCTACATATAAACTATGGGCAAAAACCGAGTTGGTTTACTGCTTGGAGATAGCTCCATAAAGTGACCAAAGGCATACTAATTGATCTGCTTACGTTGCAGAATATAATATAGCGTGAATATGCATTTATGCAAGCATAGATTTCGAATCCAAACTTTTTAAGCTTAAGATAGCTATCGAGACTCCATATGAAGTTAACTCCTAGCACGGAGAATTTCTTTCGCCAAAACGGCCGGAGTTTTTTTCGGTGAGCTACTGCGTCCGGCCATCGATTAAGGTAGATAGCCCTTAGTTCGTCCCGGCTAAGGCCTAGCATTATGTTCTATCGGATATACAAATAGAATATATTTCGGCCCATATCAATTATTTCAGACGTAACTTTTTCTTTTTCATTAATTTAACGCTCGATGGCATCGCGTAATTCTTGCTTATCTTTTTCGTTGTAAAAACAACGCTTCATATTATGGTTAAATCGAAGACGAGTTAATGCTAATTAGCTGATCAGGGGGAAACCTATAGAGCATAGAACCATACAAATCTCTTGGTCGGAAAAGTTTTTTTCCCAGAACCAATACTTTACTATTAGAACAAGGGCAGGGTTATATAGTAGCGCATGTTAGGTTTCCCCCCATTCTGATAAAAGCTTTTCTAGACTTCGTAGTAATGGGCACAAGTCTTCACGCTCTATTTCGATAAGATTTTTTATCTGCCATACTTTAAATCCAGCATCCCAATACTCCTTAATCTAGGCTTCGGCAGAACAAAGATGATACTCATTTCTTATAAGACCCTAGTCTGCTAAGCGGCGTTAAAGGGTTCGAAGCGTAGCATATATTCCGTATATATTATATAGCTTATTTATAATTTCGGCTTAAGTTAGGTGTTCTTCCGTATACCAAATTTGAATTTGGTCCCGGTAAACTTCAAGTAAAACAGGCATTATAAGCAAATATGCACTTCAAGTTAAAAAATAATTAAATCAAATTAAAATAGAAAAGGTCAGCCTACCCCTTAATAAATACTTATATAAGCCTTCGTTTTTAGTAAAGAAAGTATAACTAAGCAAAAACTAAGCAAAATGACGGCATTATTTATTTCTGCTCCAACTAAGTAACTTAAAAGTAAAAAAAGCAGGCTGCAAGGACTTTATATGCTATTTAATTGGTAAACTTTTTTTGCTAAGAACAGTCTGACTAATTAAACTCTATAAATCTTCAGTAAAAGGAATACCTATGTACGGCGCTTGGCCGTAGTTCCGGGTTCAACTCCCGGCCATGGCGTTTTTATCTTATTTTATTGTTTTATTTATTAGAATTAAGTGATTCTAATTAATATGTTTTGCTTTAAGGATTAAGTTCTTTTGTTATAGGTATTTCTGGATTCTTGCATGCTATATAAAATATGTGTGGGTAGAAAATGCACCTAATATGGCTACTTAAGTAATTATCCTGACCCTTTTAATCTTACACACCCTTTTAAAAAGAATTACATAAATAAAGCTTCCTTATAATGTTATAGGATATAAGTTTCTAATAGGTAAAAAAAAGAGCCAGGCAATTCCACTTTTTAAGTGGAATACCCTAGCACTGTAAGTACGCCCTGGCCGGGAGTTGAACCCGGAACTACAGCCAAGCGCCGCATGTATTACCGCTACCACTAAGGCTTTCTTAATTGATCAAATCGTCTTAAACATATATTATAAAACAACCTGACGAGCTGGCCCATTGTATCTTTGTCCTTAACTAGCCCGCAAAGTTCTCCAGACCTTCGTTGCTATCGAAATCAATCTCCCTATCTAAGCCTAGCGTTGTCCGCAGCTCGCAACCAAGCTTTGTGCCGTCGGATGCTACTACGTACGTTGCCATGCCTTTAACCAGTAGCCCGTTGTAGTCGCATAGCTCCTTTGGCATTTTCCTATTGTAATCTTTCCTTTGCTGAAACTATGTATGTATTGCAGACCTCCTGTGGCATGCCGCAGTCGAAACAACCAGAGAACCTTTGCAATTTACGTTTCGCAAAGACTACCTAGAAGTTTTCTGCCACTTGCCCACTTGCTTCCGCGCACTTCGCGGCGTTGTGCTGCCATTCTAATATATGCTTGCGTATGCTATTAAAACATGTAAAGCAAGTATTGCGTATTGATTCTAGCACTGGTAGCCAGTCCTGGAACTGTTGCTACTCCTTGTGCTCTGTTATAATAGCCGTGCGGTTTGCAAGTACTGCCTGTCTCTTGCTCTTTTCGCTGTGCCGAACATTTGACCAGATCGTTAAGGCCATTATGGCCTTAGCGTCCTTTATGATGGCCTTAACGTCCTTGTCTGCGTACTCGCTGCCGCTGCCGCCATTGTACTCTCTATATATAGCAACCACCTTGTCCGGTACCTCCTGATCTTAGGGCTCGCTTTCGCCCCCGGGTCCCTGCCACTCCTCCTTTTCCTCCTCTTTTATATTTGCCGCCTTATCTTTTACTCTGCCGCTGCCGCTGCTGCTGAACCCTTTGTCCGGGCTGTCTTCCTAGGGGCTGCGACAGATATCGCACTATCGCTCGCCCTTTTCGCAGCTTACCCGGTCGGCCCGCCCGTTTATGACCTTGTCTAGCACCGCGCGCCAGTAGCGCAGCCCTTCGACGAACTCTTTTATGTCCGGATGCAGCGAGAGCTTGCTGGCCCGCTCGCCTTAGGCGTGTAGGATGACCACCTCGCTGGGCTGGCCGTCGCGTTACCTGCGCCCACTCTCTTGCACATAGTCCTGCAGCTGCTTCGGTGCTACTGTATGCACAACGCTGCGGATGGTGGGTATGTTCACGCCTGCCCCGCGCGCGTCGGTGGCTACAATGAGCTGCTCCCGGTCTAGCTACTGCTGGAAGATGGCCTGCTTGCTTACGTCTGTGCCAACCGCGCTGTGATAGACGGCATAGCCGAGCATTTTCCCTAGCGCTTTTGCGCAATCTACTGTGCCGCTGTGCACGATGATCTTGTTTTTGCGGCTTGTGCCGTACAGTGCCTGCAGCCGGGCCACCTCCTGTGCAATAGCCTTGTTAAACGTTGCTGACGCGCTGTATCCTAGGGCGTGGTAGCAGACCTTGTACCGGATGTTGTGCTGCAACGTAAGGGACCGGACTAGCGTTATCCTTGCCTTGTTAAGGTGGGCAGCGCGGTATAATGCTGTCTTGTCTTGTACTAGCAGCGTTGCTGTTAGGAAGATCTTTTGTACGCTGCTTTTTGCTATAATTCTGCTGGTGCGGACGCCCGGACATGCAAGCTAGCGAGGAACAGAACTTTACCTAACAGAATTTTACTCCTCTGCAAGCCACTAAGCTTTTTAGCGGCTTGTAAGCTCCCCGACTAGAATACGCTTTATAAAATCAAATAAAAGTTGGAAAAATAAACGGGTAGCAGATTCGGGTTTATAGGATAGTTAGCTTTCGAATAGTATATAGGTTTAATAGGTGCACGCAATATTTACAAAACTAAAAGAAATCCCGTAACAGAATTCTACCCCCTGCGCTCGGGAGAGCCCGTGCCCCTTTGTATGTAGGGGGATAAGGCTTAAAAACAGTCTTAACGTACTACGCTTTTATAAGCATTTCCCTGTTTAGTTCATATATTACCACCTGAGGGTGAATGGTGTTCTTGCTACATACTTATAAGTGTAAAGAGGTCTTGCTTAAGTATTGCTGCTGATCTTTTTGTTTTCTAGCCGTCCTTATCCCTCCTTCGCAATATTTTTTTAAATTGCGAGCGCGACCTCGTGATAATTTGACCGGAAGCCCTTATTTTACACAGAATGCAGATGTCAGCTTTGTTTATACCAGTTTTATGCATCCTACTTTCACCAATCCAAAGTTGATCTGCCCTAAAGACTTTAAGGCCTAATAAAGCTGGCCCACCTGCGTCTGCCACCTTTTTTAGCTGGGGATGCCACTAATTTCCCATTATATAGTCAACATACGCCACTTCAGCCGTTTATAGTTAGATTTACGCAAGGGTTATACCTCTACGTAACTTAAAGTGCTTAAATATTTAGCTGCTTATATATAATAGTAACTATTAATAATATTGTTTTTTTATTATATAATCAGGTTATTGGCATAAATAGTATGCTACTAGGTACTTAGTATTTCTAAGGCTATTTAAGCATTAAATTATACACTTGGATTTGTAGATGCATACGTTCTAAGTTTACGTTGTATAACTTAATGCTACGGAATATAGGGCTTAGGAAGGCATTTAGGCTGGCTGCTTCGGCTGCTTAATTGTATGTGTATGTAAGTAGGTATATTATTTGTATAGGCGGGAGATTGGTGGCATCCCTAGCTAAAAAGGGTGGCAGACGCAGGTGGGCCGAATAAAGCAGATCTACCCTAAAGTGCAGGCGTAGGCACACAATATCCCTTACACATTTGCCTTATTAGCTCGCTGGAGCTGCACCGTGGCACTACAGCTGGACTACGATTTTAAGCCCAAAGGCAAGATCAAAAGTTGATAAGCAACCTGTTTCTGCTTTAGGTTAAGAAGACTTACTGCAATATTAAGAAGTCGACAAGCAATATATAACGTTCGTAGCAATTCAATCTTCTTTATTTTAATATCCAGAGAAAGGTAAAGTAACTATTAACTAGGTAAGTGCTAGGTATATAATTAGATAGAATATATTAGCATGCAGGTAATAGATAAGTGCTTGCTTAAAAGTCTCCAGATAGAATGCGGTTAATGTCTTTATTTAAAAGGCGCCGGCAGAGATTCAGGATCCTTTTTTTATTTTCTGGACCTGCATTTGCACTACTTATTGTTGTCTTAATCTGTTATACTAAGGCATCTTTTCCTTCCCACTCTTTTTAAATATAAGTTGACTATCGAACTTTTTTCTCTTTTTTGTTTTTACTCTTTAACATTAACAAATTAAGCAACCGGACACCTATACGCAACTATTTATGCCCTTTACTTATAAATATTATATTGTTGTATACACTAAACATAATTATTTATACGTGCAGCTTCGACTTTAGCTTTGTTCTACGTTTTAAAGCAACTTAACTAAGCCTAATACTATCCTCCCTCGCTATTATACACAACTATCTCCTTATTAAACGTGTTCCTAGGAGCAGAGTTGATTCTTTCTACTAATAAGTTAGCTTTATTGCTCTTACTTTATAGCTATTGAATACGTTTATTAACTTTTGCATATAACCCGTTAGTATATAGCTTTTCTTTTTTTACTTATCTGTTCTTTGCTTTTATATTAACATATTTAAATCTACAACTACCTATTTATAAATCTTGGGTCCTAAGAATATCCCCAGCTTAAATTGTTTTACGTATTAAGAATTAAATATATCCACCTATAATATTGTCCTTTTCCTCCTAAATATTACCCCGTTATTAAGCCATGCTATAGTTTACTATATTAAAAAAGCTGCTATACTTTATTTTTAGTCTTCCGGTGCATACTGCTTATTAAAAAGTTTTTTAGTTTAATATGCTTATAATTAAAGCAACTTTAGGAGTTTTATCCGTACGCTTGTTTTTGCTACGCCGTTTTATTATATAACATAGCATATATTACCTCTAAAGTTCGATATAGCAATCTTGGATTCTTTAAGCATAGTTTAACTAAAAAAGGAACCAAGATCTAAGTTTATATACGGATGCTTAAAATTAAAATAAGCACAAAACTAATAGGTTAAAACACATCGGTATAATTACTACAACAAATAGTAACAAGATATTAATAGCTGCATATTCTAGCTATACTACTGGGCCAGATTTTAAAAATAAAATCTTAGGCCATAAAGCAAGTATATAGGAAGGGGAAACTAATAAAACAACTCTAATTAAAAATACCGCAACGCCTGATATTTAATACCTATAGCACCGACACGGTTAGTTCAGCAGCAACCGCAGTTTTCCGTAGGAAAAGCACCTTAATGGACTTTTTTAAACCTAAACAAGATAATGTCCTTATATAAAAAGAAAATGCTACAATAGGAATACCCAGGTATAAAAGGACAACCTCGCCAGAACCTTACAACGCTTTTACAAGTTAAAGAATACTAGCAGATCTACTTACCCAGTTTTTAAGTCCAAGCTTTAATTTCTAACCTAATAATAATATATAGTATTAAAAAAAGTAAAATAGTGGTTTAAGAGGTTGTAATATAGATGGAAGTTCTTTTAAATCTTTAGAAAAGATTGCAGCATCCTGTATTAATACTAATCCTTGTTGTATTAGTCGGCGTAGTAAATCAGGGATAAGAGATAATTATATTATCGGTTAATACTATAAATAAGAAAGCGTCCGAAAATTTTACCAAGTTATTCTGCTGTGTTTAATTATTGTTTTTGTTACTACTTTCATCTGCTTTTAAACCGATTACGCTTTTACCTCTTTTAGCTCTTGTTTACTTTTTAAATCGCAGTTATTATATACTTTGCTGTTATCTTTAATATCTAACATGTTAATTAAACTTAAGTAAGAATTTTGTCCTATATTTAACTCTTTTAAATATTGCTATTATCAAAGACTATATATAATGCTACCTTTCTTAGGCTTATAGGGGCGTTTTATACGGCTAAAAATAACCTTACGAAGCGTATACAATTAATAGCTCGTAATAATAGCTAAAATAGGTTTAAAAAGAAACCTTCTAAAGATATTGCCCAAATTCTATAGTCTGTACGAGTCAATAACACATACTTTAACACTATTAAAGCTTGACTTTTTGCTTTCGATTTTAAAAGCTAATAGCATGCTTATATTAACTATATTACTTACGCTTAAACAGATAACAATACTTCTGCTTCTGCCCCGCGTCTTTATTATAAGAAAGGGTTGCAATTATTAAAGGAAAAAGGGAGCATTATTATAAGTTACGTTGCCATACACTAAACCAGAATCTGTATAAGTTTTTTTTGTTCTGTTTTTTAATTAAAAGGGCTCCAGCAAAGCTTAATATAAAGCTATTCCTAAACTTTTATAAAAAATGCAGCATAAATAAACATTTTTAGTCCTTTCTAGCCAGCCTATAGTTTTTTTCTTTATTTGTTAAAAACTACAAACTAATTATTAGTTATTTAGTTTATATAATATTCGAAACAAAGCAAACATATAAACTTACTCTTAATCGTACTATTATTAATATCTTTTATAATAGCCTATAGACTTTTTCCTTTAACCTAGCAGCCTATACTATATGCTATGCTTAAAATCTCCTTAACGGTACTAGCAAGTTCTTTAGAAAAGGACTTAAACCGCATTATCCAGGCGATTTTAATAATGTCTTCGAAAAGAATGCTTTAAAATGCTTAATATTCTTCTCCTTTTTACAATTACGGAGGGCTCCTTTAAGGCCTTAATAATTAGGGAAGAAGCTATAAGCACAACGAACACGGCGGCTTAATAGTTTTAAATAATAAGTTTAACAATAACTCGTAGTTCTTTTTATATGATTAGCCCGGTTAGCCCCTAAACCAAAAAATAAAGCGATGAACTTTTGTTGCTTAAAGGTTATCTGCTTACTTAGTTACTAATAGCCTTAGGCAAAATCTTTACCAACTTTTTTAAGCAATAAACCAAAAGGACCAATCTTAGGAGCTAAAGCAGACAAAGCACCGACCTTGCCTTCGGTAGCTCGAAGGTAGCTATATTATACTAGTAAGTCAATCAACTATCTATGGCATATAAAGCATCGTAGCAAGTAGAAAAGTATAGGCAGGGTACATCCAGGGTTTAGTATTAATACATATTATTTTAATCTTATTAGGGTTGATCTTGGGAGCTATAATAAAGCAACGTTAGCTAGAATAAAGCGGCACGACAAATTAAGCGAGCAAACGTACGTATATTAATCAAGTGTTGAAAATCTGGCGGTTAGTAGTAGACGTTGTAAAGTTGTAAAATAGTATGTTTTAGCGCCTTGAGCCGAAAAGTTTAGCTAAGTAGGAAGCGGATGCCGGGTACTTTGCAGGTGGATATAAAGTTTAAATATAAAGTCGCGGGGCAAACACATTATCGGTTTAATATCTAAGCTCGCATTTTATGTTCTATAGGGGATTTATAACGTGACGGTAGTATTATAAAGTATTTAAGTGCTTAAGCAAATCAACAAAAACGCTAAAGGAGCAAGCAAAAAGGTTCAACAAGTATGTTTAAATAATAGAACAAAATATGGCCAATTAACAATAGAATTAAACTTATTAATAATTTTAAGTAAACTTTAAGTAAACAATGCGATCAAATAACTTTAAGTATGTTTAGGGGGAGGTACTTTAGTAGTTTTGTATAAGTTTTAAGTATAAGAAACGTAGTTAGAGCTATAAACGCAACGTGTAGTACAACATAACAGCGGAATAAATGCTTAAATATATACTTTCGCTTATAATAATGCTTTTGTCCCTTGTTATAGCATAATTGCTTAGGTGTAAATATTAAGCCTAGTATATTTTTTTTTAAGTTGTAACAGTAATTATAAAACAGTAATATTAAAAGGATAAAGCGTTTCGTCCGCTACTTCGTAAGCTAAGTAAAGTATAAAAAATAAAAGATTGCTTAAGCAAAAAACACTTGTTATATATAAAAAACTTTATAGCTATAAATTTAGTAAAGGAAAAGCTCAACACACTTAATCTATAGTTTAAAGTATACAACAGCCAACCTGTTTTTGCCTTTTATCTTCCTTTTATAAAGCCTTATTATCGCCGTATGATATAGTCTTATAGCAATAACGTAAAATCACTATCCGTACTAGTTTAACGTGCCCGGATTCTTTTATCTATCGGCCGCGCCACTTTATCCTATGGTAACATTTTCCTCGTCCACTTTTTCTTGCACAATATCCATAAACTCCACAAACTTATTAACTACTGCAAAGAACTCGTGGGCTAAGTGGAAAGGGTCGCGTAAGAGGAGCGAACAATCGTAGGGTATCTAAGATCTTATAGCATATTTCTTAATCATGTCCTTATACATATAAAAATAACCAACAACATGCGTCTATAACTAAATAGTTATCCCGTACTAATAGAAGTTAACAACTAGGTCAGATATGTTTGGTTTAGCAAAAGACTAGGTACCATCCTGGAGTGCGAAAGCTTGGTTAAACACCATAAATCAACCTAACAATTCAAAAACGGATTCTGCCATGTATTAACCGTGCAGGAACGCGGGCTCGTATTCTTAGGCACCAAACAACTGCCGCCTAACCATTGTTTTATTAGCACAGGGATAGAATTCAAAATATATCCACTTACTAGTGCATAAGGAGGTACAGGCCTTTGACCAATTCATCTTAAGAGAATGGGCAAGAAGCCATAACAACCACAGGAGCGTCATGGCGCAAAGGGATGGCGATAGCAAAATAAAGGTCTTCATAGGAAAGAATAAGGCCGAATATATAAATCTGCACTTTACCAATTAAGGAATCAGGAGCTAACATTATGCTAATGTGGTAGTAATAGTAGTATAGACAGGCACTGATAGTTGGTGGTTGGTAATGCACTATTGGGAGAATTGATTAATTAAGTGGTAGGGAGAATTGTATTGAGGTAGAGATTAGTCTTAAATTTAGTGCCACAGATGGAAATGGGTTCAAGCCGGGTATAGCTGAGTGCATGCAATAAAAGCCGTTGTTGATTAAAGAATGAGTTGCGAAGTGACTGAGTGGTGGCAGATTAGGTTGTATTAAAGGTGGATAGGGTGCTAATTTACTCTGCCAAGTGGTATTTATGATGGGTGTGGGCAAGCCCACACCCTTTAGCCACTTATTAGCCACATTCTAGTGCTACACCGTCTCCTTAGTAGGTAGGTACATGCATTTACGCTTGGTCATATATGCAGGTACTTAAGTACCTCTTACAACGGGATATACATAACCCCATATTATTAACAACTACAAATATATGCACCTAATTTTCTCGACAACGTTTTAACGTAAATGCTTCTGGGCTTTTTAAGAACGACCTGTTTTATAATTAATATAGCAAGCAACTTTTGTTATGTAGACCATGGCTTATTTTTATTACTTAATGACTTCCATTTAATCTAAATGGTAAGCAAATGGCTAGGTTTGCTGCAGCTTTGCTTTTGCAGCTTTGTTTTTGCAAAGTTGCTTTTGCAGCTTTGCTTTTGCAGCTTATCCGCCAGCTTGGCTCCTGCCTGGCTTAATCCAGCATGTACTTTTCTTGCCGCCGAATCTTTTCCCAATCTTTTATGCTACAAGGCTCTTTTCTCTATGTACTACCGTATTCTGTTTCTTTTGCCTACTTAAAGAGGTATTACAAGGCCGTCTGCTACGCTTGCCGGTTGTTTAAAACAAGATAGACTCAGGTAGCAACGATGCATCAAATATCGCAAAGCTTAGGGACGAATTACGATCGAAACAAAGGATTATTACAATCGTAGGCGCAGGTATTTTTATTAAAGCAGGCTGTAAGTTTCTTTGCCTCAATAATATACTAACTTTAAACCCGCATATTAGTACCTGCTTTTTAGGGACCAGCTGGAATTTTCAAGCAATTTCAAAAGAGGTACAAATTACTAATCAATAGCAACGATATTTTCCAAAGTAGCTGGGCCTTTAAAAACCATAATAATAAGCTTACGTTTATTAAAGCAATAACAGCTTTGCGTAAAGAAAGTATCAGAGCTACGCCTACTGAATTCTACTAATTTTTATAGTCCCTTGCTCAGGGCAAGCGATTACTACAACTTTATACTCAAAACATCAATGGCCTTGATGTTTTTCTGCCGGGACTTAAAACTGAAGTACCTTTTTGCCGCAATAAGCAAGGCAAATGGCCCCAGACTATCCAGCTCCATGGCAGTTTCCACTACATAAGCTGCTAAAGATGTTACAACTGTTCAAAAATCAATGTTAAAGGATCCATTTTTGACTAAGAAGAACTTCGTTTATGCACTAAAGAACGTTGCACCAGTTAGCTAACTACGGATATATTACTACGGCACCGTAAGCCTGGCGTGCTCCTCCCGCACGTTTCTTTAGCCGATCATGAATATGATCCTAAAAAGATTGCAGAAGTATTAAACAAAGATACAAATTTAAAATTTAATGCTTTACTAGTAACAGGCACATCTTTAAGCATTGATTCAGTAAAAAATGCTGTTCATCGATTTAATATTAAAGCTAAAGCTAAAAGAGCACCAATAGTTTGGATTAGGCCAAAAAAACCTCATTCTACATATTAACGCTACTTTATACTTAAAGTCCTAGCTCTAGCAAACAAGGTTGCCAAACAGGTACACATATCGCCAAGTAGCTTTATAGCACAATAGATACTAACACTAAACAATAGTTAAAAACACGCGTCTTAAGCCTACTAATCAGCCCCAACAATCTTATAGCACTAAGCTACGCCCCTGCTACAAGCTCTTATTTCAAAGCACCCTTTTCAGAAAAAGGTAATAAATTAGCAAAAAATTAAAAACCAAGCCTATAACCGGTTAATAACACTATGCTACCTCTTACTACTAAATAGCCTACTAATAATACTCCGTAAATAAGATTAAAACTAATAAAGAACTTATTAACAATAAATAATCTAGTTAACACAATAATTTATGTCGTTAGTGCTTGAAATTTATTGTTAAAAGTAAAGAACCAATTGATTATGTTTTTTCGACCTTAAGGACCAAGTGCGAACGCTACAAAAACTTAAGGCACAGTTATAAACAGGCAAATGTTTTAAAACTATTACATTTATAGCTATTATACTAACTACGTTATAGCTGAGCGATCTTGAAGCAACTGCTGCCAACGACTTGTTAGCATTATATGCTTCTTTAAATCCTTCCGAGGTAAAGATCCGACCATTTTTTGAGATTATTAATATATTAATATAGTATAAAATGAGCTCTATGATACTAAAATCCAAGTCAGCCATGCAATCGAAACAACGAAACAAAATAGAAGAAAATTAAATAATAAACATAAAAAGACAGAAGCATGCAAAAAGAAAAACGAAAAATTACTTAAGGAGGTTTTATAGTCGAACGAAAAGCTTTGTTCCAAGGTACGCCATATTAAAAAAACCACAAAAAAGACTATAAAGCACGTAAAAACATTACTAGATAAGGTCCGACGGCTGCATAAAAATAACCGCAAGCTTAAAAAACAGATTCGTTGTTTATACAAAAAAAAAGCTTGAAATTGTCAGCATTTAAAGCTAGTTGTAGGTGGCTGGTAGTATGGAATGGTAGGGTGGGTCTACTGGTGTTGCGGTGCAACACCTATGTGTGCTACAGTGGTACCAAATGGGTCCAAGGGACCTATTCACTAGTATTTATATGTAAATCAGCCTACTAGATATGCAACCTTGACTTTAGCCTGCATTATTAATATATAAAACCCCGATGGGATATATAACACCACCTTATTTAGTAATATTGTAACTTGCGTTTTCATATGGTAGCTAGCGCAGTATTTGTTATCAACCCTTATTATCCCATTGTTAATTACTAGAATATTTAAAAAAAACGTTGTATTATACGAACATTCCTATATCCATTTATCCTGCTTAAGAGTTGCTATATTAAGTATATATAGGCGACAGAGCATAGTTTAAAGGTAGTAATAAGAAACTTAACAGAGCAGGTTACTGCATAAAATCATCTACTTAATAGGATGTTATAAGAACAGATCAACGCTTAAATAAAGCTTAAAGCCCTTAGAAAGAAGTTCGCAAAAAGCGAACAGTTACGTTTTGCAGCTGAAAAAGCAACCGAAAAAGCTTATAAACTTGCTAACCAGTACAAGGTCCGTTTCGACAATGTTATAGACGATAGCGATCGAAAAGTTAAAGAGGCTACTAAGCAAGCTAAGAAAGAGCTAGAACATTTTAAAAAAGGCCACGCTTTTAAAGTTGAACAGCTTAGCACAATGGCTAAGCAACAGATAGCTTAAATGCAGAAGATGTACAGAAATCTTTTAATTAGTACAAAGCTGTTTCCATTTATCCTTTAGTTAAGCAAGAAGGGAGGATTTAATAAGAATCTATTTGGCATTTCCTTTAGGCACTTCCTTAAAAAGTTAGGAAAAGGATTTAAACCCTAGTCGAAAGGAGAAAGTTCTAGACCAGCGCGTTCAAACAGCAAAGAACGCCTAAGGCAGCCTAGTTCTTAGAAACTACCGCCGAAGAAAAAAGAACCAGAGCCTCTACGGAAGCCAAAAAAAGAGTTAAAACCTCTGCAGAAGCCAAAGAAAAAAGAGTTAGAACCTTTATAAAAGCTGGAGACAAAAAGTAAGCGTTTAAAATAACTTATTATACTTAACTCCAACAGCGATCCCTTCAATCTATCCAACTCCCCTGATTCTTCCGATTCTAATAAATCTAGTGACTTAAACGAATTAGACAACGAGATCAAGCGATCTTGTCGCTTAAGGAGCAGAAGTAAAGGCAAGGGCAAAGCTCCTACTTGCTTAAGTGAAAGCAGTAATAAAAAGGAGCGTCCTAAACCTAAGTAGCAAAAGCTTAAGTTTATTTTAAATAAGGAGAGCTTTCTTAAGGGAGCATAGAATTGGCTAACGTATCAGCGTAATTTAAATTTGTTACTAAAGGCGATTAGATATATTTCTAGAGATCTAATTAGCACTATAGGAGAGATCATATTTGCCTAAGCGATTATTAACACTTACAAAGCAGGCCTTTTAGACCTAGTCGAAAGCATAAAGAAAGGGTTATAAATGCTAAAAACGTTTAATAAGACCTATAAAACTGCTAGACATACGCACTAGAAGGACTTATAAGATGATCTTATTAACTATAAATACAATAGGAAGGATCCTATAGTTTTTACTTTAAAATGGTAGAAACTTGTTCGTTAGTATAAGTCCATTAAAAAAAAGATCAGTTCGAATTAGCAGATTATTTTGTTCTTAGCAGCAGTTAAGGAGAAAGCCGCAACCTAGCACTTTATTATTACGAAGGTAATAAAGCAGAAGGAATATACTGTTTAAAAGCTTATTAATAAGTTTAATAACAACTTTTATAATCGAGTTAGTAAGAAGTCCAATAAAAAGGATAAGAATAAAGCCGCTAACAACGTTTTTAATAAGAACAATAAGAGTGACAATAAGAAACGTAGCAAGTTTAAGGGCAAGAATAAAAAGAATAAAAAGACTTAGGACCCGGATAAAGGCCTTAAGTGCTATAACTGTAGCGATTTTAGCTATTTAATAAAGGATTGCCCTAAGCTAAAGAAGGCTAAGGACATTAATTAACCAGATAAGCACTCTGCTTACAACTGTGAGACCAAGCTTATTAAGAGGCGGGGACCTTCTGTAGGCTTTACAGACGCGTTTACTTATTTAACTAATATGGACTTATGCGATCTAAAAGATCTTATGACTCTTTATGATTAAAAGATCACTACTAGAGGGCGCTCGGAAGCCTTTAAAAAAGCTATTGTTCTACCCTTTAATGAAGCCGTTGTTTTAGCCCCTAAAAAGCCAGTCTTTATTAAGGAATGCAACGTTCTTAGTATATATTATATCGAATTATACAAGAAAAACATCCTTTTTAATTTAGGGTCGAATGTAAAAATCACAAATAACGAGTTAAAGTATTAAAAGGAGTCTGTAGTAGACTTGTTAAAGAAAGCGAAAAAGTACTTAGTTTATACGGGCGGCGGCCTAGTTTAAGTGAAGAAGATCGGTATAATGATTAAGACATTTAGGACATTTAACGGAGGAAAACAAAGCGTAACTGTTTTTTACACGCTACTTATCCCGACCTTCCCTTTGAACATTTTTTCTAGGGAGCAATTTTATTGCGCTAGAGGTTATTTAAACAAATATACGCTCCGTGATAGGGCTGGAGTAGCTATTATAGATATCAATGTCTTCCAAAGAGGCTTTTTTCTATAGCTGTACAGCTAAAAGGAGCTAAAAGTAGAAATACCTCTGCCTCCTAATTAATAAAGGCACGTGCTAGGTTTGATAGATAAAGCATAGGTGCTTATAGATCTATTTTATAGTTCGATTATAAATAGTTAGGTATATATAACTAATAAGCTACGAAATAAGCTTATTTTATAGCATAAAAAGCTATGTTAACTTAGCATAAAGAGATTTATTTGGACGATCAAGTGGACTATAAGCATTGATCTGGACAAAAAGGAGGTTAAATACTTCTTTTGCTTCGCATGCAACCGTGCTAAAGCTAAGAAGAACGCTTTTAAAAAAGCTATTCAGCAAGCAGATTACTTTAGCAAGGTTACTTAGGCGGACTTGGGCCAGATCAAACTAGTATTAGTGGAAGGGCATAAGTATTTTACCCTTATTATTAACGATGCCAGCAGATACTAGAAGTTCTAGGCCTATAAGATAAAGGACGAAGCCAGAGATGCGGTTGAAAATTATATTAATTTTATAAACCGAAGGCTTGCCTTATGGATACCTACCCCTAAAGAGATTTATTAGAAGCAGTATAAAATAATCCAAATCGATAGAGGAAAAGAGTTTAGCATAAGATACTTTAAGAAGTACTATAGCGAATTAGGCATTATACTAATCACTTCATCCTTTATGAACCAGTACTAGAATGGAGTAACAGAGCGCTTTATTAACTTTGTATAGAGCGAGTTTAAAGCTACCTTTATTTAAAGCAAACTCCTTATAATCTTCTGGCCATACGGTATTATAGCAACTATATACGTGCTAAATAGGACTGGTTAGTTAACCGTAAAGGGCATAACCTTTATTTAGCGATTCTTTAACGGATTTAACTAAGGCTAAAATAATTGCCCTGGACTTAAGCACCTATGGATCATTAGCACGCGCTGTATAGCTTTTATTGACAAGGTAGCGCGCGTAGCCGCAAAGAAATTAAACGCACGCGGAGCAAGCGTAGTATTTTTTAGGTACAAAAACAAGAGCAACTATATCGTTTGGCTTACCGAAGGAGGCAGAACACTGCGTATACCGCACGTTACTTTTTACGAGAGCACTGGAGACTTCGACGAGATCCTTGATCCGCGAGATATTGTCTGTTCGCTGCCCCATGAAGTACAGCAGCGCCTGCGCAGACGAAACCGCAGGAAGAACCGGTTGAATATTAAGAACAAGGACCCTAATGTTGTCGAGGAGGACTAGTCAGAAGAGGACGTACTTCGTAAAGGACGCCCGCGCAGACAACCATAATAGCCCCTGGCAGACAGAGGGCGACCGCTGGAGGAGTTTGCGCTGATCTGTAAAGCTTTAGATGAGCACCCTGATGTGGTTTATGCGCTCAAGATGGCTTTGAACTAAGAGGGCGAGTATGATTAGGGTAACGAAAACGAAAACTTTTTTTTAAGTGAGGAGGAGAGCGATGGGAACTATGATTTTAGATCTTATCAGGTTAATGTTATATGTACCGCATCTATAAAACTGTACGCAATTAGCTCTGAACTTATTAAGAGATAGGAAGATCTTTATGTGGATTATTTGGAGGAGCTGCTGAAGGTATTTGCAGTTAAGTTGTCTACCCCTGACGAGCCCACCCTAAAGGAGGCATTTGAAGGACCTGATCGAGAGGAGTGGCTTAAAGCAATTTTTGCTAAAATACGCAGAATCCTGGAGCAAGGCACCCTGAAGTTTGTAGATAGGAGAGAGTCCACGTATGGGTACTTAGTAGATACGACTTAGGTACTTAGGAAGAAGTATTTGTTTACAGGAGAGCTAGATAAGTATAAAGGCAGGATTTGCGCTAGAGGCTTCTTACAGCGAAAGGGAATCGACTATAACGAAACCTCTGCCTCTATAGCTAGGGCAGCTTTTTGGAGGATTCTGATGGTTTTTGCTGCAGCGCGAGGCTGGTATGTTATTTAGATGGACTTTATTGCGGCTTACCTGAATGGATCTCTACGCGAAAGGATCTTTATGAAGCAGTTTAAAATGTTTAAGGAGTACTTTAAAACCTTTACGAGCGAACAGGAAAAGCACTAGTGGTTAGCGGAAAAGATTATTGAGCTGTTGCGACCCTTTTACGGCCTGAAGCAATTTGGACACAAGTGGCAAGTGAAAGCTAGGGAGATTATGAGCAGGGTTGGCTTTATACCCCTGAAATTAGATGATGCTATTTACTGGAACCACGAGACAGATGAAGCAGTTGCTTCGCACGTGGATGATTTCCTGCTTTTAGGACCTGATCTTGATCACCTGAAATGGGTAGCTGATGAGATCAGAGGCATGGTGCCTGCTAGCGACCTTGGCCAGGCAGATTGGTTCTTAAGTGTGAGGATTATCAGAGATGCTGCTAATGGCAACGTGAGACTTAATTAGTCCTAGTATATTACTAAAGCACTGGAATTATCTAGATTAGGATTAGTAAAAGGATGCGCTACGCCGATGGATACTAAAGGGAACGCACACGCTATAAAGCGCAAAAGAGAGCCTGCGACTAAGGAGGAGATCTTTAAGTACGCTTCCTTACTTAGCAAGCTATGTTTTTCAGCCTGGATTATACGCCTTAATATCAGCTTCACTGCATCCACCTAGGCCAGATTTATGGCAAATTCATTATCCGGCCTTGCTAACGGAGTAAAACGGCTGGCTAGATATCTGCAAGAGACCTCGAACATATGTATTAAGTATGAGAAGTTGATTGGAGATGCCACACTCTTTTCGGATCTAGAGAATGGCAAATTAATTACTGGATACGTGGTGTTTATGAGTGGTTCGCCTGTCCTTTAGCATTCTAAGCAGCAAAGTATAATAGCAAAGAACTCTTTTAAAAGCGAAGTATATTGCCGTTAAAGTGAGCGCTAGAGCGTAGGGGGGTGTTAGCATATACGTACCGCAATATTAGATCAATCTGGCATCCTGTCCGGGCGGTGTTTTTTAATAACTCCTTTAATCCTGCTACTCTTTACCCCTTAATTCTGACAATTGTATCGAGCGCTTGCAACAAACCCCTTGTTAACTGACCGACATGCATATTTATATAGAGTTATTATGGCTGCTATACAAAGGTGCAATTTAAAATTAACTATGATGCTAAGCATTGGCATATAGTGCAAGTTAATAGCAATTTTAAAGCTGCTAAACCGTTAAGAGAGCTGGCTGAGCGTTGTACTTATAGATCTTTAGACTAAGGTGCTTATCTTTGCTATAGCTATAATGCATTTAATGCCTTCAATATTTTATAGACCGTTGGCGGCCCGAAATACTGCCCGCTGAGCCGCCAGACCGTATGCATTTTATTTCATTTGTACTATAAGCCATTTTTTAGCATTACGGTTAATTGTGAGTTACACCTTCGTATACAACGTGCTAAATGTAAGCTTTATGCTTTCGTTTTTAGTAAAGGAAGTATGACTAAGCAAAAACTAAGGTTACCTATGGTTCTCGAAAAAAAAATTCACATGGTTCCTAAATAAGAAATCCATATTTCCTATTTGGGAATCCTTGTAACCTCGGCTTTAGTTGCATGCACGCGGGTACTTTCGGCTATTATTATATGTATGTAAATGTAATCAGAATACATATACCGCTTAGCTATAGGTCCTGGGTTTAATTCCTGGTTAAGGCGTAGTGCTAAGGGATTCTACTTGAATTAAAAAGTAGAATTACCTGGTACTTTTGGTTTTTTTTATCGCAATACTTTTTAAGCACTTAGTAAACGATGGGGACTTGGGTGATTATACAAAGTAGAAGATAATCGAGTAAGAATAAGGGAAATTAACGATGAATTCAATCGAAAAACTATGTGCTGAGGTCCAAAAAACTAAGGAGTGTGTAGCTATGTATGTATAGTATTAATCACAAAGATCCCTTAATTTTCTAGCCCATTACATGAATTCTTGACCCCCCTAGCAGTGATCTATGTAAGCAAAACCACTTACACTGCTTTAGTATCCTGTTTGTTTGCTCGCCATCCGATTACTTTTCTAAATAGCTTTATTACGTAGGCTCTAGAGCTTTTTCGATTAAGGGTATTATTAGCAAGGGAGGCATCGCTAGCTACTTCGAAGTCATTGCCGTCTGTAAACTAAAGGGTGTAGTACTGTGTATGTTGAAAGTATCCGAGTAGCCTCTAAGCTTTAGCACACGTTTGCATAAGGAAGTCTTATAATATTAAGCAAAAAATAAAAATCGTTGTATGTAAATTTAACGCATAATACATAACGCTATATAAATATAATCTTAAAAAGATCTATTACTCGCTAATACCTTTACTTCCTTCCCCTTTTTTTATTATTACTGATTATTAAGATCTTCCCTAGCCCTTATCTTTAGCCCCTTAACCGCCCTTAGGGATAGATTCTAATACTCTCCGAGTTATAATTTTAAGCAGATCATTTAGAATCTTGAACTTTATAGGACTATTAGCGCTGGTAATATCTTTTTTGCGGCTTCAGGCTTGTAGATCTTAGAAAGCGTGCTGGTGTCGGTTATTGCTTTAATAATATTTATAAGCTGTTTGTCTAATAGAATACACACAGTTGCTACATGCTCTTCCGTATAAAATGCTTAAGCAATAATTAAAAAAGGGCTATATACCGGCGAACTGTTCGCTTTCTGAATTAAAAAACCGGCGGAAGCACGATTAACACGTAATCTTATTTAGGAAGCCAATTAGCTAAACAGTGAAGGCCTTAACGCGAGGTGGACGCTTAAGCATAGCTGTTAAATATTTCTTAAATAAACCACTATAACGTAACTCAATAAGTAAAGGTATTAATCTATGGTTGGAATAGGCAGCACAAACAGTATTAATAATAGGCTCACTTGCTTGCATTATTTTTAAGAAACTAGGATTAATATCTTAAAGGATATAGCGGCCAGCGGCCTTACCGTTGAGTGTTTCGATAGAAAAAAATTAAAAAGCCTAAGATGATTAGTATAATTCTAAATATAAACATAAAATCTATAGCGGGAGGATAGTGAAATAATAGAAGACTTATTTACTTATACTGATCGTAGAAATATGGGCTGTGCATTTTATCCCGATTAAAGGCCTGTATTTAAATGTCCGTAATTTTTATTACGTTTGTGAATTTATGTATAGTGACTGCTGGCTTTAGCACAGTAGGTTTTAAGGGATAGAGGGAGGTTAGACCAAGAATAACAGCAGGAATAGTGCTAGATGTGCTAGATTAAGAATGGAAAGCAGGGCTTATTAGCAAATGCGCGAACAACGTAGATCACAATATAACTTAATTAATTTTTTGAAGTAATTAGCTATATGTTGCTTGGACTGATTTAACCGGCATACTAGAACCGAGTTCTTTTTTAATAGATTGTAATAGCTGATTAGCGTAGGGGCGCCGGCCTCGGTGTTGGTTTTTAAGAAAATTAAGCAGCAGGGAGTTATAAGGGTTTGGCATTAACGCCGTAATATGACCAGGCCAAGTTTGGTACATGGGATTTTTACTGTGCTTAGTAAGATCTAGCGGAGTAAGCACTTTGGATGCGCTTTTATTAGTTATGCCTGCTTCGATTCGAGTGGATATAATTAACGGGTTTATTCGAAACAAGATAACTGATTAAATTGTTGAACGAGCATTAGCATATTCTTTAAATATTTCGTTGAAGAATCTGCATTTTAGGTAGTTAGCACACGCAAAGTGACCATAAGGTGGTCAATGGCAACGTTTAACGGCATCTAAGGTCTTGCGGTCCTAACGCTAAGAGTCCTTGGCTGGCAGTGACCCAGCCGGATTACTTACAGGTGGGCGACTCGACATGATGATTGCAAAGGTGATTGCATAAGTAAGTGATCTAATAGCAAAGATATTAAGGGGTTTTAGTTGATTAATGCGTGTTTAATGGTTAAAGAAGAGTGAGAAGTGTGGGTGTGTGAAGGAAGAGAAAGTGTTAGCTAAAGCAGTAGAGCAAGTGTAAAAGAGATGCTGCGAACCATTAAGGCCACATACTTACCTTTTTTCCTTTTTTCTTTCCTTTTTTTTTTCTTTTTTTCTTGATTAATTGTTTGCATAAGGTATTAACGTTAAATTTAGTAAAAAGTCTAGGAAAAACTTATTGCAGGAGAGGAAGAGATGGTAATATAAGGCCGCACTATTTCCTGCTCTTTCTGTTTAAAAAAGCCCAAACTACTTACAACTAAAAACTGATCACCTGCCTTTTTTACCTGCCTTTAAGTACATATCAAAAAAAGCTCACCAGCTGATGCATATAACCCGTTTCAACTTTTTTCCTTTAAACATACAATTAGGTCCTCTTTTTAGTTATTCCTTTAGCCGATTAGTGAATCCCCCTATAAAGCTTATCTAAGCAGTTTTATTTTGATCTTAATCCTTTACTTACTACCTTAGGTATTTTACTACCTTGAACTATATATTTCTGCAAAACGTCTAATATTATTAGTACTTTCAGGTGCGAAAAGGCCGCATTGATTGATTATCTACCCAGAACGTATAGGTACACATTATAGCAACCTCCTCAGGATCTGCTAGCCGATTCAGCAACCAAGACGATGTTAGCAGAAACGATGCTAGCAAGGACAATACTAGCCGATTCGGCAACCTGGACAATACTACCACCTTCGTTTACAATATCTATAGTAAAGGCAGTGACCTAAACATTATTTTTATCCTTTTCGAATCTACGCTGATACTTACTGCACTCGGTTCTTTAAGTAATACTAAGAGGCCAGTTAAAGCAGAGAAAATTAGGCCCTTTTTCGAAAGGTGTAGTTTACCTCCTAACATAAACTTACTGGAATTTATTAACACAGTTAGCCCTGGACTGATTAATGCCCTTTTAAAATCCCTTTATAGTTAAATGCTTATTACTAGCGAAGTTAATATATTTATTATAGCCTTAACCGCTGACTTCAGCCTACGTATTATATTCGAAGGCACTTTTGCATGGGCTTTTTAACATGATGAACATTAATAGTTCTCTGGCAGTTTTCTTATTCTATGACTCTTAAAACGTATTATTAAAAAGACAGAATTCCTTATTCTAGGTGGGCTGCAAGCTTGCTCTAACGAACCGGAAGCAAAAGCTAACCATTAGTTTATAATAATCTATGACATTAAGAAGAAGACTTTATATTTTGTTAACTTACTTAATACTTAAAATATGTTAACCATATATACTTAAGCTTTTATTAAGTTTAAAAGGCAATAGGTCTTAGTATTCAGTAATCGGCCTCCCTTTTTTAAAGCAATTATACTACTATGTTATATGCAGAATAATGGTTAGCGATGCAGGTATTTGTATGGGATTAATACAATAGCTATTTTTTAAAACCTTAGTGTATTCTTAAATATGCTGAATATGACCAAGGGAAAGCTTTGCCAGATCTTTTAGGATTTATTTAGCTAAGCTATGGATAAATTTGCAAAATATGTTGGAGTGTTTATTGCAAGCACTGTTACTCTAGTCCTTTTTAGTTAAGCATTGGTTAAAAATACTGTTGCCATTCTGTTAAGCTAAGCACTCGTCAAACATACCGCTGCTACTCTTTTAAGCCTTTTATCAGCTAAGACTAAGCTATCGGGACAATTAACGAGCCAGACTATACCCCATACTCTTAGTTTTAAAAAGGGACGCTATGCATATTTAAAAATATTGATTAACGATATTTATGGCAGCTCTAACTTTTTTTATTACAATAAACTACTGAGCTAGGTATGCTTAAAAAATGCAAGAATTAGTATACCAGCAGAAACACCTACTTTTAATAAAGGAGAGCGTTTAGCATTTTAATACATTGATGATTGACCGATACTTATACCTTTTAAGAACGCTTAGGTCGGAGACTAGATCGGCGCAAAGGTTCTCGATGCCTAGATCAGAATTGCGAACAAGTTATGGGCTAATGCTACCAACGTTGGAGCCCTTTATAATATATTTTTATAAGAAATGAACAGTTCTATGTTATATGAGTTGTACTTCGGCGTGGCTTTTACCCAAGATTTTAAATTTAAGGTGTTTTTTGTTACCTTTATTAGAACTCCGTCTATTAAATGGGTTATACTTAGTAGGTTCCGGACTGCCGAAAAGACGGACAAGCACCCTAATCATTTCTACCTTATACTTGTTGATAAGGAGCAACAGATTGCGTACTTTATGGATCCAGTCCTAAGGAGATTATTAGAGTATAAGGCTTTTGTTTATTAACAACATTACGACGGCTTCCAACTGATCAGGCGAATTTGGATACGACAAATTAACCTAACTATCCCTCCACCTTCGCGAGGCATTTACTTAACCATATATGCCTAGACAAACTAATAGGAGTGCGGTCTAGCCTGTGTAGCACATTCTGTGCTGCTCTTCCGCTACCTTTTAGTTATTTTAAATGACCTTAGATTAAAAAGATCCTATGTCCTAATTAACAAAGTGTTAATGAAAGTGGTTTAAAGGATAGAATCATATACTGGGATTAAAATCTTGTCGCCACTTCTGAAGACAGATAGGTTAAAATCGAGCAGTTCTAGCTCCGAACCATAAATCGAGCAAGGTATTCTAGAACTATTAATTAAAAAAGGCAAAACTCCTTTTAGAGTCTTTTTATCTCCTTAGCTTCTACGATTTAGAGTACTATCGGACTTGTTTATGCTTAATGCCCCCTGATCCAGACCGTCCTCAGACTTGTCTATGCTTAATGCCCCCTGATCTAGACCGTTATTAATCCTGTCCATGCCTGATGCCCCCCGATCCAGACAGTCCTTAATCTTATTGTCCATGCTTGATACCCCTCGATTCTCTCTGCTATCCCTAACTCTTAAGCCAAAGAGTTATAAGAAGCAGGAACAGCCTGATTATAGAGCAATAGGATACTAAGAAGGTAGTACTTATTACGATATACTAGATTTTAATAACCTTGGTTAGGAGCTACTTGGCCCAGAACGCATTTTAGCATATGTTTACGCTCGTTAGCATAGGTAATGGATTCCTTACGTGTTATAGAAAGGTAACATATTTAAGGATGTTGGCAATCGACCGATGCTAAACTTTCCTGCAGGCTGGGTTAGCTGGGACTATTATGATTTATATATGGCTGCTGTTGATCGAGCGAATCTTGCTAAACAGCTAGATTAATATAAAGCACGGGAAGATCTTGATAGAAAGCGTGGTTGTGAGCCGGGGTTGGTTGAGCTGGATATGAAGACTGGCAAGCTACGGGAACAGAAGCTAGGAATGGGTTGGGATATAAATCGCTAGGGAAAGATTGCGTTAGGATTGAAGGGTATTATGGGTGATTAATCGTTTGCTTTATTGCGTTTTTTTTTTATTGTATTGCTACCTATGTATAAATAGATATTGCGGTGCTTTTCTTTTTTGCGCAGCTTTAGTTTTTCGACATCGCTTTTCTGCTAATTGTATAATGATTAATTTGTTCTTTACATAAGCTAGTTTTTTGGACCTTAGCACGTAGTTTTTTAATTGAATTTATCGTTGATTTCCTTTATTTTTATTCGATTATTTCTTATGTCGCGTGATCACCCGAGTCCCTATTAATTTAGTTGAATTCGACCAGTTTAGGATGCGTAATATTTAGATTTCTTCTTAGACTGGGGTTCACGGGCTTTGCAGTCACTTGTGGCCGTTTTAGTAGCTACTTTAAGCTTAAGCTCTATAATTACTAAACATAACATTGTATACACTTTGCTTAAGTTGTATTACTCTGCAACAATATCCTACCACTTATTCTAAGAAGCGCAACGTCTGGTCGCAAACTATGGCGGCTAAAGTGTAGGGCTCATTCCTGTCAATTAAGCATTTAATGAGTTATAGACTAAAGTTACCTTTTGACAGACTTATACTAAGCAGCCCAGACGGTAAGCTTTAAGAGGCATTCGCAAAGCTTAAAACACTGCATAAAAAGCAAAACTTCTCTTTTGCCATCGTTACTGGCAATCTCTTTGTTGCTGAGCAAGATGATAAGATCCTCTACAAACTTCTGAGCGGCGCGATCTATGTACCTCTTTTAACCTACTTCACCGTTAGCACAACACCTTTGCTTTAAACAATAGTTAAGCGCATTAAGAAGGATGAAGATGTAAGAACTGAATTATACTTCGCATAGTTGTAATTCTATATTTGTTTTTATACTAACAGGTATTTGTCTAGATTTGCGAGAACTTTTATTATTTCGGCAAGGGAAGTATAACTAAAATATCAGACAGAGTACGCATCGTTACTTTAGGCGGCGTTTTAAACGCATCCATTGTTAGTGGCCAGTTGAAGGAACAGCACCTTCTTTTTTATACAGCCGGCGACGTGAAGGTATTATAGGGCGCTAATAGTACAGACATCCTCCTTACTACGTCTTAGCCCGCCGCTGTTACAACTAACTCTACTAGATCGAACAGGTACTCTTACTTAGCTTATATAATACGCTAACCATAAGCTAGCCTACCCGCAGAAGAGGTCGTCAATAACTGCCCCAGTCCAAGTTGCAACAGTCCGAGCTTACGCCCGCGTGACCACAGCGTCGAAGCCCTTTAGAAACCCCTTATGATCACTGAGACGGAGCACAGGAGTAATATTGGCATACGGGATCCTTTGCCCCTTCGTATTGCCGAGGTCGAGCACCGCAGCTAAGTCGGATCAACGAAAAATACGGTGAATTTTAAGTCCTAGCTGCACGAGGAACTGTTTAAGCGGCGGAGCTTTTTGCCCCCTTGCATTACTGAGCCCGAGAACCGCAGCCAGTTCTAACAACGAAAACAATAGTGAACTCCAAATTTTAGCTACACGTAGAACTGTTTAAGCGGTGGAGCCCGGTGAAGGCCGAACCCTCGATAGCCCTGGCCCCTAAGAAGGCCCCCTCGGTAGCTCCCAACGCCCGCAGCTACGTGTTGTTGCGCTCTAGACACTATAACGATGACAACGTCTAGTGTAGTTGTTGCGCTAGAAACTAAGGACACTATATATGTTTCGGACAAAATAACAGAGCTGTGTACTGCGCTAAAACTACGATACCACTTCTTACTATTGCTTAGTACATTTTTTTACAAGCATGAGCTGTTCTTTTACTTTGCTAACAATAAGTCCAATAAAAAGGCTATAACACGTTTTATATCGCTTGCGCCCTTCGGTAACTTTTCTAAAGCTAAAGCACTTTATGCTTTTAATATTACGCCGGGAGAATCTGCCACATTTATACCTGCTGGTTGTATCCTTTCCCTATTTTCCTCTATTACGAAGAAGCGGACAGTACTAAATAATGATGGATAATTTAACCGGTTTGGAAACAGCCGTGATCAGCGTGGTAGTTGGTATAAGCGGCGTAGGCAATCGCCTCCCCCTGGTCTAGACCGCTGCTTCTTCTGCCTAAGTAACGTGGATGTTAATACGTATATGATTTGCTATATCGGCACAGAAGCATACGTGACCACCGCTAAAGGCCCCTTCCCTAGCTAGGATTATTTTGCTTTATCTGGTCTCTTGTTCCCTTGTTACCAATTGATTATTCCGCTTTTTTACGAGCCAACATTCTAGGCAATGGGCGCTAATGCTAATAATGTTTTTAAAAACATGACCCGATTTAAGGAGGCGATGCAGGCAATGGTGGCTTTATAGTCTAAGCACAAACTTGGCACAGTCACCTGGGAAATTAGTCGCTAAAGGGGTATCCATACTCATTGGTAGTTTATGCCTGTGCTATTTCACCTGATTTGTAAAGGTCTTGTGGAGGCTGGTTTCAAAGTTGAGGCCAAGAACTAGAAGTACTCCAGTTTTAAGGAAGCGAATCTTTATACTGCACCGCGCATACACACTTAACCGCGCGATCTTGTATAATAGTGTAAAGGGCTGTGACCAACTAGCGATTGAAGTAGACTAGCTGCGACCGAACGGTTATATATACATAACTACTAGGTCCGTACGTATAACTAATAGCTAAGGTCCATACGACCTAGCCTATAACATTACCTCCCTCCTTTCTTAGACTCTGCGAACTACTGTTACTTAGCTAATTATTCGTATCTAGAGTTATTAGACTGCGTGGCCTTTATTTAGGTCTACTAGTGTGACTACTTGTACGGCCCTCCGTATTATTTAAACTGCCGCTGCCTCGCAGTTCTTAAGCAGCGTGGTAACCGGCAATAAGTGATTCTGAGGACCTAGTTACTCCGTACGTTGCGATCCATCCAACGCTAGTCCATAAGGACCTACTTACAGAGCCTCCGCAGGAGCAACAAGTATGCTACTAAGCAGCTACCTAGCCCTTGTCATCTTGTTCTGCCTTATATTTACGTATAGTAAGTCTATCTAGCTCAGATATTTTATTTATTGCCGTTTTCATACGGAATGGAAGACGTAGTTATAAGTAGTGCTCTGGCTTTATTGGGGTAAGGAGATGGAGTCCATTAAAGCCTGTTAGCTGTGATAATTGTACGTATGTGCTGATGAAATCTGCCCCTTTTTTATGTTTTCTAGTCAGAGCTAAGAATGCCATATTATAGCTTTGTCCCTGGGCTTTATACTCTGTGATTATAAACGTAGGGGTTAGGAAATAACCTTTCCTAGTGAACGGTCTAGGGCTTCGAGCAGAATTTAACCCATAAAAGGTGTTTGGCATAATCGGAATTATCTTTTGCGGAAGATTATGCAGTTAAATATTTCTTGTTGTTGGTAAAGATATAAAACAAGCTAGCGGTGGCTTAGTAACAACTAATATTTTATTAGCTGCCTTATATATATAGGCGTTTGGATTAGGCACGAATCCTTTAAGTATATATTCTGCCCCGTTTATTACCTTGAGTCCTTGATATATGTTGCTTGTTGCAGCGACTGGCATGCCCATTGTGAATAGGAGATAGGCCGGTATTTTAACTATGCTAGAGTCTATAGTTGAGTTGGCTGCCTGGAAGGCAAGCTTTTGAGTAGTACCTTTGATCGGGGTATGTTCCGACAAGAATATATATACCGGCTGGTTGTGTAATTAGGCAAATTGTAAAGCGGCTTAGATATTTAATCTATATCTTACGGCATTCAAGGGTATAACTGCTTTTGACTTTTTGTTTAGAACGATATCGTCGCCGCTGATCACTTTTACGTTTAGAGAATTAACATCCTCCCTTGTTTGTTGGCCAGACCGTAAACGTTTAAGGAGTGCAGCATACGCTATATCTGTTGCCCGCATCTGTTCGTTTAGGATTATAACGGTAATAAACTTAAGCCAGAGTTAATGTCCTAAGTAGTGCTTGTTTTCGTATGTTTTACCATGTAACAGTTAGAACTGCTCGCCGGTCTTAGTATACTCCGCTTGGGTAGTTAGCTTATTAAGATATAGCATCGATATGTTTTTTATAGGCTCGAACTGATAAAAGTCGCTACATAATATAACAATAAGCATGGCCCTAAAGCTATTGTTGTCTTGCTTCCGTGCCTTTTTAAGTTGCATATATACTTTATATAAGTTAGATGTAGACATCATGCTACATTCGTCGATCATTAAAATATCGGTTGCTTGCTAATCTTGGCATTCTGTCTTTAAGAGTTTCTTGCCTGAGATAACCTCGTTGTCGCTATTTGGTAAATTTGGGACTACAAGTCCTACTGCGGAGTGTATTGTGGTCCTGTTAATGTTAGCCCCTGCACAGCCAGACGTAGCTATAAGTCGGATACGCTTTTGCTTCCCCTTATGTTGTAATGCTGCTACTAATGCTTATATAACATGGCTCTTTTTAGTGCCACCTTCTCCTGATAAATGAAAAAGTAGTTATAGGCAAGGAGTAGTATTAATACTTTGCTTATCTTCGATGCTAGTAAACTTATTGTTGCTTTTTTGGTAATGGTTTACTTTGTTTAAATGCCTTAATATTAGGTCGAGAGCTATAGCCTGTTTCTGATTTAACCCTTGTTTTTTTGCTATTGTTTGGCTAAGGTAGGCCTAAGTGATTTTAAATCTAACTAACACATTAAGCTGTATAGGGATACGCTGTTGTTCGGACTGCTGTAGCTGTGCTGTTCGTAGCATTATGATTGGGTCTTTGTTTAGCCCAAGTAGCTCTGTATCATAGTGATGACCTAAGTCTTTAGGAGTGTTTGGCCTATCGATGTTATGGCTATGATCATTTTCTCTTTTAGCGTCCTGTAGAATTCTTCGATTGAGTATACTAATCTTATCTTTCCATTGCTTAATACAGCTTTTTGTTATAGCAAATACTTGATCAGTTCGTCCTATGTTTTCTGCTTATAAACGCGTTACCACGTTGTGATATATTGCTAGTTCTTTTTTTAAAGGGTACTTGGCCTGTTCGGGAAGCGTAGCGTAGTTAGTCTGGTTTAATAGATTAGCCGTCCTTCCAAACATCGGGATTCCGGATTTTTCTGATTGTACTAGCTGCTGTAGTAGACCGTTTATAAAAGCAACCAACTCGTTACGATGTAAGGGATCGTCTGCCTCTTCCTCGTCCTCGCCTAATACTATATGCTCGTTGGTTGCTAAATCGTCGTTATCAACATCTGATTCGTAGTTTATTCTAAAATCTTATTATAACGTGTCACGTTTTGTATCGTCCTTTGACTTTTAAAGCAGATCAAAATTAGAGCATATAAACTGTAGCCTATTAAAGCATTCTAGTCTTCTGTGCTCCTATAGCAATACTGGCTCTATACTTAAAACTGCAATAAATTGTTCCCAAGGTATAAATAGGCCGAGCTTTATCACTTGTGACCATGCGTACAACGTATCATTTTGCCTAGTAGAGGGCAACATGCTTTGAATTATAAGAGTTGCTATGTTTTTTAAAAGTCGAACTTGCTGACAGTATTGACTACGGTCCTAAGGATTATTAAAGGAGCAAAATCTAGCAGGCCATATATTTTTTGGTTTGAGCACAGTTTGAACATAGGACATGTAATCATATAAGCAAAGATGTTATAGCTGAGGACCTCTTGCTTTATAGGCCCGTAGGATGGTTGGACAGATGCCCTTTTCTGGCTCGAACGAGTACATTTCGTCCAGTGACTGGTGTTTTAATGTTTCCTTATCTGATTCGGATGCCTAGCGTTGAAGGCTAGGCCAAGCTTGCATGATCTTCCAATATAAGGTTAATGTATGAACCTATTGCTATGTATCTTAGGACAAATAATAAGTGTTATAGCTAAGTATATAGTTTGTTATATTAATAGAAGATAGTTCCTGTTCGGAGAATATCCTGTTGGAAATTCTAGTCATGAAGCTTTTAGTTATAGACTCTGACTGGTTGGCATCCACAAAACTTGGAGTTTCTTTTAATATGTTTAAATGCGTAGCTATTAATACTAATTGCTGATATGTAGGTGACTTTAGCTTCGTAGTATAGTTAATGATATAATGCATTAACAACAAGGTCTGAGCCTTTGTAAAAATTAGCAAAAAGTCGTGGTTATGGCAAAGAGCTGCTGCTATTATTTTATTAAACCAACTATAGTTATGGTTGTTTCGCTTGATATGGAGCACGCCTTTTGTGTTGATATGGCTATATGGTACTTAAGCCCATGGCCACTTAAAACGGCATTGAGTTTTTGACTGGCGTTTCTTACTCTTTGTATTAGCATATTTTCGACATGTTGGTGTACACTTATGCTTCTAGGCGCCAGTGGCAATAAAATGAGCTTCCTTCTCCCATTCTTCTGCAACCTTATGCTTTGACGATAAAAGGTCGTTATGAGGCTTGACTCGTGTGTGACCTTCGGCTGCTCGCCTGTCTGAAATAGCTTCGTCCACCTCTTCCGAAAAATGCTCATTAACCCAATTTAAAAACTTCGCTAGTTCCGCTAGGTTATTATTATATTATATAAAAGCGATGGCCTGATTAATATCGATGTTGCTAAAAAACTACATCACGCCGTGTAAATGGAACGCGCCCCGGCCATTTGTCTTAATACAGCCAAAGTACTAGTCAACAGGACCAAACACTTCATTACGAGAACCAACATCAACAAGTTCTGTGAAAAACGCCTTTACATGCCAATGGAACCATTGCACTGCTGTAACAGGGTCTTAGTTCACTTCTTTTCTCAGTGTTGGCAACAGCTGGAAAATATGGCTGTTGAACCGCCTGAGTTGTCTTTTATGATATAATAACCCTTGTAATTTCTTCCCCATCTTAATTTGTACTGGGAACGTTAGATCGTTAGGGTTTATAGTAAACCATATTGCAGGCAAGCCATAGCGAATAACCATACTCTTGATTTTTTGTCGTTGGGACATTTTTTCCTTGTTAGATAAGGGCTGCTGTTGGCCATAAATTGCTATTTCTCGTAGCAATGCTTGCATATTAGGATTGCTTACAGACATATTACTTCGTAGCTCAGAAGCAGCCTTTTGTAACTTAAGTGCTGAAAGCGAGTTGCAAATCTGCTTAACCTTATAAAAGGACGATTTTTTTGAACGAGCAGAGCTAATACGCGCGTTATTACTCCTGATAATACGATTAAATACAAGAAATGGGAAAACAGGATAAGTTGCAGCATGGCCACCGTGCTGGCGAAGCTTAATAGAGGCCCAACTAATTAATATATTAATGTTTAATGCTTAAAAAGTTTGTATAATAGCATGTAATGTTCACTTACGTCCTTAAACCAAAATTTGTTTCTTTAGCAGCGTCACAATCTTCAGAGCAGTCTGCCGTAGTGCTTACTAGGCCATCCCATCCATATGGGAAAACTTTGATAAATGTAAAAGTAAAATAGTTCGGATCCCGAGTTTTTAAAAACTTGTTGCCAGATGTAACTCGAACATATGGTTGGTCCCGGAGACTGGCTTGTACAAACTGCACCTTTTTAATATCGGTGGCCTCTTTTTGGTCTATTAAGAGAAACCCAGAAGACGTTAACATAGTTACCAGGTCTGACTCGCTGTTAAGACTACAACAATTATCAGTAGGACGTTGGGTAGGCAGTGTAGGCTAATCGTTAATAGATACATTGCCCAATTCTTCGACTAGTACTTGCTCAACGCCTTCGGCTCTTATGCCAGTAATGCTGTTAAGCACTGGCAAATCTGCCGGCGTTAATTGAGTAGGGATGGTCTCGGCCGGGGTAACAGGGGTAGATGAAGTAGGGCCGGGCAGGTTAGATTCGTCAAGTGTTGGGAGGCAACCTGCTTTAAGGGGGACATATCCTGATCGTTCGGCGGCTTCTGCGGTAGCATCTGGAACAGTAGTAATGCCTTCAAGGATAGCTGGCAGTATTATCTCTTCCGCTGTTCCCCACATATCCCAGAACGTTTTGTTTTTTATAATATCGTTGTATAAATGGTTGTTTGCCCAAAGCTAAGATAACGCTTTGATCATAACAGTCTTGCAAAGTCCAAGAAAGGGTAATATGTCCTTTTCTTGCGGCGAATTAAATCCAACCCATACAACCTTAATCTTACCCTTTATGTCTTCAATTAGTCGAAGGAGTATTTTTGCAACAGAGGATATATCGTTGGCAAAAACAAAGATATGTCCAGTGACCTTGCGATAGGACAGGTTTATAGGGTGGCTTGTTTCAGGATCTAGTGCAAACTTGGCGATATGGCCAAACGCAACGCCAATAGCTAGAAATCGCTCTTCAAAAGGGCGTAGGACATCGATCTCCTCTAGCCAAAGATGTTCACATAGTACCCGTAGCATATCTAATCAACAGCAAGGTAGCAAAGTTCCTTTTATAATGTCTAAGTTGCAGGATTTATATATAAAGACGTTGCTGTCTAATGTAAAACATTTTTTGCAACTTAAACGGCATGGACTGCTTTTATTAAGGTTGGAGAATCGTTTTTGTAACTTGTTCTGGAGCCGTTGCGGAAACTGCGTAGTATGTGTAACTACTATGTCCGCCTTAGCAGTCTGTATGTGGCAAAGCCGGCACCATTCCAATAGCAGCAGTTTAAGATCCTGGGTTTTAGCCCAGAAGCAAGAAATATATTTAGCTTTTCGGTCGTTAAAGATAGGATCAAGATATTTTATGCTTTTTAAGTCCTGAACTTTAGTTGCATAAAGTCCATTTGATACGTTTAAGTAAGCTTAGACCGCTTTTATAACACCGCTACCACTTAGTCCATGGGTATTAGAGCTAAGGTTCTAGACGTTTAATAGAAAAGGAAGAGGTGATTTTAACCTAAACGTGCTTTTAAAATATTTAACTAGTGCTGGAGGGCAAAAGAGAGGCGGTAATATTAATCCAAATATACTCTCGGTATACACGGATGGTAATAGATGGTTTAGCTGGCAAGTTAATCCTATATTAAGAATAAATGTTAATTGTAGCAGTATATAAGCTTGAAAACGAGTTGATAGTAAATTCCATTGGTTAAAGGCCATTATAACTAAGTTAAATAACTGTAGTTGGCTGCTTATATTAATAATATCAATAAATAATGTTGTTGAATAATAAAGATAAAGTGTTTCTTATATCAATTTTTTCTTCGCTATTAAAACAGCTATTATAATAGTATTTGAATATAATATACAGGCTAATAGTTTAAGCTATGGATTAAGCATTTTAACGGGCATGGTTGTCTGTTTCTAACGTTATTATTTTAAAGGGGAGCTGTGCAAGCTGACATGAAGCAAGTCTAGCTTATCTTTCGCTATGCTTACTTAAGCACAAGTACGGGATAAAATGTACGAGCTAATATTTTAAACTATTGCAGCATTATAAGTGGTTTGCTTACATAGATCACTGCTAAGGGGTTAAAATTCCCGTGATGACAATAAGGGGATCTTTGTGATCAATACTGTACATACTTAGCTATACACTCCTTAGATTCTGGACTTTAGCACCCAGGTTTTCAAATTGAATTCATCTTTGATTTCCTTTATTTTTACTTAATTATTTCTTACTTCGTGTGATCACCCGAGTCCCCATTAATATAGTTAGATTTAACCAGTCTGGGATGCGTAATATGTAGATTACGTCCTAAACTAGGGCTCACGGGTTTTGCAGTCACCTGTGGCCGTTTTAATATATAAATATTCTTAAGTTATTCCTTTTATAAAGTAGGTATGCTAGCGCAGTAGAATAGCTTATTATTACTGTAACACTTTATAGCATTTTTTATAACGCCTTATTTGCAGCGCTTTGTAGCACTTTCTTGCAGCGCCCTTGCAGCTCCTTATAGCTCCTTGCAGCGCCCTCGCAGCGCCCTCGCACCACTTTCTTACAGCGCCCTCGCAGCTCCTCGCAGCGCCCTCGCAGCGCCCTCGCAGCCCCTTATAGCTCCTCGCAACGCCCTCGCAGCGCCCTCGCAGCGCCCTCGCAGCTCCTTATAGCTCCTTGCAGCTCCTTATAGCTCCTCGCAGCTTCTTATAGCTCTTCGCAGCTCCTTGCAGCGCCTTCGCAGCTCCTCGCAGCGCCCTCGCAGCGCCCTCGCAGCTCCTTATAGCTCCTCGCAGCGCCCTCGCAGCGCCCTTGCAGCTCCTCGCAGCTTTTTACAGCGCCTTGTAGCACCTCACACCACTTTTTTTTAGCATTCTTTACAGCACTTCCTTTGCTGCCTTTTAAGTTAATTAAGTACTAGTTATAATAAGAGTTTAAATCAACATAAGGAATGCTTGCAAAATATAATCTACTATAAAGCTTATAAGGATTCCTCCTTTAATAATTATAGCTAATAACTACAACACCGCTATTAAGGAGTTGGCACTATGGGAGGGTGGACTGCCGGCATCTGACAATAATTGTCAGATTCACCATTGCGCTAAAAGATTGGCGTGACCAGTTATTTCTGTAGGTATGCCTTATATCTGACAATAATAGTTTAGCACTGTAGCTAGTTAAGAATAAGCAGCTAGCATATCCATGTAAGAAGGGATAGGGTTAATCGAGCTAAAAGGTATAGTTAGCGAAGGTGTCCGGCTAATAATAAAGCATAGGTTGTATGAGTTATTTATTAGATTATGTCGAGCAGGCACTTTTGGAAACTATGCTTGTAACTGTGCTTGTACTTGCAGAGACAAGGTGTTATACGGCCCTTAACTGCCTATCTGCCCATTTGCCCGGTAGCAAGGTCGGCGATATCAAGAAAATAGCATATGTGGCATCATTTCGTGTTTGCTCGAATACTTTTCCAAGCCCTAGTATGTTAATCTTTGCTGCAAAAGGCTTTAAGAGCTAGAAGTGCTCGATGCTAAGGTGTATATAACTAAGTAATCGAAGGTAAAATTAATATCAATATTGCTAGCTTGTTCTTTAGTCACCCCTTGTACGTGTGCTCTATAAAGCTGTTATATTAAGCTTGTTAAGGTAGGGGCTAAGACGTGCCTTTTACTGTTCTTTATTCCGTATGAAGACGGCAATAAATAGAATATTCGAGCTAAACAGGCTTACTACACGTAGATATAACGCAGAACAAGATAACATATAGCTACACCAGCGGAATATAGTCGGTTAAGCCTAAGTAACACATAAGCAGGAACAGTAATGCTAAAGGAAACAAATATTGTTTATCTATACAACGCTAACACTGTTAATGCGTAAAGGCCTGCCGAAAGCGTTACAGAGCTCGTGAAAAATACCTTAAAATATATAAATACGATCTAGCCCAGGCTAACAACAATAACAAAGATTTATCCACGCTTAAAGGCTTCGTATTAAATAATAAGGGTAGGTTTTGGCCGACGAATCTCCTATATAGGAGGTTATGTCTTATGCGAGGGGGTTTACAACAAGAGGTATTTAGTAGGCAAAATGCACGAATCAGCCACGAACACTTTAAGTTTCCTTGCATAACGCGCTGTTCCAAATCACGAGGTTGACCGGTGCGCCAATACACAACGCCATAGACAGCGAGATTCCGCTGGTATACAGAACTATTTATATTCATGTTCTGCATGCTGATTGCTATTATTTGTATCTTGTAAGGACCGTTCAGGCCAGTCTGGTTATATATTTGGTAAAATTAACATAACGTGAGTTGCAGAATTCAGTAAGTTATCGAATCTTTAAACGCACATAGTGTTATAGAACGCTGCGGAATATCCTCCGGGGGGTTAGGGGTATAAGGGCACGGGAACTTAGCCTGTGCGTATATATACTAGCGAAAAAATCTATCCTGTATAAGTAAGTAGAACATATCCTTTTCTGTGTAATAACAATAAGTTTATACTAAAACTATTAGTGGTGTAAACTATAACATATTGCGCTTATTCGAATTTATCCTTGATTAATATTAAAGAAATGTACTTAAACACCCTATGATGTTGTAGCAAGTCTGAATCTATATATAAAGGTAAAGAAGAGCATTTAATTAGGAACTCTAGATTATTTTATCTACGACAAAAACTCTGAGATCCTGACAACTCGCCTTATTCTTTTTATTTTGCAAACCGTACTACGCTAGGCTTGGGTTTTTTGTCGACTCTGGCGTTGCGCTAACAGCAGCCGTCACAGCTCCAACTTCGTAAGTGACTGCAGACAGTTAAGTCACTGATTTAACAACACTTTATATTGTAATAGTGTGATGGTATAAGGATGTAGTTCTGTTCTGTGGCAGGGGTTGCCCACTTGCTCCTAGTGTATTTCGAACATATTGCTGACTTATATCTTGAGCTATTGTTATTGGAAAACTATTGGGCCGCTAATGATTTGGTATTGTACTTTGGATTTAATGGTTTAGTAATAGCCTCTAACATTGCCTTTTGTTCTGGAGTGGCATTAGGGCCCGAGAACTTCTGGATTACTGCAGCTTTAAGTGTATTAATGTAAGCTGTTGAATTGTTAGTCCTGTTTGAGTTAATACCTATAGCTGCTCGATTTAGCTTGGAACTCCTTTGATTTACCGTGCCACTTGCTGAGGCTGATGATGCTTAGAACTAGAGGCTGGGCCAATCGATCTGATAAAGCTGTAGTGGGAAAAACTACTTGCCGGGTGTGTTTAATGCTTAGTGGCCGAGAAGGCGTGTTGCAAGGCATTGCACAACTCAGAAATATGACTAACTACTATTTACAGTCTGAGCTTTGTCAATATAACCATTATAAAGTTTCAGTTAAAATTAGTGACATTTACCCTTACTTATTAGTTATAAATGTGTTACAGATTTTAAAAACATTAAGTTAGCGAACGTATTTTGGACTTTTTCAAAGTTATTAAGACCTATAGAATGTGTTTTTATAACGCTGCGCGCACCATATTTAAAATATATAATAGTCTGGTGTATACTATGTGTATTATTCGAGAACGAGGTTAAATCTCTACTTTACCAAAATGTATAATACACTCCTTCTTGCAATGGTGGTAATTACTACGTAAGCGCTAAGTTCAGGTGCGATTTTCAGATATCCTAACTTTTGTTTTACTAAGGGGCGTAAAGAGTACGAATATTGCTATTATATAATGGAGGTAGGTTTGCCATATTAAGCATTAGTCTCTATGGAATCATTATTATTAATGTTATTGTCCTTGTTATTATCATTGGCCCTGTTATCTTCATTGGCCTTGCTATACTTATAATCCCTAGGTTCATACCTAAAATCTTCATTGTCATTATCGTCTCTAAAATCTCTTACATCTAAAAGCGGCGCACTTGGACACGCTTTTAAAAACCCACAGACGGCATCACTAAGTGACTTTTTATATTCTAGCTATAGGTTAAGTCAATAATACGGCAGCTTGCCATTTGCAATAGGAGCATCCTTTCGACGTAAGATTAAATTGTAAGAAGAAAGCCGGCTACGGTATTGAAAATTACTAAATGCAAGCATTTAAAGTGAACTGATTCTATCTAGTCCAAAAACCTAGCTTACTAGATCTTAGAAGCCAGGTGTTATTAACTCTAACTTATGATTGTAAAAACATAAGGAACTATGTTGCTTTATGTTCTGCTTAAACTGCCGCACATGAAATACTTTCAGCGTGCCTTTCTGGCAGTAAGGCTGAAGGAGAGGGGGCTGTTATTAATAGGTTAGTGGTCTTAAATCGCCTGATAATATGGACAATAGTTACTTATTAAACGAAATGGGAAATAGGTTAGGCCGAAGCATTCGAGATCCAGCACACTAAAGTAATACTTTAACCTTTTCTAGGCCTTATGGCCCCGTATAAACAAGCTGATTAGGTCTTCTTTATCTTTTATATAGTAACTGAAATTACTTTCCCCGTTTTCTGTCCTCACTTAATAAACCATTCGCTAAAGCAACAACAAATGCTAAAAAGCCGCCTTTAAAAGAAAAAAGGGGGAATAAAGGTTTATAACTAAGAAATATAACTCTTTTAAGCCTTTAAATAAAAACAAGAAGGCGCTAATATCGTATTCTTCTTTATTATCTGCAAGATCTATAGTATTTTTAAGTTTAAAGGACTAAAGAGCGACGTGCCTTCTACAGCCATCATATAAGGTATATAATAATGAACTCCACCTAAGACATAGCCGCAACTTAAGGAACTAGAGATAGGGCACATTAAGAAACTCTATGAGTCTGCCGAGGGATTTAAGGCGAAAGGCATTAAGGGGAAAAGTATTAAGGGAAAGGTGTTTAAGGTGTAATTTAAGGGTCTCGTTAGTCTTCCAATAGCAAAAACTATCGAAAATGAGGCCGAAGTCAGAAATGATGCATAATTCCCTAATATATTGTAAGACGTAGGATCGCTTAGACTGATCCAAAAAAGCGGCGATGTTCTTGTTCGGTTGGCCCCGGGCAGATTGATTTTGTTTTAAAATAACCGATTAATAAAGTATAAGGGCTGCATGCTCGTAAGCGGTTTTAAAGGCTTCGGAAAAGGTTTTAAAGTCTTGTGTCTCCTTAACCTAACAGATTTTAGTAATAGGTGAAAGTAAGGAATGTGATACTTATCATACGTTATTTAAGATAAGCCGGAGAATTTCGGCCGGGAGTTAGAAAAGACTCATTTTGCTGTTTTATGGTTTGCGCATAGATAGCTCAAGCACGAAACGTTGGGACTCGAATTGTAAAAAAATGTAGTAGGAGAAGGTAACGCACGAGCCAAAGGCTAGCTTCTTATAGGTAAGCCCTAACTACGTAAACACGACCAGCTTTAACCAGTTAAGCTAGGAGCTTAAGTCGTTATAACTGCGTCAGGACAAGCTTGTTAATTTTCTTACTTCATGTTTGCAATCGTCCTTTATTTCGATTAAATTAAACCTGATTAATATACCTAGCCAAAAAAGGTGGCTTTCGCAGGTGGGCTAGGTGCTAATTACTACTTAAAGGTGTGTTAGTCATAACGCTATGACGACCGTGTATTAGTTTCCGCTGTATGACAGCTTCTGCAATGTGCACTAGTCTCTGCTAATGACCCCTGGACTCGCTCCCGCTTACTGCCCCGTATTCATCTCGCGGAAACTGACCTGTTTTTATTTTATACGGAGGAATGTGATTAACTAATATAAGGCCTTAAATTTTAACTGATAATTACCTACTTATTTTCTATTTATTTTATAAACAGGTACTTAATGCTGCGTTAAAGCCATACGAACGCCACATAAAGATAGCAAGCCTCGTGAGCCTGAAGGGCGAGCGGCGGATTAAAATATAAAAATATTTACTTTCTTTCCGGAGTGGGGGCCGGCGTAGAGCGTATGCCCCCCGGAGGTCAAAAAATTTAAAAAGAATGTTGAATTATGGTTATTTGTAGCGCAGCTGCTACGGCGTAGCCGTCTGAATTCAGCGCAAATGCCAGCTTTAGCTTCGTATAATAAGGTTCTGCTTTACTTTACCGCGCCTTATGTAACTACTTTCCTTACTTTACCAACTTTCTTTACGTAACTAATATTTCTTACTTTATTAACTTTTTTTGCGCAACTAATCTTTTAGCTATTAATTATTTTTTTACGATGGCATTAGCATCCCCGTCCTTCTTAGTTTCATTTTTACCTACTATGGTGGCTTTAGACGTAAATCAGAGAGATGACATGCTTATGATTCGATTTACAAATGCTAAAGCCCTCTTCGACGCAGTTAGACAGGTTTAGGGCAACTTTTTCATTGTTTAGAGTATATTTTTTTAACCTTAGCTTTTTAAGAATTATCTATTAATTAATAGGTAGACGTCCTTCCTGCTGATTTTAAAGACCTATGTCTCCGAGAAAAACGCCCTTTTCGCATCCGCCGGTACCATGCAAATCAGGGTCTTCTGATTTTTACGATTCCTACTGACCTATACGAAGCACTTCACTTTGAGCTCTGGAATGAATATTCCGACAAGCTTGTTTAAAATAATCAACGGAAAGACTGGAAAGCAATCGGTAGTACTACTTTTTGATTGCGAGGTTATTATGGTGGTGACGGCGGAGAAGGCGATTTAAGTGGTGGCCCAGTATTAAAACGTGGTCTAAAAGGTTCTTGGCCAACGCTGGTTATCGAGGCAGGGGACTTTAAGTCTTCATCTGCCCTCCGAGATGATATGAGGTGGTGGTTTTTAGCGTTGAACTATAACGTTAAAATTGTGCTCCTTACTAAGTTTAATTACTAAAATCAAACGATTATGATCGAGAGATAGGAAGAAGAAGAACTACAGAATCGTTAAGGAGCTATGAGAACATAATAAGTAAACGGTGGCAGTGCTTTCTAGCCGGCATTATAGCAAAGCATTGCTATTACACGGGATATTACTACCGATTTATACCGTGTTATTAATGGTGCCCTGGTACTTTTGTTTTGGCTTCTTTTTTTATAACCTTTTAGTCCATTATAGGGAGATTATATTATTAGTATTGCAGAGTTGTAGTCATATGTACGAGCTGTTTGGAGGAATGTTTAATTAAAACTGAGCAGATAGGCTGGTAGCTAATTAGAAATTAGAAACCTGGACTGAGAACATAGCGATGGATATTCTAGTTACCGCTGGACTGGGGCATGTCCTCCTTGTCCAGATCGAGTTCAGGATAGTGTTGGTAGATGCCACTTGAGTAATTTTGTCTTCTCTTGCTGGCGAGATACTTTATATACCTGTATACAACAAGAAAAGTGGGTAATTATTAGTTAAAATTTAAAAGCTTATATTAGTTGATCTATATCCTCTTTTACACGGCTACAAAAAAGGCCGGTCTATGGTAATAGAATCTCTATCACCTAACTTGGACATGGCATATTGTCTAATTATCAATCCTTAAACAGTCTATCCGAATCATCGGCCAAATAAGTCTAATTAGTTAGTTCGGAGGTTCTGGCTTATTAAGATCTACTTATTAGCGGATAGATTTAAAGCTGGCAGATTTATCAGCAGCTGACGACAGCTATGTGCCAGCCAGAATAAACAGCTAAGTTAATAATATATAATAAGTACAACAATGATCTGGATCAGATTCTATATAATGACTGCATTAGGGGCTAGATTTTTAATCATTATTATAAATTGATTTAACAGCTTTAGTTTAATTTACTAATCTTAATAATACAACATTTTTCTTAATTTTACATTACACTACTTATATAAATAAACCATGTTTTCCTTAAAGAATCATAAACTGCTAGCTACCTTTAAAAGATTGCTATTTAATTCCTTTTTAAAGCTTTTAAAGGTTACTTAGCTTTCTACACCTAAAGTTAATGCTGGCTTGGTTATCGTTCGTCCACTTTATAGTTAAATAGCAAGCTACGCTAATAAGATCTATTAGAATGGAAATCCCCGGGGGTACGCCATTATATTCCCTCTCGTTGGAGGCTTGCATGCAATTGGCCAAGTTGCTACTGTACTAGCAGACGCTACAACCCTAAAAGTAGGGGATCTCGTTGCCGCAGAACCCCTCATCCGAGCTCAGGATAATATAAACTTTAAAGTCCTATTAGCTATCTATTATAGCGTGACTAAAAAGGCTTAAAAATTATTTAAAAGCTAATAGTACAATAGCTCCTAAGCTGAACTGGTTCGGTTCTTACTTAAAAATGTCTATCAGTTTAATGAGTCCGCCCTATAAAAACAAGGCATTTTAATATAAGACTTTGGATACTTTAGCCAGTTTATAGTTCCGTATAGAGGTTTCCGTGAGGCGAACCTGATTGCTAGAAAAATTATCCTTATTGTACCCGTAACCGGAAACTTTAGCGGTGCCGCTGTTTATGTTGCGCTCGCCATAGGCGCATACGTTATTGCTATAGGCTATAACGAGAAGATTCTCTCTAAGCTTAAAGACCTAGCGCCAGAACGTATAAAAATAGTTAAAATCAGCAGGACCGCTAAAGCTAATATTACGGCTTTAGCTAAATTTAGCAAGGTCGATATTTTTCTTAACTTAATGCCACTTACCGCCACTAACACGGAGCATATTAACATAGGAATCCTCTTAGTTAAGCCGAAAGGAAAGGTTAGTCTAATAGGTGGGATTAACGAGTTAACAATCCCTTATTCATATATTTTAAACTAAAGTATTGTTTTAATAAGGGCATATATAAATATAAGCAAGCAAGCCAAAGATTTAATTAAGTTAATCGAAAGAGGAATATTAAAAGTAGGTGAAAAAGCAGGCCTAAAGACTAAAGGAACGTTTAAGTTCAAAAATGGTGTAAAAGCTCTAAAATTAGCTAGTAAAAAGGGAGGGGCTGGTCGAGCTGTTTTTTTTTTTTTAAATTAAGAGTAAGCTGATTAAATCTAGGCTAATATAGCGTTTAATAGTAGTTAACAGCATATAAGCTATATAACAAACAGGTTGCCTTTTATATGCATCTAAGCAATAGTTAAACATAAGCTAATTACAAATCTACAAATTAACAATATCATAGAATTGCTAATCTTTTTCCTTTCCCTGTACATATTATAAGTGATTATTAATATTAGGCAAAAAATAAACGTACGAGCTAGCTGCTCCTAAAGCTAATAAACAAGCTAAGCTTTTAGTCTAATTAATTAAGCCAATAAAGGTTTAGCTTTTCTAAAAACTTTATATCCATGTTGATAAAGCTCTTCCAAAAATCGAACTCGTAGATCTATAGCTTAGTCTAAATAGCGAACGTTACAGCAGTAGCATAACAAAGCAAATTAAGCTAATTAATACTTATGACAAGGACAATATTACTACAGTAAATAACGCGGTTACTAAATTACTTTTTAAGAAGTTTAAGGCAAAGTTTTAAGTTGTTGTATATGCTCTATTCAAATACAGGGAAATCTTTTGGAATAAAATTCCACTTCCACGAGCGCCCGGTGTAGTCTAAGAACAAAGAACCGATCTAGTTACTTTTGCCTAGCATAGCTAGGTAAAAGTAGGGTGCGAACCAAAAGCAGAAAACAGCGAAGCGGGCTCCTTAGTGCTCTGCTACAAAGTCGTAGGCGAGAAGGAGAAATATAAGAAATTTATCCGGTCGCACTAAACCTGGCCAGGTCTTCGAGTATCTAGATACGTGCATTAGATCGGCATAGTTAATGAACAAGTCCACCTTATCCGGACGGTAAAGTTCGGTATTAGCTACTACGACCTTGGGGCAGATTTTAAGAGTATTTTCTAGGAGCGCAGAGACAACAATGCCAGCAAGGTATACTAAAACAACGTTAGAATTTATATGATTAAGTAATAGTAGGTAAGAAAAGGGAATAAATAAAGTCTTCTTATATTTAACAATAATGGGCCAAATAATAATGCCCTACTGCAAAAGAAAAGCATCCATATAGTAGGTGTTGGTCTCTTTAGCTCTGTTTACAATATTGTTTAACCCTTTTTAAAAAGTCTTTAGTCAGTATTTAAAACTTGTCTTTATGCAAATATCCGGCAGAATTAAGGCGCGTTAACTTGGATCATAGAAAAAGGATTTTTAATATTGCTAACCTTCTTTAAACTTAAAAAAGTCGGCGGCGGATTAATACTCTTTAAGGTCCGGAAAAAAAATGGCCATATATGCCTAAGCTTTTAAAATATTTTAAATAATAAATAGGTAAAGCTAAAAAGCTGCTGCCACTTCGGTATAACCAGTGTAATCTATCCTAACCCCAAGCTATTCCAATATTTCCAGGGCAAACTAAAGCTAAACGTTGCTATAGATCCCTTATTAGTTTAAAATACCGTTTATAATAGCACACGTCTCTTTATATTTTCTTAGGGCATCTAGCTTAAGGTTGCTATCGTAGAATGCTTTTAAGAAGGTTAATTTATGTTAGCTTAAAAGCGCAGGGGGAGATGATCTAGCAGAATAAAATACCATCGGCATAATCCTTTTTTATGAGCATCGTTCTATTTATATTTTTTAAATTCTTAGCGAACTTTTTATTATTTAGCCCTTTCTTAATTTTCTTAATTTTCCCAATAAATAATTCTAATAGCCTAATATTCAAAACTGTCTTCTTTTTCATATCTATTTAACCTTCGTCGATCCTGGTAATTTGATCTTTTTATAACTGTAGCAAATTCTAGTGTTTTATAATATTGGTACTTTCCTCTTCAAGGTTTTTTTTATGTTTCTTATTAAAAATAGCACCATTTAAGTCATAAACGGACTCGTTGGTATTGCTATATTCGTGCTCGTCCAAAAATTGATAAGGATTTTAAGAATAGTAGCTCGACCTTATAGCAAGTTTAACAAAATACCTAGAAATTATACCAGCACCGTCCTTAGCCCGTATAATAGCATTACTAACTTTTTTAAACAGCACGTTATAATTAAAAGATACTAATTCGTTTGGGAAAAGAATAGCATCCTTTTCTGCGTTAGCTTTGTTATAGAATGTGTGCAGTAATACATTTAGCATACTATTGCTTAAAAATGTCTTCGTTATCCTTTTTATAAAGTTTATTAAGATAAAAATATTCTTCGGATCTATTACCTCGTCCTAAAGACTTTTTACTTTTTCCTTAGGCTTGATTAAACGTACTTAATTCGTCTTATGGTCCTGCGTAAGCATACATAGGATGGGTTCTTAATGATTATACATATTAACTGGCTTCGTAATATGCTATGCCTTACGAAGCGCTTATATATTATTAGTTTCGTACTTAAGCTTAAATAGTAGTAAGTATATACTTCAACAATTAAGTTATAAAAAAAATTCCCACTTTATCTAAGAACGAAGTGCTATATCTATACTTTATAATAATCGTTAAATCTTAAATGCTAGTTTCGGTATTTTTTTATAAAATTAAAATAATCTGGTCCAATTTTTAGTTAGATTTTTTAGTTGTTTTTGTTTATACGCCTTATGCCCTTTTTAGACCGTAAAGTCTAAAGCATATCTTTGCCACATAATGCTATAATAATCTTGCCGGTCCTACTATTTCGAACATAGACTAATAACTCACTAGTTCGTATAATATAATACTAAAAAAATCAATAAGTTACTAAGTCGTTTCTCTTTATATAGCCCACAATAATATTTCTAGCCTTTACGAAGTCATGTTAGCGTTTTTGCTAACTACAAAAACCACCGGCCTAAAAACAATGACTAATGTTCTTAGCACTAAGATCAATAAAAAAAGGAAAAAAGCCTTGCAAGTAAATTAGCATTAATCGGCAAAAAGATGCAAGCACGTGTTAAAGCATATAGTAAAAAAGACTCATTAAATCGTGTAGCTATTTAGTCAATCGATCCGTCCTTTAAAATATCTAATTCGAGGCCAGGAAGTATTGCTAAGAAGCTAGAAAATTTAAATCCGAGAACTTGCTCTAGTTTTTATATAGTTGAACCGCGTTTCTAAGATCGCACCCTTTTGCGATAACAGAAAACTACAGCCAGCCCTCCTAAGACATAAAAAACTTGCTAGAGTAGTTCCAGATACTCTTTCCGCAGATCTGAACTTTTGTTTTTTTAAGCAGCTTAATTATTAGCCCTAAAAGCTCTTTTAAGCTTAGGACAGGCTTGCCTAAAACTTTAGCTTGTTATATAACTATATTTTTATAATACTATTTTAGGCTTTACAAACGGCTAAATCGGCGGTCTTATAGAATAATATCTTTAAACGAGAGGTCTTTATGTTTATTGTCTTTAAATGTTTCTGTCTTAGGTTTATCTTTACGGAAAAGGTTAGCGCAAGCATTTTTAATGTTCTAGAGATTCGGCTACTTAACCTTAAAATAAATATCGCGCAAATCAGCTTTAGTAATCTCGGTATTGTTAAAAAACTTATCTATACTATTCGCTTGCAGCGCAGCTAGGAGTAGTAACGCATGTAATAAAAGAAGTTAACAAAACAGGAAAAGCTTGATTTCTTTAATATCCTGCATTAATGTATTAATTTCATATAGTTTATAGGGGGTGTTTTCTTGTATGTTTAGCTGATATCTTATCTATGTTGCTGCTTTATTGTACAGCGTCTGATAGTGGTTAAGACGTTTAAGAACAAACACATTATCTAAGGGAGGATAGCTTCCCTTACCTTCCTTGTATTGGTCTTATAGCCTCTTTTGCTTTTGCTCCTCCGACATGAGATTTAAGTGGCTAGAGCAGCTAACCGCTAGGATCCTGGCCCGCAAACAATAAGAATTGCCGGTCCTATATATTGCCGGTGTTGTTTAAACCCGGGATATACTTAATAAGCCTATGGAATGCTGTATTAAATAAGGGTATTAGCGGTTAGCGAACGTTAAGAAGATCAGAGCTTGAATACTAATAGAGCCAAGAACGTCGCACCTTAGCAGCAACCCTTTAGCGAAGCTGGAAATGGACAACGTTTACCTGACCAATGTTGGCAAAATTATTGCAGCAGTGGACGGGGGTTTTTACGCTAAGACTAGCGGCTGTATCGAGCTAGCCAGGCATAAAGGTATTTTAAATATTTTTTATGATGATTTCGGCTAGCTGTAGCTTATTACTGTTTTATCGGGGGATAAAGAACGGGATTTTAGGGAAAGGGGGGCTGCTGCGGTGAGTAATTAGGAAATGGAAGTTTCCGATCAACGTGGGAAGGTGGGAGCAATTGCCGATTTAGGCTGTTGTATGCAAAAGATATAGAAGTAGAGGATCGGGGGGGTTAGGGGTCTGTTTGGCCTGTTTGGCCTTGATCAGAAGCGCTTCTAACGTCTTCTTTTGGTTGAGGAAAGCTATAGCGAACTTGCCGAATATCCGGGGCATGTTAACGTGGCGCTGGGCATGTGTTGCGAGGCCACGGGCGGATTTTTTAATATGTTGCTAAGTTGCTGGGAAGTTGATGGTAGTAGGCGAGGCATTATGATTTTGCGGGATGATGATAGTTCGATAGTTGATAGCGAGACCGTTAGCTTTAAATACGGTGGCAGGACCGCGGAGGGCATTACGCGTACAATCGTTGTACGGGATTAGAGATAGCTTCTAAGACCTACAAAAGGGGCTATAAGCTATTGCTGCGTAAGGGGACCGGGGTAGCCTTACTAGCAAACAAAGAGCAATATAGCTTTTTAAACTATTAGTCCTTGCTTAGTTGTGATTTGTATTAGCGGCCGATCGGTAATAAATGCCTGTTCGTAGTTTAAGCACAAAACACTTAGAACTTGTTCGGTTGGCATAAGTAATGCTAACATTATAATAGATAGGAAGACGAGGCATACGGACAAAAGTGGGCGGATGCTTAAGGAAACAACACGAGGACGTGCGGATGTGTTAATATGAGGAGTTATGTACTATAAAGCAAAGATGTTTTTGTAAAAGTGCGTGGTTGTGCACTTAATAATATGGTAAGTTGGTGGGCTAGGTTAACAATAAGTACTTAAAGTAACAGTAAGTAATAGTACCTAAGGTATGCGTACTTTTAAGTATTTAAGGTAAGTATTTATTTACCTGATGTATTGCACCATTTACTTAGGTAGGTAGGTAGGTACCTTGCAAGAAATCCATTACACTAATGATTTGAACGGACGTAGAGAGTTCAAATGTTTCTGTTTTTTAAGGGAAAGAACCTGATTCGAGTTTAGCTGGGCGCTCCGGAGTCATGTACAAGGTAGTTGCGGTCCGGTCCCATTTGTACTACACTTTTTTTGTGCCTTTGACTTTTGATTTCTCTTCTCTCTGTCCGTTCGCAGCTTGCAAAAGCTGCAGAAGTTAGGAGTAGTAGCAGCACTGTAGTGATTAGGAGCGTAGTTATTAAAAGACGAAATGTTAAAGTGCTTTATAGGCTAATTAGAAAATATATGAATAAAGTGTTTGCTACTTTGTACTTATGTAAGGCAATGTACCTACTTAAGGTAAGTAAGCAGGTAAGTACTAAGAGGTAGGTATTTATATATTATTGTTGATTACTTAGTAAAGAGTTAGATTAAATTTAATCTGCTAAGTGGTATTTCTGGTGGGTGAGGGCAAGCCTACACCTTAGTGCCATAGTACTTTAGCGCCCCGGGGTTATTAGTTAAATAAGCAAGGATTGTAGCAATTATGTTAAAAACTAGCACTTAACTATATTTTTGCAAGGTATCCACTATGTCCAGAGACTAATATAAAACAAGAGCCTGTCCGTACAAAAAAGCCATGTCTACTTCGTATAAATTTATGTTTAAAAAATAGCAGAAAAAATCAAACGCGGAGGCCACCCACTTTGCTGTGTTAGGGACTCGAACACTTCGCCTGCGACGGCAAAGTGGGCGGCTAACCAGCGACGCTAATCAGCTTCCGATTACGAGGGTTACTTTTTTCTAAAAACATATACTTAGTGTTAAGGGCTAATACAGGGACCTTACGCAGATCCTTGCAGAGCTCCGTGACAGTACTGCTACGTTTTTAAGGTTCTGCTACTACTTTAATTTATCTAAAATTCTGTAGCGATTGCAGACAGGCTTACCGGCAAAGAAAGGTTTGCTGCAACCCTTACTAATACCCCCCCTAAGGTAAGTGGTGTAAGCTATACCACCATAAATACCATGTAGATACTTAAGTACTGTGGCACTATGATGTGGCTAGTATGTGGCTGTGGGGTGTGGGCTAGCCCACACTACCATAATTACCACTTAGCATAAGTATAAAATTAGCAACCCTCTCTACCTTTAATACAACCTATTCTGCAGCCACTCAGTTATTTTGCACCTAACTTTCTAATTAATAGTACCATTTAGCAGATTAGATTGAGACCTCTCTCCACCTGAAAGCCCACAGCCTACTTTGACCTACGTAAGTACAATAAACCTACCGCTGCAGAATCTCTCTACTGCAACCTACTTACCTTTTACTGATTAAGAAGGACCTTTTAGGCAACTGTGCTTATTTGCTAAGGGTGTTATAGGGACAACTTCTGATGCACTTACTTTTAAATTCGCTAGGTCGATTTCTAGACTTCTTTGCTTACAACATAACCCATTAGTAACCTACTACCTTTTATCTATTACTTTAGTCTGTTTAGCTCTAAGGTTATTGATTACTTAGGTAGGCTTAATACTGACTCTTCCTACCTTTCGGCCTATATTTACCTAATACGGTTCTTATCGCCTTCCGAGCATGGCAAGTTTAAGTTTAAGTTAGGAGGTGCTGCTTATAGCCCAGTGCTCCAGATGTAAGCTTTACTTTGTTATTAAGGGACCGCTAAAGGTGATTAATTGGAATATTAACCACGTCTAAGAAGCCATGGTGGTAACAGTAGTTTTGTAAGGCTGCTTTTATTGTGATTATGTAACAAGTGCTTATTTTTTTCTTTTACTTTAGGACTAAGCAATTATTAACAATCCCTTTCGATAACAATATAGCTACCGAGCTATAAGGCCCTGCTGCTGTGTTAGAGGCGTATGGCCTTTTTATTGATTATGTTGCTATCTTTGATCGCTAAATCGACCGCAACGTTAATGGAGAGGCCGCCTACGATGCTCTGCTTGCAAAGATTATCTAAGCTGCCTGGGAGCTACAGCGCTAAGTTCAACAGCGCTAAGTCAACATGCCTCGTTTATACGCCGAATTTATTGCGGCTTTCTTTACTTAAAGGCAGCAATTGGAGATGATATTTGTCTATACTTATGTTGCTTAACGTGAACATTGGGTCCTAGATGCAGCGTGGCAACAAGCTATGCAAACCATGGTGTGGATGAGTCCTTGTTCTTGGGCTGACTAATTGGATTTGGATATTCTGATCTTTTGCTTGGTACTTAGTACGGAATATTGTCAAGATATACCCCCCTTGTTTATTGCTTCAATGTTTGGAACATTTATCGACAGGATATATTTCGTGCTGGACTTAGCACTGTGGTTTCTTATGTGGAGATCTGAATGGGGTTTGGAGGCGCGTTATAACCATAATGTACTACTTCATCAATGTATCCCACTAAATCAGCGATGGCCAATTAATGCTATTTATTTATCGAATAGTTTTATGCGTTTTAATTAAAGTGATCAATGTAAGTTTAACCCTATTAACTAAGATGTTTTATTGCTAACTTTGCTCCGTAAATGAGATGGTTTGCATAAATTGCTATAGGTTTTATGCCCTTAGGCGTACAGTTGTTATTTAACTACTTTGTTTTCCGATAGTTTATGGCAGAATTAGTATAAGAGGGTAGGCTATTCTATGGTATAATACAACAACGACAACTTCTTCTTGTTTAGCAGTAAGGATACACTAGGATGAGGAACTTAAGGGAACTTAAACACTAGTGACATGTATAATACATGGGGTATCCCGGGTGCCTGTACATATTATAGTATATAAGCACATAGTATTGCCTTTTGCAGAAATTTCCCAGAATATTGATTCCTTTTTACTTATGGCATTCCTTTCTGCAACATTTGTTAAAATATTTAACAACATTAGCTCTAGTGGCATTATAAATACTAAATAATGTCTTATATAAAACAGTAATAGCAGATCTTTCCTTTAATTTAAAGCTTGCGCCAACTAGTACTAGATCTCTTAGCCCGCGGGGCGTATTAACTCTCCTAATGCATCCGTCGTTAATCTTCTCCTGGTGGTGGCCCACGTGACTGCCTTCGACAGGGAGCTTCCATTATTAAGGGCGGGAGCTATTATTGGCGTTGTTAAGCTTTAAGGCCTAGTGCTGCGAATATGTTCAGGTTAATACTGTTCCCTTGCGGCTAAGTATCCTAGGCTTTACCCACCCCTGTTAATTAACAAGCAGTAGTAGTAGTAGCGCTGTTGTTATTGTTATCGTTGTCCTTAATAAAAGGGAAAAAAACAGGGGAGAACAAGTTTTTTATCATACTAGCAGCTTTATTACAGCAGCAGCAGGGCCAACGTTTTTATTATTTAAAGAGAAAAAATAATATATACTAGTGTACATAAAATCTTGCATACACTTACTCATTAGCTCAAGAGGTGGAGTTTTTTCTATGTTTAATATGTAATAGCGCGATGTTTATAAAAATCATCTTAAAAAAAACCATCGAAAGAGCTATCACCTAGGCCGATTCCCCCCTCTCGCTTTCGCTCTCGTCCCTATCTTTAGGTTTTAGCACGTAGTGATCTTTAAAGGGGCAACAACACATATTAATTCTTTTAACCTATTGCTACTTTTTAATAAAGTGCTGTAAGTAAGAGGCTAAGCTACTTTGTTAACATGTTTGGTAATAATAAGCCCTAAAAAAAGCAGCCTGCTTTACTTCCAGTTTAACCGCAACAGTGATCGCACTAAAACTCTACCGCACTAGACCTATTCACCCACTCTATAATAGTCGGGAATAAAACCGTAGCAACGAGCGTAGTTGACTCAGGAACCTAATATCCTAAGGCATAAGGAGTATGCTCTGCATACCATTAATGGGCAACGCCATCTATCTTAATAGTGATGAGCTGTAATTGTTTATTAATATATTTATCAGTCGAGGGATTCTTAACAAAGCGGCGAAAAGCTGTTTAATAGTTTAGTATAGCTGCGAAGAGCTGGCTAAAGATAACGGATGTGTAGCCAGGCTAGAGCATTCTAAAACGACCGGCAATACGGCAAAGGTTCCGTACAGTAGGATGGAGTTCAGTAACGCCGTCCTCGTTAATCACATATACGTCGCCATATATAATAAAAACGATCTCTAGATAGCGATAAGAGGCAGCGCGTAGGACTTTTATAAAAACTGATTAAACAAAACAGCTAAGCAATAACTAGATAAAATGGCAACAACGTAAAAGACGCCAGAACATACCTTTACCGGAGGCTAGAAGACGTGCTTCGATAGACCTGGCAACAGCATGCTTACGTATAACTTCGGCACTATATTAAATTAGCTAGATAAAGCGATCTGGGGAGGGGGGCCAGGGTAGCACTGACTGCAAAGCTTTACCTAAGGCGATTTCCTAGATATGCCCTGGTTGCGGGCAGGGTGTTGAAATGACGGGGGCGCCGGGAGGGCAGACGTATCTGTTGTATTGTCGGCATTTACGAACCGCGACAGCACCAACGAGGTCAGGGATGTATGCGTTATAGGTAGCCATATTGATAAAAATAATAAGGGTGAATCTAGATGAATGGATGTAAGCCGAAAAGGTAGATAAAGTAGATTAGGTTTAATTAGAAAGCTATTAGCAGATTTAAGTAGCCTTCTTTTTAAATATGTAGATGTAGGCGGAGTAAGTACTGTTGATTGATTGAGAGGCTGCAGAATTAAGTAGGTTGTATTAAAGGTGGAGAGGGTTGCTAATTTCGTATGCTAAGTGGTAATTATGGTGGGTGTGGGCTAGCCCATACCCTACAGCCACATACTAGCCATATTATAGTGCTACAGTACCTTAGTCTGCTTTTATAAACAGCTTGTGCAGGCAGGTATAAAACGAAACGTGGTAGAAACGGCGTTTTTAGAAAAGAAGGGTGTATATAGGCTGGGCGCGCAATTATGAACCGCTGGTGCACCGCAGAGATTTAAACAGAGGTGCAGAGGAACAAACGCGCTCTTGAAGTGCAGATGAACGTTATAACTCATTAATCCAGGAAACGCGAAAAAGTAGCGCTATGTGAGGGGTACAGAAAGCGGGGTACAGAACATGCAACGGCATAGTGCAGATAAGATTAACCGCATACGGCTTGGCGGATTAGCACGCAGTGATTCGGGCAGGGCGGGTGCAGCAAAATATTTTACACTATTAAAATACTACTAAACATTACTAAAACTTTACTACTTTAACCATTAATAAAGCAACTAAAAAAAATCGTAAAAATAAAAGGCAAGACTGATATAAAAATTAAAGTAATAGAATTTAATCGTTTAAGTTTTAACGAAATTATTCCATGATACAAATCTTTTATTAAACTTGAAAAATTAAGCTATTAATTATTAAACCTATAATCTTTAATGCATAAGTATTTTGAAAGAAAAGCAATAGCATAAAAAATAACCGTTTAATACGAGTATTTATGGCTTAGACTTTATCTACCACTTTTATTTTTATTTTTCCGATTTTTCATGGTTGTTTTATTAAATGGTAGAAGTAGTAGAGTTTTGGTGGTGTTTTAATGGTGTGAAAAGTTTTGTTGCACAGGCCCTAATTCGGGCTGCTAAAGATTTGCAGATTACGTTTAAGGTAGAACTACCGCTAGATAGCGAAGCTAAAGGCTTTAGCCTAAAGTAGACGCCCTATCAGCTTGTGTTAATGTTAGCACTGTAGACTTCTAACCCCGAGCGCCCCCATACAAAAAAAAAGGGATTCTACTTAAAATCCTAATTAACTAGAGGTTAGTTCCTGCCCGCCCCTTTTTGCGTACGCCGTTAATGTATTTACTAATAGCCTCTTATACTGGTACTCTTCTTTCGGCTGTAACCGTTAGTACTAGTGTCTTTGCTTTACCTAACTTGTATATACGTCCTGTGGCATCCCGTAGTTAAAGCACCCGGAGTATTTCTGCAGCTTGTGCTTTGTAAATATAGAGCTTAGCCAGCACTCCGTATTACTAGACATTTCGTTGCCTTGCCTTCGCCCGACCGGACACTGGAACTCTGTATGCTGCCACCGCTAACAGCTCTTTATTGCTTTATTGAAGCATGTAAAACAGACCGCTACATTAAACGCCGGCAGGAACTTGACAAACCTCTCCTATTATTCGTACTCCGTTATTACCGCCTTCTGTCTTGCTTGCTGCGCTTGCCTCCCCTGCTCCTCGCTCTGCTGTACGTTCGTACGGATCACTATGTCGTTTTACTGCGAGCTGCTTATTGCCGCATTAAGCTCTGCGTTACTGTACTCGTCGGGCTTGCCTGGGCTGCTGTACCCCTTACCCCTTTAGCAAGGCGGCGTTTTTTTTACTATTGTGTTACCCGTGGGGCCTTGCTTAGCACGTTGGAAAGGCGTGGGCCAGTTGTTGTTGTTGTCCACGTTGTCCTTTATATCGTTTAAGTCCATATTGTCTGGACAGATAGTGCTGCTTTGGACCTCTACCTGCTTTTCTACAGATCGATTGCTAGGGATGCCCCCAGGGCTCGGGCTGGGGCTAGGGCTAGAAGCTCGGCATAGATCGCAGGGTAGTTCTCTTTCCTTATACTGCGACCGGTTTAGTCTTTTATCTATTACTGCGTTAAGTACTGCCCGCTGGCATTGTACCCTTTTTAAAAACTCCTTTATGTCCGTCTCTAGCTGTGGTTTCGTATGGATAGCAAGTTTTTACCTGCGTTTTTTTGCTGCTTGCTGCCCCTGCCCCCGCCCCCTGATTGCAGACAATAGTTCTACCGTAATTATAGGGCCCCTAGGCTCTAGCTGTATTTTAGGCCCGCGAGCAAGTGCCCCTGCCTCGCTGTTGCTATCGGAGGTCTCCTTTTTGGCCAGTGGACGTAGAATAATTGCCTCGCTCGGTTTGCCGTCGCGCCTTGCTCGCCCGCTCTCTTGTGCGTAGTCCCGTAGTTGCTTGGGCGACATGGCGTAGATAATGCCCTAGATAGTAGGTATGTCGACCCCGGCCCCTAACGTATTCGTAGCTATAATAAGCCGCCTATTCTGCGCCTAGTCCTTAAAGATCTGCTGTTTAGCTATATCGGGCCCAACCTTGCTGTAGTAGGCAGGGCAGTCGAGTTGCTCCGCCAGTAACTTAACATGCGTAATCGTGCCGCTATATATAATTATTTTGCTGTTTAGGCCGTAACGCGCTCGTATCTACGTGGTTTTCTATGAGGTCGCCCATAGAAGCCCCGTCGCCTGGTGTGTACTGCTGCACAGTGTACCGCAGGTTGCCCCGCGTGGTGGGCGATCGGTATAGTTGCACGTGCCCTGGATTAAGGCCCGCCTGGGTATAGAATAACGTCTTGTCCTGCAGCGGCAGTGTTGCTGTTAGGAATACCTTCTGCACTCCGCTCTACTTCAACATAGCCCTTAACCCTAAAAAGCACTTGCGGAACTGCCTGCTTATATCCTTTACCGTGTTTAGTAATAGGTAGCATTCGTCTATTACGATCCGATCGAGCCAGAAGTGGGCGCGGGCCTGGCCTAAGAACTGCTAGAACGTTTTTGTTGTCGTTGACTCCGGCGTAGCAAAAATAAGCGAGGTAGAAAGGCTAGGCTCCTTACGTGTACGGAACACCTCGGCCAAAATATGGAACTTTTCGCACCGCCGGATCATGTTTTGCTGGAGGGAAAGAAGCGGTATAAGTACAATCGTCATGCCGTCCGGCCTAGCATACGCCAGCAGTAAGAACAATAAGCTTTTCCCGCTTCCTGTGCCAACGATTTGAACTACGGGGTTGTATTTTAGCTGGATAGTACAAAGCACGGGCTGCTGCCCGGGGCGGAACTCGGCCGTAGCGTTGTCTAATATCTGGCGGAGACGCTGTACCATATTTGTCTCTAAGAGCTGCTTAGGTCGCCTTACCTGCTCTAGCTCTGTTTTGCCCACAAACGGGAGCACTTGCTTGTTGTGAATAAAAGAGCCCAACAACTCCTTTAGCGAAAATATCCGGTACTACTGCAAGCTAACCCCCCGGAATTGGGTCTTTTGTTGTGCCGTGCTAAACAAGCCCTGTTGGGTCTCCCGCGCGTATACTATTTTAGCAACGCGGCTCCCATGGCCCGCCTAAAGATCGAGGACATTATTACCCTCTGCCGTAGTGTTGCTGACAATATACTTACGGCTGATCGCGATTGCAATATGCTGCTACTTGGCTACCTTAATTCGCGTCCTAAGAAGCTGCCCGGTATGGGCCTTAAGTATGCGCCGCATCTAGTCCCCTGACCATACCCTCCGTAACAAAGACCGGACGTTCAGCCCGGCGTCGCTTTCTTTGTCCCCTTCCCTGTTGCTGTTGCCCTCAGCATTAGAGAGTCCCGTTGCTGTCGCTAGCTCGTCTTCCGTTTCGCTATTACCCCCGTTCTTATTTACCAGGAGCCGGCTACAACATTTGTAGCCTATAGGTAAGGGCTAAGTTGCCCGGCAGATTGTACGACAGCCTGTACCGTCTGCTAGAACGGGAGGACAAGCCACATGTACCATACTAGTAGCTCGCCTACTTCCGCCGGTAAGAAATAGTACACCATTTTTATGCTCTGTTGTAAGGCATACCCCTTGTGGTACCGGGTAACTAGCATAACGAGTCCCTAGCGGATGAATATATTTCGGGTGCTACCGGCGATCGTGTTCCATATGCGTACCCCGAAGAATTCGGGCGTACGTTTAGGCTAGCTACCAAGCATGTGGATAAGCACAAGTAACCGCTGATAGAAGTTGTCGAGGGCTTTCGCGTACGCCCTTACTACATCCGGACGATAAATGTCTTTTGTGGCAGGCCGCATAGTAGCCTTGTTTCGCAACCACTGCCGGGACAGTTGATCGTCCGCGGTAACACGGTGGTACAGCCACTGCGAGCCTAGCTGGTTGCCTATGGTCCAGTTGTTGCGCAAATCGGACAAGAACAAGTACCCGACCTGCTGATTACTTACATTATCTTTTAGCCTTAGCCAGTTAATAGGGGGGAACGGGTCCTTTTCTGTATCCGGCAGGTAGAGAAGACTTAACCGCAGCATATCTTTTGTTTCCGCGAATCGAATGTCCCTGTACGAAAGCTCGTCTTTTGCCCAGACGATACCACTGTTTAGCAGCGACTCCTTGGCCACCCTCCGCCCGTACGAAAGCTGCGGATCCAGTTAAGGGGCGTAGGCGCTGTATCCTTCGACGATACCGTTATAAATCGCTGAACCATGGGCTATATGTAACTATAAAGGCCGGGGGACGCTTCCCTTGCCTGCCTCTTGGTCAGGCCCTCCGCCTGCTTTGCTGCAACAGCAGCTGCTAGCTGATTTAGCGCGTATGCTAGCACAAGATAATACGCTATTCGAATAATAGCCGAGTAGATTGTGGTATAGTGGTAAAGCTGAGCCTACCTGTTGTTGTCAATAATACCTATTGCAGCTAGGGCGCTAATCAGAACGCTCTCGTATGCTGCTTTATGGAATGGGTGGTTGAATAGGGCGATCGAGAGCTAGAGGACGGCCGCGTTTAGCTTATCTTCCGTTGATTAGGTACTATTGCCTTGTACGATTTTGTGTACGTAGCCTTGTACTGTGTGCAGCCAGCTTTCCTGCTTTTCCGTGAGCTGGAACGCCGGCCGATCTTTTGTATCCTACATGTTTGTAGTCCATAGGTATATGAAAACCCTCCCAAAGTACCTTACGTGCCGCTAGAGCGTTTTGGGCAGCACGGCGGGCTCCCACGGCCTGATTGACTTCTCCTTCGCCATATTATCATAGGCTAAGTCGTATAGCACATCAGAGCCAGGCTCGAGAGTATAGGCTATTTAGGACCTGCGCGTGACAACCCGCGCTACGCTATCCTATACTACCTGTAGCTTTATTTGCTAGCCGTCTTGTTCCTCCTCTTTGCTAAAGGGCCGCGCTGGTAGGGCTGCGGCTGCCTCGCGTAGCTTGCTCTTCTTTGCACCCGTGCGTAATGTCTGGAAATGCTTCGCCCACCCTATACGTTGGATCTAGGGGTTGGTTTTTAATATATCCTGCTCTACGCAGATTAGCATACAAAGTATATGAATGGTTAGATCAGCTTATCTATATAAAAGAAGCACAGCCTTAGTGGTGTAGTGGTAACACATCAAGCATAAAATGCTAGGGGTTTTTAGTTTAAATCCAGGTCAAGGTTTCTGGATTGCCATTAGTTCGCGCCGCGAACTAATGGCAATCGGGGTTTTTTTTTTTTAAATATTTTAATATAATAATAATCAGTTGTTTATTATTTAATTGATAATAATATTTAATTATATATGATAGACGAAGTTTAGGTATTTAAAGTAAAATAAAGCATGATGATATATTAAAAAAGGCAGACATAGAATTAAATAATATCTGTGTGTGCAGGGCCTGTGTGGCAGGTGGTGCTAGGTGCCACCCCCGGAGGGGGTGGGTGGGCTCCTGTCTCCACCTGCACCCAGGCACTGGACCCCCTGAGGGTCCCTATCAAAATGCCGGGCGCAGAAAAGAACTCTGCTGACCTTAGTAGACTAATTAATTAATCTTAATTGCCTTGTTTCTTATCAGGACTCTATTCCTCTTTCCTTTTATTGACGACATTCTCGTTTTCTTTACCGACTACGTTTTCTACTATCCCTTGCCCTTCCGTGGCGTTTATGGGCTATAAACGAGAGCTACGTCTCCCTGTTACATCGGGAGACTTAGCAGGACCTGATGGAGTGACGATTTTGCGTGGCTTTCTTCTGCGCTTCGGTGCGGGCTCATTAACGCCAAATGATGTAGCAGAAGCCTTTTCCTTGGTTCGAGAACTGCTAGCCGATTGCTTGATGTTGGGTCGAGGGCCATGTCGATTCTAGTATTTGTTGATAAGCTCTTAGGAATGACGTAGGTGATGCTTAGAGTGCCATCGGTTGTGTTCGTGACCTTAACTTTTCCATTTGATGAGGTAATCGAATCCATTTTTTTTGTGATTTAGACGGTGCCTTAGGATAATTTTAACTTCGTAGACTTTACCGTTGGCGTTGTCGTTATTATTGGAGTGCTGGTCAGCTTCGATTGGGCCAGGTGGAGGAACAGTTCGCTTGAACAGGTCCTTATCGCTTTTCATAGGTCGGAGCTGCGTAACAGAGATGACTGGATGGATACGATAGTGTTCAGGAAAGTCCAATTCGTAGGCCAAATCGCCAACCTTGCGTTTGACTGTCTAGGGCCTGGCACGTTGCTGAGAGTACTTCTTTAAGGGTTTGCCTGGCAAGTGGTACCCATTGTGGAGTCGCAGCAGTACTTTATCGCCGGGGGAGAATTCTAGGGAACGGTGCTTCTTGTTAAACTGTCTTTTGGCCTTTGCGGCGGCGAAGTCCATTGCCAGCCTGGCGTCTTAGCGCAAGTGATCGCGAAGGGTCTGTACTCATGGTTCTTGTTGTAGAGCGAGTGACCCAAGTTTGATTTCTGAGTTCAGCCCTCTGTTTCCGCAATTTTTTGGATTCAGAATTGGAGAGCAGATCTAGTGTGTTATTTAGCAGATGGCCAGGTGCATGTGGTATATTATCTGCGGATATGTACGAATTAGAAACGAGGTGAACCACGTAGGAGTAAGATAATTAAGGAATCCGCAACATTTGCGACTTTTTAACAGTAATTTTAGCAAGCTGTAAAAACTGGCCTGTCTAGGATATGGAGGTGCTTTGCCAAGCTTATTTTAACTAACGTCTGCAAGATACCGGACTTAACATAGTAGGTTATAATACAACAGGTCTACTATAAGGCTTCGCGAGGAGTGCGTGGGTAAGGTAAGGTAGACTTGGCTGTTGTTAGCCTTACGAAGTACTAGACTTAATACGGTAAATCGCACTAAACGCCAGCTAATACAAGGATAATAATAATATAAGTGGGTGCGTATGCAAGATAGATCGGCCTTAAGGTGACGATACTTGCCTTAATTGGTTTAGTGTTTAGTGTATGGTGTGTATGTGGCGTTGGTACGTTTAACGTAGCGCGCGTCCGAACTGCCAGCACAACAAAAGTATCTTTCGACCTCGAAAGATTAAAAAAATGATGGTTTAGTTTAGTATGGTGTTTGTAATAGAACAAGCGTGGTGAAGCACTACTTTGATAGACGAAGTTTAAGTATCTGAAGTAAAATGAAGCATGATGATTTATTAAAAAAGGCAGACACAGAATTATCTGCGAAGCAAATAATACTATGTGTGCAGGGCCTGTGTGGCCGGCTTTGCCAAGGTTGCGTTTATTTGTACTATGCAGGCCAGCACCTATCAATATTAAGATTAGACCAAGAAAATGCATCCTGGGAGAAGCACATATTGCGCCTTAGTGGTGTAGTAGTAACATCTGTAGCTGCTAGCTATAGACCCTAGGTTTGAATCCTAGCTAAAGCGTTCAAGCATCTGCGTATAAACGCGCGGATGCTTGATATTTTTTTCTGATCCGTTAAATATATTCGCCTTATCAGCTCGCTAGAGCTGTACTATTATACTATGCTGGACTACGATTTTAAGCTTAAAGGCAAGATCAAAAAGTTGACGAGCAACCCGTTTCCGCCTTGGGTTAAGAAGACTTACTGCAATATTAAGATTTTAACCCGTTTTAGGTCTGATATAGATTATGTCGTGTTTAGAAAAAGCACTTCCGCCGTTTTTATCGCTTATAAATATAGAAGCAAAAAAAAGCTACCTGCTTAAGTCATGCTTTAAAATTTAGATTAACCGAAGGGCAGCGGAAGAGCAGGATAGAGTGTACCACACAGGCTAAACCACACTCTTACTAGGTTGTCTGCGCATACGTAATCAAGTAAATGCTTCGCAAGGGTGGAAGGATAGTTGGGTGAATTTGTTATGTTTAAATTTGCTTAATTAGTTGGAAGCCTTCGTTAAGTTATTAACGAACAAAAGCCTTGTATTATAATAATACCCCTGAGACCGAATCCATAAAGTATGTAATCCATTGCTGCTTATTAAAAAGTATAAGGTAGAAGTGATTCTTTTAAAGGTTTTTCTTTATGTTAGTCTTAAAGTACGACTTATATAATATAAAACTGTTCATTTTTTATAGGACTATATTATAAAAGGCTTTAATATTAGTACTATTAGCCCATGTTTTGTTCGTAATTTTAATCTAAGCATCGAGAACATAAGCGCTAATTTGTTTTTAGACCTAATAGTTTTTAAAACGTGTAAGTATTAGTTAATCATCAATATATTAAAATGCTAAACGCCTTCCTCTGTCGAAAGTAAGGGTTTTTACTAATATAACAATTTTTGCATTTGTTAAGCAAATCTAGGTTAATGGCTTATTAAAATAAGAAGGGTTAAAGGTGCTATAAATGTTGTTGATCAATGTTTTTAGATATGTATATTGTCCCTTTTTAATATTAGGAGTGTGGGGTGTAGTCTGGCTTATCGATTATCTTAACGGCTTATGCTTGGTTAATGCTTAGCTCGAGGGTGATAGCGGTATGCTTGACTAATGCTTAACTTAAGGGGACAGGAGCAACGGTGCTTGCCACGGACACTCCAACATATTTTGCAAATACGTCTATAGCTTTGCTAAATAAGTCCTAAAAGATCTGGCAAAGCTTTCCTTTAGTTATGTTTAGCATATTTAAAAAGATATTAAGGGTTCTAAAGATAGCTATTATATTAACTCTTTATATATACCTGTATTGCTAAACGTTACCCTACATGTAACATAGTAGTATAATTGCTTTTTAAAAGATAGGCAGGCTGATCTGGATAAACTCGAAGCAAAAAGGGGAGGTTGATTATAAAATAATAAGACTTATTGCCTCTTAAACTTAATAAAGGCTTAAGTATATATATTTAGCATATTTTAAGTATTAAGTAAGTTAACGAAATATAAAGTCTTCCTTTTAATGTTATAAATTATTATAAACTAATGGTTAGTTTCTGCCTCTGGGTTGTTAAAGCAAGCTTGCAGTCCACTTATTTCTTTAGTAATACGTTTTAAGAGTTATAAAGTAAGGGAATTGCTAGTAAACCATTTATTTTATTATGTTAGAAAGCCTAAGCAAAAGCACCTTTAAATATAATGCGTAAGCTAAGGTCAGCGGTTAAAGCTATAATAAGTACACTAACCTCGCCAGTAACAAGTTATTTTTTATAAAAGGATTTTAGGAGGGCATTGATTAGTCCAGGGCTAATTGTGTTAATAAATTCCCGTAAGTTTATATTAAGAGGTAAGCTATAGTTTTCAAAAAAGGGCCTAATTTTTTCTGCTCTAACTGGCCTTTTAATATTACTTAAAAACCCGACTGCAGTAAGTATTAGCGTAGATTTAAAGAGAGTAGGGATAGTCTTTAGGTTAGTGCTTTTACTATGGATATTGTAGACGAAGGTGGTAGCATTGTTTAAGTTGCCGAATTGGCTAGCAGGTCCTAAGGAGGTTGCCATAATGTGTACGTATACGTTCTAGGTAAATGATCAATTAATGCGGCCTTTTCGCACTTAAAGGTAGGTATTAATAATGTTAAACGTTGTCCGGATATATATGGTTAAAGGTGGTGAGGTACTTAAGGTAGTAAGTAAATTAGGTTAAGATAAGACTGCTTAGATAAGCTCTATAGGGGGATTTACTGATTAGCGGAATAAATAACCAAAAAGAAGAACTAATTATATGTTAAAAAAAAAAAAGTTAAAACAGGTTATATATACTGGCTTATAAATGTCCATAATGTAATCTGGTATTTTTTAGTACAAGCTGCCTAGCACAAACTCGACCTTGTCGGTTAACATACCGCAGGCTTAAAGCAGTGCTATTATAACGAACCAGTAATACTTAACGCAATATTCAATAAGTTCAACAAGTTCGATAAGTACCTTAAGGTTATTAAGAAAACCATAAATCTAAAGATCGCCACTATTGTTATTAATGTTATTGCGTCTTATATTGTTCAGTGAGCAGGATATGTAAAAGAGGTGGAAGAGCGCATATATTGGCGAAGAAGATGACTACAACGTAACTAGTAGCTAATAATTAAGCGATTTTAATTTGTTTTTATTATTAAGGAACTATACGCTAAGGACTAAATATTTAGCATAGAATCGACTAATCTGTTGTATGCTCGGGTTAGCTATTAGTTACTTATTTTTTATATAAGTGTAGCAAAGTTATAATATACGGTAGCAGTTCCTATAGTAGAGCAAAATTTATTCGTTAGCACAGGATCTATGTTGCTTACAAAGCTAACAGAAAACACTGCCCCTAGTAGATCCTCAGGTTCTGCTTAGGTTGCGCCTATTATTAACAATAGCCCCGATTATTTCGAGATTAAGGAATTTAGCTAAGTTTTTATTAATAAGGGCAAGCCTTTCGCAAGGATTTATTAAAGGCATAACGTATATTTAGGTATAAATGTTAATTTGTACTAAGTCTTAAGATCGTAGGATCGTGGTTGGGTGACTTGTTAAATTGCGACCAAACTAGCAGTTTCTTAAGGGAAGGGCCCAATAGGGTGCTACCCGAACTACTTGCTATCAGCTGCAAAGAATCCCTCCGCCGGGGGCAGTTAAACTTAGGTAGGTGCCGGTGGCCTAGGTTAACTTAAAATCATTTAAGTAAATAATTTTAAAAGGTGTACGAAGAGGTAAAAAGCTTGAATATTTTTTTCTACTTTTTAATATTTAATTAAACCTTACTTTATTAAAGAACGCTATTAAGTACTTAGGTAGCTAGATCTGTTTTGCAAGCAGAGCTTTATGCAGTAACTAATGTTTTTGCTTTTAATAAAGTATAACTACTTAAGCTAATTAACTTGCTTATCCTAATTTTGTTTTTTAATAGCATTTAGTCAGCCTTGCTATTAATATAGTCAGTATACTTTTATTGTAATACCGCTTTCTTTATAGTATTACACCTTGGCCTGCTTATTAACTTATTATTACTAAGTAGCTTTAACAATATTATAATATTTACTGAACCTCTTTTAACTCAGGCTTACGACGCAATGCCTCCCTTTCCTCCCTTGACTGAACCTTTTAATACAACGCCTCCGCCTCTGCCTTCTTATAATCGCGATGCTTTTCCCCTACAGTCTTTAACCCATTTTTAGCGTTGTAATAATTTTTAGTATGCGTAAATAGCGCAGAAAATAGCTGATCTTAATTTATATGCCCGGTAAGGACTTAATATTATAAAATTTATTATAAATTAAAAGAAAGAAGATGTTTGTTAAATTATTAACCAAACTATAAAGGTTAATGTACTACCTAAACCTTTATTAAATATAAGCAATAAATTAAAAACATCGTACTAATAACCGCTTAAGCGGAAATATGAACAGCTTAATACAGCTACTTCATATCTTTTTAAAAAACGATTCAAAATATATGCTAATTAATACATGAACAACATTAACAACAACATAGTAGATATGTATTCCTATCTCCTACCTGGTTAATCCTACGCCCGGCACCGTCAGCATGTACAGCCTGTCAAAGGCTACGTAAACGCTAATTAATACACTACCTGCAACAATATAGAAGAACCTTAGTCCTGCTTATTGCCGGATTAGTTTCAGGCCTAGCATAAGCAATATACGCAAGCAGAAGAAGGTAGTGCAAACGTTGGACAGCTTTTACTACTACAGAACACCTCTAATTGCGGTTTTATTAATAGTACTAACAAAGCATTACCTGCTTTATCTAAGCTTCCTAATCCTATTAGCAAAAGATGGACTCTTGTTATTCAAGACACTACTACGATCAATACATTTTATACCGACTGCTTTAAAAAATTGCAAGCTAAGGGCTATATTGTTATTGCCAAAGTATGGTTTAAATATGTATAGCTATCAACATCCATGTTGTCAACATCTACGTTATTAGCATCTACGTCGTCGAACCAGCAAGCAAAGCCCTTTTAATAGCCCAAGGATATTAAATTTAGCAAATTATTAAAGCTACAGCAGAAGGGCAAGTATTAATTATATATGAAAATATTCTGTTATACTTAATAACATATTTATCTTTAGCTCAAATTTAAGTACTTATTGCTATACTCCATTTAGTTAGCATTCTACATTCGCATCTATTTCCTGTTTACTAGGTTATGGAACTCTTAATTACTAAACTATACATAATTGCCAAGGATGCGATCTTAGATCGCAGATATGTAAATTTAATTAATATTCGATACTTAAATTAGATTATCTATGTAGCACGCTCCTACTATTAGTATAAGTGTGGAGATATAGGTAAGCATTATATTTATTTTATTATTAATATATTATAATGTTGCTAATAATGCTTAAAGAGTAATACAATGCTGACTATATTTCTTATAAACATCAGTGATGTAAGTGATATGGAGGAGTTAGTTGCCAATACCTAAGTGCAGCGCGAGGCTTTTGTGGAAAACCTGATCAGTTATACAAATGATATAAGTCCTACGCTTTGCTTACAACCTAATGAAAGGGGAAAGCAGGTCGAGGACCTCCACGGGAGCGCCACAGATATATTAGGACCATTTCTCTGCCCAGAAAACAATGATCTTAACCTTAGAGAGTACACCTTAGGTTGGAGTGGGAGGGAAGAAGCAGATTTGAGTGATTAGCAGTTGATGTCTACATAATAAGCGTATAATTATGTGTTATCTTTTTACTTAATGTAAGGAAATATCATTTTATTATGTAAACATTTTCCTTTTTTTAATAAAAGAAGGGCGTTAAAGTTGTTGCTATTATATTTAAGCTGTTGTTTATAAATGGATCAAGAAGAACATGGATTGTCGCTTTATTGCTCTATCTTAGGTCTTATAAGGTAGTTATGTTAAAAAGGCCAAAGTTTAATCTATGAGCAACGTAGCTATGAAAGTAAATGCGAAATTAAGCGGTATTACTTGCAAAGTTACTAGTCCCGGCCGGGGCAGTCCTTTCTTTTTAGTCCTTATAATAATAATAAGCATTAATGTTTGCTATGCTGCCCTTAGCAATAATACTTTATTAATAACAGACATAATTATGACTAAGTATGCAGCAGGCTGGAAGATCGATGGCTAGCGAGCGGAAATTTTGCAATTAACAACTTGTTATGGAATGTTTCCTTGGTGGTTAAAACAGTGGATTTATATATATATAACCGTACTTTAGCATATGTATTACTTTCGAAACGGTATTAACGAAGGCTAATTTTAAGCGGTTATTAAAACAGAACTTAATAAAATCTGCCGAATTTTCCGGAAATATAATGCTAGAGCTCTGAGGGTTACAGTAGTTATTGCTACGAAGCAACATTATATTCGCTTCTTTCCCAGACCAGGTGACCAGTCTAGTGGTGATAGAAATGTGAATCTGCTCCCAGAAACTGTAGTAGAGCGTGACGTGTTAGATATAAGGCATACCTACAAAATGACTAATAATTAACCGGTTACGCCAATTTTTTAGCGCAGTGGTGAATCTGATAATTAAGAGTCTTATACGCAATATTTACTATATATACAGGGCCTAAATAAGCGACCAATACTTAAAATGGCCTTATTTTTAGCACAAAAGCATGTGTTAGCAAAGCTTGATAACTTTATTGACTGGAATAAGGTACTTAAGTTAAAAGTTTACGACTTAGACCTTTAGGAATACTTTTAGCTTATTATATTACGAAAGGAGTGGCCTAAAGCGCCCTGGATGCTTGAGTATTTAGACTACTTTAAACTACCCGAAGCACCTATTGTACTTATTGCTTTTACCTTAAGGCAGACAAAGCAGAGTTTTACAATAATAAGGCTTAAAAGGGAGTTTAATAATACTTTTAAGCCTGATTTAAAGCTTTAAAGCATACTAAAAATGACTAAGGAAGGCAAAGAAGCCTACTAATTCGACTAGAGCCGATATACTACCCTAAAAACGCGATTACAATGCTTAACGAAAGCGACTAGCCGAATTATTTATTTGGATGAGCGATATAGTGTCTTAGGACTATTAACGAACTATGTTTAAGCTTACTGAAACGATCGATTAGTAGTACGATAGCTTCCGCGAAATAGGGAAGTATTTAGGACTTTTATAAAAGCTATAAGCTAGAAGGATTTATTTAAATTATATAAAAGAGCTGAAGGTTTTGCTAAAGGATTTTATCGTTTAAGTAACTAAATAGGAGTTTATAATAACTATAAGGATTAAATATAAAGTATTTAAGCTAAATAACTTAAATTTTTTGATTATAAACTTCGAGATGTGCTTAGGGAAAGTTTTAGTACATTAGATTACTACTTATAAGATGATTAAAGAGAAGGTTATTTGTTAAAACTGATTAATTTAATAGTAAATTGTAGCAGCTTTACGGCCCGAGGCTAGCTAATTAGCACTTACTTAGAAGTTTACTTTAAAACTGAATAAGGGAGCGCTTGGAGCTTAATTTAATGGCTAGGGCGTAGAGGACCTAGAAAGCTAAGATACGGAGCTAGAAGCTGCTTCTTTAAAGGATTAGCAACTTTTAAAAAGAGACCAAACATGCGGCAGGGCCTGTAGAGGCCGTAGAGGAGGCATAAGTAGAGGAAAGAGACCCTGGAATAATTCGAATTTTTATGAATTAAGGGCTTAAGTTTGCAAGGGATGCTTAAACTTTTACGTTATTATTGCCTGCTACTACCTATTCTATAAAAACGCGCTGGAGGACTTTTATCTTAACAAAACAGTAAAGCGATTAGTATAGAAGAGGCTAAAAACTGATAAGAGCCTTAAGGAGGCTGTAGCGTGTACTTGGAACAAAAAGAAGCCGAAAGTTAAAGCAAAAAGGTTTAAGTTATTAGCACAAGTATTAATCTACGCTTTTTTTGTAATAGGCAACCTATTAAACTTATAGAAACTTTACGCACTATAGAACTTTATTTTTATAAACTTAGGGATTATTATTTGCATCTTTAACAAAGTTAGCAGATTTACTGACCTACGCCTTGTAACGGAGGGTGATTTAATATACGCTAAAGATGGTATAGTGCTTATTTACGGGTTCGGCAACGTGGACATTAGGGTTTAAGGACTTACTGGGCTAAAGATTATAAGGCTATATAATATTGCTTACTACCTTGGAATGGCCTATAACTTTGTTTTTTTGCAAATACTGTTGCGGCAAAGCTATTACTAGGATATTAAGCCTGCTACAAACGTTTTAAAAAAACGAAATAGCTTAATAATATGCTGTTTTTAAAACCGATATAGCTAATTCGTACTAAAATACCTCCTTTTTTACTAGGATAGGGGTGCTTTTTATATACGAAGAAATAAGCTAGTGTCCATGGTTACTAAGCCTATTTCGAAGGCTGATTTTTACTGGTAGCATTTATGATTAAGGCACCTAAGGGCTATTGCTTTATACTACCTCGTATTACAAGCTAAAAGGGTGCGAATATAGCGATCCCTTAATAACGAAATACGTACTACAGAGTACGAAGGATATGCTGTTTCGAAGATTTATTAAGTGATCAGCCGAACGCTACGGGAGAAAACTTACTGCGATAGAACGCGTTTAGCAGTAGACTTCTATAACTACAAGGAGGGCTACAATCTTAAGAATTCACTAATATTAATTACAGATTAGTATTTAGGGTATAGTTTTAATTACTACCTTAAAGATCAAAAGACACCATAACTGCTTACAGTTTTCCAAAATATAATAAAGCACTTTAAAGTTTACTATAACGTAATTATACAGGTCCTTAAGTATAATGCTGAACTATTAAAGCATAATAATTTAGTTGCCTATTTCGACGAATAGGGCATTTGAATAAAGCCCTATGCCTTTAATATATAAGATTAAAACGGAGGCGTTAAAGGTGCCGGCGATATGATCAAACGCAAAGCAAACGCGATAAGGAACAGTTTAAAGCTGCCGCTTACCTTATGGACTAATATAGTGAAAACCGCTATATATATAGCTGGAAAAGCCCTTACAAAAGATTCTATGCATACTTCCTTAACCGCAATAGAATAGTTATTTTTAGCTATTAGCCTGATTTATAGCATTTACAAGTCTATGGCTGCAGGGCATACGCGTTAACTACAAAAGCTAAGCTGAAGAAGAACTGGCTCAATAAGCTTGATCCAAAGGCCTAAATAGGCTACTTTATAAGATACTAGTCCTTTAATATTTATTATATTTGGGTACTTTTTACTAATAAGATCATATTTACTAAAGATGTTATATTTGACGAAGGAACTATTTTTTTAGGGGATATTAACGAACTAAAGGCCGATTTTTAAAAGCGAAGCATTAGCAAAATCAAAGACCTGCTTATAAAGATTACCCTGATTAAACCCCACAAAGTACCCCAAGTCTACTAATATAACCAATGATATAAAGGATACGTACCCTTATATAAGCAAAGATAATGCTGTAAATATATTAATACTTAAAGCTGAAAAGAACATAACTAATAGATGCTTAACATTAGAAGCAGCAGTAGGGCCTGATCCCTTTTATATTAGTGCTGTTTTTTACCGTATTTTTTACCTCCGGAGTCACTACAGCTTTGCGCTTTCTTTATAGCCCTGATATGCCCTACGGGTGTCCAGAATAGTGTAGCAGACCTCCTGATTAAAGCCTCTAATTTCTAGAGCTGGAATATTGTAGCAGAGTCTAAAAGATTAAAAATAAGTGCTAATTACACCCATTTTTATACCGTTATCTAAACCCGTAAGAGCTACTGGAAAGCTACGTTCTTAGCAGGACGCTTAAGCACTATAGAGTTTAAAAACGGTATAGTAGCAAGCAAGGCTGCCAAAGCTAAGGCGTTAAAACGTCCTTTTCGCTGCTTTAATAAAACCCAAATAAAAAACCTAAAAGTAGATGCTATAAGCTCCTTCGGTTTAATTAAACAGAGCTTTCTAAAGCGTATACAAAGTGGCCAGAAGGTCTACAGAAAAGACCTGCTGCTAGTCCCTCAAAGTTATAAAGAGCTTAAAAAGCACCCTATAAGCGAAAGCTTTAAGCAGGCTAAAAGGGACCACTTAAAAAGGCATAACAAGATACAATCGTAGTCCAAAGTTAACGTAAGTACCACCTATAGCAAGCTAACACTTGGCTATATATAAGTATACGTGTATAAATTCAATAAACACAGGTATTTTATTAAGTACTACAAAGTAAAGCTAATAGTTCAAAGATACTAACAGCCTTAACATACTATTAAAAATACTTACGCAGCTACACTCGCAGGGAAATTGTTTAAAACCCTTATTACTACTGCTACTAAATTCGACCTTAAACTAAAACAGTATAATGTTATAAACGCCTTTATAAACACTAAATTAGACAAGGAAATTTATATGCGAATGCCTCCAGGCTACAAGAAGCCGTAGATTGTACTAAAGCTTAATAAAAGCGCTATATAAGCTCCGAAAATTACCCCTATTATGGCAGAAAAAACTGCATGCTACACTTACACAAATAGGCTACAAAGTAATACCCCATAAGCTTTGCTAATATTCTTACGATAGAGTGCTTATATTTATCTACGTAAATAATATAGTCCTAGCTTATTAAAGGAATCGCAAGCTTATAGCTTAAAAGGCTATTAAGCAGCGTTAAAAAGCCTACTAGCTCACTAGCGGAAATGATCTCTAGTAGTTCTTAAAGGTAGAGGTTATTTAAAACCGCTAAAAGCGGCTAATATAGCTCTTATAGACTTTATACCTAAAAAAGATCTTTAAGCTAAGGAATTAGTCCTCTCTTACTGCTTCTACTCCGATAAGTTCGGTAGAGCTATTGCCTTATAACGGATTAGCTACTAAGCAAGAGATTTACTCCTACTAAAAAAAAATAAGGTTTATTATGTACGCCGCAGTAATCACTCAACCCAATATCGCGTTTAATGCTTTATGGCTTTCTCGCTTCCTCCTAAACCCTGGCCCTAAGCACTATAAAGCAGCCGACCGTCTCCTATTTTACCTCGAACACACATAATACTTAGCCCTTTAATTTAGGCACGAAGATAGATTAATGGTTGCTAGCAACGCGTCCTTCGCAAATAATACACTAGATCGCAAAAGCTTTTAGGCCTACGTGATTAAGCTCCTTAAAGGCACTATTAGTTAAAAAGCCAACAAGCAGGACATTGTTACTACTTCTACTACAGAAGCAGAGCTACTGGCTTAGTTTAAGCCGCAAAAGAGGCTATGTTCGTTAGCCGCCTTATAAAAGAGTTAAAGGTTACATTAAAGGATTAGCATAGCATAATTTAATACAATAACCAACAGACTATTGGACTAGTCACTAAAAAAATAATTATACTACGAATAAAGCTCCAGCACGTAGATATTTATAATAACTAGCTTCGTTAAGAAGTATAGAAGGACCTCCTACGGGTAATATACGTACTTATAAATAATATAATCGTTAATAGGCTTATAAAAGCTTTAAATAAAGATAAATGGGATAGGTTACTAATTTAACTAGGGCTATTAAGCCTTAAAGAACACTACCGCTAACGAAAGCAAAAAAAGATCAGTGATCACGAATTGGAAGCTTTAAAGGACTCGCTAAAAGGGGGTAAAGCATTTAATACGGGTTAATAATTGCAGTACTTACGCAAGGCTCCTTAAAGCGGAAGTTTTCTTTACTATATAACTTAACACAACATATAAAAAAATACACACTTACTGAATGCTGCAATTAGATTTGCTTATTTCTAACAGCATTGCCTTTATAAATAACTACAATGTAGTATTTATAATCCTGCGCTTTTTATAAACCCCGGCTACTTATGTTTTAGTTCAAGCTCTTTAATAACCTCATTTTCATTATATCATGTGGAGAATATTTTTTAAGCTTGCTAAGGCATTTTGCTTTACTAGGTTTTAATCTTTTATGTTATATTATTTATTATTAAAATAAGCACCAGCCCCGTCCTTAATTCCGACCTATTATTATAATTGTGCTTTGTTTTTCTTTCTGCTAATGCATTGTTTTTTTCTTTATTTTTTCTTAGAGCACTTGTTTTTATTAACTTATCTAGATCTCAAGTTAACAGCTTAAAATTCCTATCTAAGATATTATTCTTATAATACTCTTAGAATTAAATACTAAATAAATAAATAATAAGATAACTACTTTAATATATTATTAATTTTATGCTTTTACCCTTAAGTAACATATAAACTAATTAATTATTATATATATAGTTTATAAACTATGTTATTTAAAAAGATATGTTTGTTTTAGCGATAGAGTTAATGCTTTACTAAATATAGATTTTTATTTTTGAGCTATTTATTGCTAATACCTTTTAATTAAAAGTTTTAAATGCCTAAATATGAAAGGGATGAGGAGCATGCCCTAAGCAGCGGCAGCTTAGAGCAAAATAACCTGCTGTAGATCTGGAAGTAGAACGCCGTAGTTTTAAGACCGTGCACTAATGCGTCTACGACATGGTCCAGCAGCAGGTCGAAGCCCGGCCAACGGCCCCAGCGGTGTGTGCGTGGGATAACAATCTGGTAGCTTAGCCGCTCTGCTTCAGGTTTAGCAGCCCTACTGGTTTCAGCGGGAGTCTCCCGGGGCACATTTGTTCGTTCCTATATGCTCAGAATTGTCTCGCGGGTTAAGGGATCTGTTGTTGTCTTTTTGCAGGCTAACGAAGCGCTGAGCTCACGGCTGGTGAACTAAGTCATCGGTCTTGGCCCCTACAACGCTATTGATTTTAACAAAGAGCAGCGCAAAAAGTTTAACATTGCTTCCGAACCGTTGCTTTTACGTCCGGTAGCATAGGGATACCTAAAGGCGCTATTATCACATACGCAAATCTCGCCTTAGCATTGTCCTACCAGGAGGAAAGCCTGAACATCATAAGCACTTCTAAGATCTACGATTTTTGCTTCTACAGTTTTAACGTGTTGATCTGCAACATTTTTGTTACGCTGACGGCAAGGGGCTACCCCTGTGTTCCTAACGAGCTTAACCGGCAGAACAAGCTAGTAGAAAGCATTGCGTTGCTATAAGCAAACATTATCGATCTTGCCCCGTCCATTTCCTGGCTCCTGCGCCCGGAGCAGGTTCCTGGTCTGTAGCAGATTACCCTTAGCGGCGAGGTGCTGCGCGTTGAATATATACGGCCCTGGTGGGGCAGAGTGCGTATTGTAAGTTTGTATGGGCCTTGCGAGTGCACGCTAAACAGCACTATCAATTCCTATCATATAACCTCTGAAGAGGTGGTGTAGGTAGGCAAAGGCATTGGGTTGAATAGTTGGATCGTTGATTCCAAGAACTGCAACGTTTTATTTTTGATTATAAGCAATGTTGGCGAGCTCTTGCTCGAGGGTTTGCTCGCTGGCTCTGGCTATCTCAACGAGCTAGAGAAGACCGCAGCAGCGTTTATTAAGGACTTTGCCTGGCTGGTTCGGAGGTATTCGTCAGAATCCTGGGCAGCGGGTACAAATCTATATGACGGGTAACCTTGTGCAATACAACAAAGACAGCAGCGTAAGCCTCGTCGGCCGCAAGGACGAACAAATCAAAATCTAAGGCTAGCGTGCTAAACTTAAAAAGATCGAACACGTTATATAAAGCTATGCTAAGGTTAAAGATGAGGTCGTCGTATTAAAAAAGGATAAGGAGAGAAAAAAACTATAACTCGCTGGCTTTGCTATAGTTTATGATGAATAAGGTAACAATGGTGCAACGTTTTAAGAAGCAGAAAAAGCGCAATACATAAAGGTGTAGGAGAAGTAGTTCAGCGATGATTACCTCGCTCCTAAAAGCATGGGGCCGGAATCTATTAATTAGTTAAAACTTCATGGATTAGACCTCGATGTACAACGGGTACAACATTGACAAAAAGGAAATGAACGAATGGCTAGATGATACCTTCAATTTAATATGCAATAGCACCCCACTGCAGCATGTCCTCGAGATTAGGACAGGCTTTGTTATGATCCTTTTTAATATGCCTAACAGGCTGCAGAGCTATACTGGGCTAGAACTATTAAACCGGGCAGTTTAGTTCATCTTTAAACAGCTAAATTAAGGATGCCGCCAAAAATCGCTAGTAAGATTACGATGCACAAGGCAGCGGGGGACGTTAGTCGGCTAGGCCATAGCTTTTTACCTGATATTGTAGTCTTAAACTTGGTGATCTAGTACATTTTTAGCTCCGTATACTTATTGAGTGTTGTGCAGGAGCTCGTTTGCAGGGAGTTAAGACAATCTTCTTTGAAGATATTCGGTTTTTTCCTTAGTAATATAACGAGTTCTTGGCTGAGAGAGCGCTCTATGTGGCTAGGCGCAAGGCAAGCAAGGAAGAGCTGCGCTGCGTTATTTTGTATATAACGTTATAACGAGGAGGTTGTAACGGCGTCGTTTTTCTTTTGTTACAACTGTATAAATGCACACGGTTTTTACGTCGGTTATTTATGTTGTATAAATTGGTGCTATAGCACTTTAGCGTACTGCTTTGGCGGCTTATTATCTGTATAGGTGGGAAATTAGCGTCTTCCTTAGCTAAAAAGGGTTGCAGACGCGGATAAGCAAGAAAAATCAAGCGGTTGCTTTATAACATAATAGCCAATCGTTAACGCTGTCCTATTCTCTTAGTGACAAGGAGTTTTGTCCATTTAAAACCATCCTTTTAAAGTAAGGAAATATAACCTAGTAGTTATTACTTAGTTAAGCGCCTGTTTAATTAAAAGAAATATAATAGCTAACATAAGCAACCAACTTAACCTTTTTAATAAGGTGAGATAATGAGCTACCGTCCTTTTTTAATCCTTATTATTGTGTTAAGATTATGTAATCGATAACATACTTACTTTTAGGCGAACGCTTTAGCTCTAACGACATTTAAAGGATCGCTTATGCATGCGGCCTATCTGATCGTTTATGGGACCGGGGGATTCTTTTTGAACATAGCGATTTTAGTCTATATATTTTAGGGTTAGTTTCTAAGGTGGTAAAAGCTAAGGAGCGGGGTAGAAGACTAGAGGTATATAGCCCTTTCTTTTGTTAAAAACTACCCGCTTTGGCTATCTTTAGTGATATCGCAGAACATGGCTATTAAGAGCAGCGTATTAAAATATAACATCTTTAATATACCTTAGGGTGTTATAATTGTCCTAAATGCTAATAGCGATTAAAAGATGCATGTAATAGGTCTGATAGGGAGTGGCTGCTTAAGTATTTTCAGCCCGTGTTGCTAAGCTTAATATAATTAAGTTACTAGAAAGGGGATTTTTAAAAAGTTCTCTATTAGAGAAAGTTGTTAGCACACCATTTCTGCAACCAGATCTAAGGCATTAGCGGTAACATTTATAAAGCTCTAATATAAAAGCAATAGTAAAATGGATATTATGTTGTAAAATAGATAGAATACTGGCCAGGTTATACTGCTTTTAACTTTATACCGCGGGGGTTAAGTGGCGAGCACATTTTAGGTGATGGATAGTGTAGACTACATACTTTTTAATAATGGGCAAGATCGAACGCTCCTTTATATACCTAAGGTAGCTTAAGTACCGGATACTAGTAAAGCAAAGGTTTAATAATGCCGTACATTTAGAGTGAATCGACCATGATAATCATTATAATTTACGCCTAAGGCAGTAGTTGTTATAATCAGTATTTCGCCACTATAAATGCTTTAAGGCAGTATATACTTACTGCTTTGTTTACTTATGTGGTATATTGAACTCACTACATTAGACCTTAAGTACTTAATATACTAGAACTGTTTAAGTATTTAACCAGTATGGCCTGCACATTTAAACCTAGACTTATAACCATTAAACCTGCAGCCTGCAAATGAAATCATGAACCCAACAGAATGCTTAGGGTCTTGCCTGCTCTATTCCCCTTTTGATTTATAATGTAGATTCTGGGATACTACTCTTATGAACAATATTAACCTTAGTTGTTTTTTTTTCACGTTGCCGCTGCTAGAGTTTAAATCGCCAAGTTGATCCAGGATTTTAGATACCGTTCGATTTACATCCAATGAGTTAAGGGACATTTGATGCAGGGAACTAGAAAGGATAATCATACTATTAAGCGTATCAATATTGGCTGCTGTTTTTAGGAAATACTTAATCTTACGATTTGTTGAAACTGAATAAAGAGGGATAAGTTGATCATCGATTCTATCACAGCGAAGGTTTTGTATACGTGCGATACTGTTGCTCTTACTGGTAATATACTAGGTAGTTAGTTTAGTGTTGCATGTGCAAGTCTGCAAAGGCAGAGGAGCGTATAGCTTACTGGGCAGCGATGTTAGTTAACAGGCGTTGCTTTATGGATATAAGGTGGGTGTCCATGCTGTTGAAGCGGGTGTTCATTCTGTTAAGACGGGTGTTAATGCCATTAAGTTGAGTCTTTATAATGTTAATATCCTGCGTAAGACTGCTTATTTACGCTTGGATGGTATGAAGCGTGGCTAGAATTTGTTGGCTGTTAATAAGCTTAGGCAAGTCTTTGCACCGCCGGAATTCTGTTGCCAGCGACTTGTGACTATCTGCGATCTTGTCGAAGTCTGGCATTAATTGCTGGACAGCTATGTTAATAGCAAAGGGTAGCGATTGTTTGGTTTGGGTATAGCAGATGGTGTTTATAGTGAAGTAAGAAGGGAGAAAATCTGCAGAACAATATGTTTAAGTAAAGGTGTTTATGCTAAGTAGGCCTAGTGCGGCTTACGGGTAAAATTAGGGTCTTTTAGTTTTATCTATATAATGTATGTCTTAGGCCATTCTAACTAATTTTGTACTATAAACCAGCTAATCGCTGACAGGTTACCTGAAACATTTCGACTATATAAAGGAATGTGCTAAGGAAAACACAGGTTTGAAACTTTAAAGCTTTAGGTGTTTTATATATAGAGCGGGCGTTATGTTAATATAAACTAAGACGGCATATTAAGTTTATTGCCTTAGGGATTTTAAGGCCATCCTTATTGTTTTATACTTTATGAACAAGGTTATTAGTAGCGTTATATTAAGTAGGTAGTATTGCCTACAAGTCTACCATAGGTAAAAGGGACCTTGTGGCAGGCCTACGAGTCACCTACCGCGTAGCGCGCAGAAACCAAAACTTAGCGCAAAAGCCCTCGCTTAAGCGCACCTTGTTCAAGCCCTTATAGGCCCATAATACTTAGCTAAGTTCTTCTAACATGGGTATATACCTGTAAGTACACCAGCGGTTTGTTATAAAGCAGCACTGCCTGCTTAAAGGCTTACGAAGCTAACTAGTTGTATGTGTTAGATCACGTAGGGAGAACCTTCCGCTAGCTTGTAATATAATTGTCTTAATAATCCAATATTTTTCCTGCATTAACCCTTACGGAAGGGGTCCTATTAGATATAACCAACAAAGGCTCCTTAAGCTTAAGTAACTTTTAAACTTGATTCTAAAAGCAGCAGTGGCAATAAACCTAGGTATCCTTCTGCTGCCTACTGCTGACTGTTTTAGTAATAAAAAGTGCTGCTTTAAATGTATTATAATGCATAACGAACTATAGCTACCCCGATTGTATTAGCTTTTATACCCTGTAAGTATTAGCTTAAACGGCCTATTTTATTGCTACCTCTGGTTAATAACTGCTTCTTTTTTAGTATTGTTTAGTTAATAGCTTTAGTTATTGCTTAATTAAATATTGGAATCATTGTAGCTATTTCTTATTATTAAAGGCGTGGTTGATTTATTGTCTGGATTGTTAATAGTAATAAACTAAAAAAGCTTATCTTTAGATCCTATTAGCCACGCAATCTTGAAGGAGCGTAGTTCGGAGTAGATAAGGCGGTTGTTTAAAGCTTAATCTATTGCCTTGTTTAATAACCGCTGATATTTAGCCCCGAGACCTTGCCTTAATAATATAGGCGTTATTTGTAATACGTATTAATAATAGTTGTACAACCGTTGCGCTAGCTATGCTATTTTAAGTACGATCTTTAGTTTAATTATTCAGATTTGCTTTAATTTAGTACAGATGATAAGTAAACCTATGTTTTAAAGTTTAAAATAGTATATATATTATTCGTGTAATTATTATTGCCTTAGCTTAACGTTAGGCTTTTAAAATATTAACTGGTTTTAAAACTAAGCATTATACTTTTAGTACTAGTTAGTACTAGAGCAATATTTTATAAAAGGAATGGCTGCAATTAATGTACTATTTAATTTCTATATTATTAAACAGGCATTTAAAGAATAGCAAGAACTAAAGATTAATATACTTTAAAAAAACCTGGCCGTATAGAATATATAATAAAAACAAACCTCTAACTAATAAAGTATTTGATAAGGCATAACAAGCCTAGCTAACCTGCAGCTATATGGCAATAGACAGTTCTGTGCCTTATTTATTCCTTCCTAACTGGTCCGCGATTCTTAACGTGAGCTAAACCCATTAAATATCCCTTTGATATGGTGCGACAAGGTGCTGGGTACCACTGGCTACGGCATTATTAAGTAGAACAGCAAAAAACAGTTAAGATATTAAGGATGTAACCTTTATCGTAGGGCGTAGGAGCTCTTAGTGCTTAATAGCCGCATCTAACTTAAGACAGTCTTCTATAAGGCCTTATGTCTGCGGTGTTCGCTTAAAACCTTTAACTTTAAGTCTAAGGCCAAGTTCATGTCTTAGGATGTTGTACGCTTTGCTAATTAATGCGTTGCATAATAGTATTATATTTTATTATTTTTAACAAATTTAACAATCTGGGGTAGTAACGGGTTGTTTTTGCTATAGGTCCTGCAACCCTGAAGCTTTTTAGCATAATTGACAAAATCTAAAAAAAACTAAAAATCGATCTACAGCTGCTAGCTTTTTAATGTTAGGGTACAATACTAGTACGGCAGAAATGCACTAAATAGTATTACAAGTTTCCTTTATAAAGCTCGACCGTTTTTTTAAAAAACTTGATCTTTACAAAAAACAATGGTTTTTTTGCCTTCTTTATTGTTTTTTTTATAAGAAGTATGAAGGGTATATAACATATTATCCTAACGTATAATACGTTTAATCTTAATAAAAAGAATTATATATACGTAGTATTCGTTAAAATAAACTTTAACTTTTTTTAGTAAATCGTGCTTTAGTTAGGTATATGCTACTTTTACTACAAAAAGCATATAAAGCTTAAAGGGGTCCTTAAACCTAAACTAGCTATTAGGCAACTTATAGCTGGATGTTATACTTAAACACATCCTGCTCTTATAAAAATAATGGATTTTGTTTAAAAATGTTATAAAAAAAGGATGTTTTTTAACGCGGTTTAACTCTGCTAATAATATCTTAACTATAAGTTTTAATATCTTTTTATAAATTAGCATTACTATTGTTTATAAAGTTAATTTGCTAGCAGAAGGGTCCTAGTCGGTTCGGAGCTATTTATGGAAATATTATAACAAACCGCTACTATTATTGCTACATCTATTACGCTCATAAAGTTTCCGGTACAGTTTTTGATATTAGGCTTTATTATAAGTATATATTGGATAATATTTAGCAAACTAGCCTTAATAACAATCTTTTATAGCTTCTAATATATATTACACTTTAATATTATTGCTTTTATTAATATTAAAAAAAAGGTCGAACTTGTTAATATTAGGGCATATTAATAATAACAAGTTAAGCTTTTTTTTAAAAATAAAATATAACTATAGTCTAAGTAGCAGAGCAGCTTGTCTTTTATTAATATTGTTTTAAGTTAATAGTGAATAGCTTAAAGCATTTTATTGTTTATTATGGCTGCTATCGCTAGATAGTTTTATTAGTAAACTTATTATACTAACTAAACGTACATTAAAATATCCAGATAACTATGCATGTTGGTTAAAAAATAATTATAGCTGCCGATTTATTACATTAATAAAAGGTTAATACAAAAATGCTAAATAATACAAGATTATAAAATGAACAAAGATATAAAAACAGTTAAAGCGGGGTAGCTAATAAATTTTAAGTTTTATAACTATTTTTCGGTTATAAAATCAACTTTTAGTTATACAATTAGCCTTTAATTATGCAACTAAAAAAGGAATATATTATTTCATATATTATTATATGTATATATTAACCAGCCTAAGTGGTTTTTAATTAAACACTTCTTTTACACTTCTTTTATATACTTTTTCATTTGCTTTCGCTTATTATTTAATTGTTACAGTTTATAATATAAAACATATAGCTTTTAAAATAACTAAGCAGCTAAAAGTTTAGTTCAAGGCCTAAATACTTATTCGTTACACTTAAGTATTTTTTAAGTTAAATATATTATTACCCCTATTTATAATATCTACGTCTACTATTAATAATAATAATGTATGCAAATAAGAACTTTAAACGGCTTAAATAAACGCAGGAATATTATCTGCCTTAAGTATATATTTATATAATGTTCTTTTAAAAGGAGCTTTTGCTATCATTAAATATTATTGCTTACTTTATTTAAGATTATATATTACATTAGCTCACAGGCCAAATACCTGGACATAATATACGATCAGCTGCCTTATCTAGCATATCCTAATTAAACGAACGCTACCCATGTTAACTACTCCACTATACGTTATAAGTATTAAAGCTTAGCAATATTTCTTTAAATTGCTTTTATACTATAGCAACTAATATATATGCATTAACAAAAAACGGTTATAAGTATTATAAACTTAATAACAAGCTAGATAAGCCAATCATATTAAGATATAAGATAATATATAAAAAGCAAATAATATATCTTAATACATATGCTAATCAAGATCTTTAAAGAACTAAAGAGCAAAGTTGTAGCTTATACCAGCCGCGATTATTATTATATTAAGATTTAAGTCTTATTTAACTAAAATTAGCAACTAAGTAACTTAAACGGTTATATTATTATTGAGATTATATATATTAATTATGCCTAAATACAGAGCAAAAGAAAACCAGAATATAAAACAGTTAAAAAATACCCCTAGATCCTGCGAATCAATTACCAAACCCTATTAAAACGCCATTACTAGAAATCACGCAGCTACTACGCCATTATACCTTTTTAAACTAAAAGAACTGCGGAGGTAAGCCAGGGCTACTCCGCATAACTCATTAGGCAGACTTTCTGGACAAGCCATAAAGATCATATTATAACTTAAAAGCGTTTTAGCTTTAAAGATATGGGTTACTATTTACTGATCGATTAAGAAACAGCACTATAGTAGATGTTTTAAAAAGTTCAGCAAGCACTTTATAGTGTAGCAGTCCTTTAAGGGGAAAAGGATATAAAGCAGACCGAGCTAGATAATCGATAGTAGCAGATTCTTTTGCTGCGTTTCCTGTACCACCTGCATTATATGCGGCTGGCAACCCCGCTTAATACCAGCTATTTATGAGATTAATGACGCTATAAACCTTTCGGACCATTACCCCTACTTACTAGCAAACCCTTTATTACTAAGTATTGATGAGTTAACAAACAACTAGTACTTATAACTACTGCTATTTAATATAATTTTTTATTAACTAGTAATATGGTATGCTTTATATTAATCTAGCATCCTTTAAAAACTTAACCTTAGTTTGCTGCCGTATTACTAACTTCTTTTTTAACTAGCTAGGTACCCTAGATCGTTTTATAAAGTTTTAATAACAAGGATCTGTTTATACCAGTTAATAAGCTATTTTAAATGGGCGGATTATTAAACTATCCCTTATAAGATAATTATCATAAGGACTACCATGTATCCTAGCGCTTACTTTGCATACATCGTCAGCTCTTAAGAATCTTAGAATAGTTTTTTCTTTTGTTTAAACCGCTAATTGGCCAGCCAGTTTCTATTCCTAAAAATATATAAGTCAGTTATTTTATTTATAAGCAACGTTTTAAACTATACGATGTAGCATTACAGGGGGCTACTATACATTATAACGCATACTTTATACGTATCGTTAGTTTTTAAGAAGGTTTTAGTAATTTAAACAAATAGACAACCTATCAGCTAACTTGTCCTTTTTATCAGATATTGTAGTAGTTATCTTACTTTTAAACAGCGTTATAAGCCATATTATACAGCATATTAAAGGGCTACCATAAACCATTAAGAGTACAAACTACTTAACTCTAAGGGGTTTATTATAGCACTATAATGCTCATACAACTGCGGAATTTCAATCTTTGCTCTTTATAGTTTTTTTTTAATTAATTAGAATTATTTAAGTTTCAAGATTATCTTTATATAGCAATTCATATTTTAACACTATTTTATTAATGCTCCCAGGTTTTACTTAAGCACGTTTTAATAGCCTATATTGATTTTTGCTAGTTCGCTGTTTGTCTTAATATTTTAATATAAAATGCACGATCTTGTGCTCGATGGCAAGTGCCTTATAGCAAGAGGCGTCAACCATATTGATATTTTTTTAAATTCGTAAAATCCCCAATGCTGCTTCATCTACAAGAAGGACTGGGATATTTCTGTTATATCTAAAGCCTAAGAGTTCTATGTCGCCCATCCTGCCCACGCTCCCCTTGCTCCACCTGCTACTATAGTTAACGGCCTACCTATTCATAACAAGCCAACGCTTAGTATGGTTTATTATAAACAACAGTTCCCTTCGCAGGAATGGCGCAGTTTTTAACAATCCTAAGTAAATATAAGTAACGGCCCCAAGATCTTAAACACTTTATCATTTACTGTACAGCAGGAATACAACTTATTAGGTCGGTTAAATTTAGCCCGGACTGAGTTAGCAGACAAGTTCGATATCTTTATTCCTCCGAACCAAGCGTTGTTTCTAGATTAGTACGGAGAAATAAATCAAACAACAGGGACCGCGTTTCTTTCTGCTAAATCCCAGTATCGTTCTAAGTTAAAGTAAACGCGTCCTAGATTCACCCGGATCAGTAAGCCAGTTATTTAGCTACAGGTTAAATGCATTGAAATCTTACTTAAAACAGAATCTAATACAGATAAAATTGCGAACCTAAAACACGTAAATTATATAAATATACTTTATTTTTATTAATCCAGCTCTTTTATTAATAATACTTACTAATTTCTTTATTACAAACACTTTTAGTGTTTGCGTTAATACTAGGTTTTCTTAAATGACTCTACAGCAATAGCTTATAGATATTATTATTAAGAACCACAGTACTAATCTAGTACAAAGTTGCTGCAAAAATGCAAACAAAGTTCATTTTGTTTAATTTAGTAACAACGCACACAGACATGGCTCGGTAGTACGGATTAGCGGCTATAACAATATAAAAGTTGCCGACCTCTTTAATCCAATAAAAAACCCTTAGAAAGTTATATCTAAAAAAACACGTAAAAAGTACTAAGCGGTCTTATGTATAGAAAAAAAACAACATGCCCACCCTCCTCGAACTAATACAGGGACCGAAAATCTATCACAGTCATCCTCATTACAGCTTACTAAAACTTAAACCTAAAGAGTACCAGAACATTTCTCTGCTTTTACTATGCCGTACGATCCTCCAAATATGTTAAAAAAACATAACCAGGAGCGCTTTTTGCCTACGCAGGCAGAAAGAAATACATTAACCTTAGCAAAACAAGGCAGCGGTGGCTTTATAGTACCCGCTTTTAATGCTCCTCACTAAGCAGTGCTGCAGGAGCTAAGGCTATGTAGCCCGCCTGAAAAAAGAACTTTGTCCATTTTACCTCGGCCTACTTTTATTAGACCAGCTTTACTATTATTTAGCCCTGTAGGAGTACCTCCATTGTTTATAATTTGAGTTTTATTTACTAACCTTATATAAACCTTAGCTTTAATGCCCTTACCCCGTGCTTTAAGGCAGCTGGGTCCTAATATAACAAAAGATGTTATCGATTTAATACACTACTTAGACCTTAATGCTTCAGACGATGAGTTCCCGCCTGTTCATGTTATAACTGCTTAAATATAACGCGATAAACAACTATTAAAAGAGAAGACAATTAGCAACGTAACAAGAACACTACGTAGCTTACAGGACACTATTACGGGCTCTTAGCCTATACTGCCCAACGGCTTAAATCTCCTAGCCAAAGCTGCAAGCTCTTTTTAAGCGGAAGCAGATGATAGCCTAGGGAACGACAATAAACATTTATCACTGCCTCCCTGTTTTTAACGCAGCATACTTGCTAGAACTGAACTGACTAGTCTGGAGAGGACAAGGAGCAATAATATAAATGCCAGGCTAAATGCTGCAAACGATATATACAATTATTTAAATATTCCTTTAACTACGCCTAGATCGTGGCACATAGTGCAGACAGAGCCTAGTGCTGCTGATCTAGCAAGCATAGGAAAAAATCATGATGGCGAGGGAGCTGAAATCTAGCTAAGCATTAGCCTATTGCAGAGCAAAACAGTACGAGCTCTTAAATTAACTTTTTTTAATAGCATTATTAATACTTATTTTAAATAGGATAGCTCTTATTTTAAACGCAAACTATCTCTCGATCTAGTAGATGATCATATTAGTTTAAGTACTTATTTGCAGAAAGCAGCCAAACAATCACAAGCTTTGTTTAAAATACTAAATCAGTTTATTAACAATACAGAGAATCTGGATCAGCAGAGTTCGTATAATATAAATAACTTTAATCAACCAATTCGCCGGTATAGTACTCGGAATCCTGCACATAGCTCGGGTTACTACTTCTGTTTAAATAATGGCACTTATAAAGCTATAAAATAAGCAACTTTAGTTATAGTACTAAAACCATATTATTACTAAAGCAATATGGTATGCAAGGGTATTAAGAAGCTGATTTTTTAATGGTTTTTATTAGTATGTTGATCTTTAATTAGTTTTATTGTGGATTTCCTTTAAAATTACTTGAATATCTACTGTTTCGCGTGATTACATAAGTTTCTATTGATTTAGTTGGATTTTGCCGGCCTGGGATGCGTAATATTTCGATTCCCTCTTAAATTAAGGCCTATAGGATCTATAGTTGCCCATGGCCTTTTTAATATATTCTTAGCTTTGATATTATAGTACTAAATAGCTATTTAAATTCATGCCTATATTTACTTATTATTAAAGAATAGTTAGTCTAGGAACAATATTAAGAGGCAGCTCAGACTGCAGTATCCTAGACTATATATTATCGAAATAACTCGCAGAAGCTTATTTCTGGTGGAGTGTCCGGCGGATTTATAACATGTTACTGTATTCTAACGTGATTTATTTGACTTTGCGCCGGTAAATAACACCTGATTGTTCTGTTTTTTTATGTCATAGTGTAACAAGGGCCAGTATTTTAGTGCTTGGAATTAGCTTTAACTTATGTAATAATTCTCTAGGGCTCCAAGGATTCCTATATCTAAAAGGAGAAGATTTTTAAAAATATAGGAGGATATCCTTCAGTTTTTTATAAACCTTTTAAGTATGCCTTAAGCTTTTAAGTTAAACATTAACAACCAATATGCATACGTTAGTCTATATGTTGGTTATGAGTAGCCAATAGCCTTATAGTACGGGTGGGCCTAGTTCCTCACGGTCTAGCCCGTGTGACACATTGTTTTAAGCTTTTGCAGAAAAAGTTGCGGGTTTGCACGTCGAGTTTCTATGGATGTATAGCCGTAGGGATTATTAGCTTAACATAATGTCAGAGATTAACAAGAAAAACTAGTTCTAGCTAACGGGACTATTAAAAAGCAAGATTACGAAAGGAAAAGCTAGGTAAAATAGCTAAAAAAGGCAAACCGGCAGCAAAAAGACCAAGAGAACTAAGATCTGCAGATAATAATCTATAATCATATATAAAATGGACCAGGGAGGCAGTCTACGACCTTAAAAAAGGAGACAGACATAGGAGACAACATATATATAAGCTTTATTAAAAACAACTTAGTAATCGTAGCCTTGGTGTATGTTAGAATGTTAAGCTTATAAAGGATGGCGCTCGCATCCTTGCTTATATTTATAATGAAATATTACAAAAAAGAACGCGGAGATAATTATAATAAACAAGGTCCGCACGTGCTAGATATATTTACATATTATAGATATATTTTCTAAGTTATATATTAAAGCAGTGTAAGTGGTTTTGCTTACATAAATCGCTGCCAGGGGGTCAAAATTCACGTAATGGGCTAGAAAATAAGGGTATTTTATGATCAATACTGTACACACTTAACAACACACTTCTTAGTTTTTACACACCAGCACTTAGTTTTTCGATTGAATTTATCGTTAATTTCCCTTATTTTTACTAGATTATTTACTACTTTGCGTGATCATACAAGTCCCCATTGATTTATTTGATTTCGACCAGTCTGGGATGCGTAATATTCAGATTTCCTCCTAGACTAGGGTTTACGGTTATTGCAGTTACCTATGGCCGTTTTAATATGCAGATAGGTTTGCTATCGATTATGAAGAATAGCTTACGTTACTTTTTAAAATCTATCGCTAGGACGTTTAAAAACAATATGTTAACTTTAAACTTAAAGGCATAACTATAAATAAGTAAGGACTTAGAAGAAAAGAACGTTATTACAAGACTTAGGATTATTGTATTAACTGCGAAGTACCCGAGGCAATAGTGCACCCGATCTCGCAGTTAATCCTGTATATTGCCTTAAACAAAGCTTGTCAGGGAAAAGGACAGGGTTGCGATCTTTGACTTGTTATAAATTACCCTGTCGGCAAACCTGTATCCTACGCTTAACATCTACATAATAGGTTACATAGGGTACAGACTTACAAAGATAAGATAGTGCCGATATGACAAGGCTTAAATTTAAGGGCGTGGAACATAGTCTATTCAACTAATAATTCTTTAAGGTCTTTTAAGGTTTATGGTTTCCTTCTTTTTAGTCAGGAAACTGACCTGCTATTTATGCTCGAGTTCTATACGCCTAACGGATATAATCTGTTATCATTAGGCTGCACTCCTTTATTATTAGTTCCTAGTTATAAGTGCTAAATAAGGCTCGTAACTATTGCTAACTAATATCTATTGTTTTTAACTATGCAACCTACGCAGTCTTAGCGGCGTAGGGTGGGCTATTACCAGCTAATGCTAGCTGCTTTTAATCCGCAATATAACCCTTTTAACATTTAGCTAACATAAGCAGGTTTAAAATTGCAGACTGTATGGATCTATACAAAGTAAACTAACAAATTAAACTACAAACTACCTAAGGGCAATGAAGCTTTCGTTTTTAAGGGCCATAAATATTAGATTTTAAGCTAGGAAAACCTTGCTTTTTTTTTTTTTTTTTTTCTTTTTACATAAGGCGCTGCTTATTAACCCGTAGGCTAATATACGAAGCTATAACTGCTACCTAACTTTTGCTAGTGTTATTAGCATACATATCACAATACTAGATCAATACGGCATCTGTCCAGGCAGTATCTTTTAGTATAGTAGCTAGCGCAGCTGTTGGTTATTAACCCCTATTACCCTTTTATTAATCCCTAGAGCTATCTAAAAAAGAATTTATATTACAGTTACGTTTTTGTATCGTTTGAAAGGCCGCTATATTAAGTATATGCAGTTAGTAAAGCATAAGCTAAAGGTAGTTATCGATAACTTAAACAAGCAAATAACTGCCTAGAATCACCTACTTAACAGGATATCACAGGAACAGGTTAATATTTAAATAGAGCTTAAGGCCCTTAAACAGCAGTTAGCTAAGGCTTTAGAGCAGAAGAACAAGGCTAAAAAGCTTGCTAATCGGTATAAAGTTCGACTGGACGATGCTATCAAGGACGGCGATCGAAAACTTTAAAAACAAACTAATTAACTAAAGCAAGCTTATAAAAAGCTACGCTTGGCCGAGAGCTACTACAGAGATGACATTGCAGCTGTCGGCGCTAAAGCCCAGAAGTAGATTAAAGAGCTACAAAGACCTCCTTAATGCTAAACGGGCAAAAACGGTTAAATCAGAGCTTTCGTGTTCAAATAGCCCTGAAACCATACTGTATAATGGAGTGCTATTAAGGCGATTACCACTACCCGGCATCTTCTTACTAGTAAAGGAGGATGGCCCTAAAATAGTGCCACCCGTTAATAAGCCTATACCACCGCCCAGCATTTTTCCATCCGTAAAAGGAGGGAGCTTTAATAGTTTAACTTAGTATAGTTTACCGTTTGCACACTTCGCAAATAAACGCAAAAAAAAGCTTAAAAGCCCCGTTAAAAGCAGGCAGCTTAGTCCCTGCCGGCTTAATCCCTAAGAGAAAAAAATCCGAAAAGCTCCGGAAGCTGAAGCTAGCACCAAAAGGTAAGAGGATAGTTGTTTAATTTGATTCTAACCCATTAGATTCCTCTGATTTAAACAGTTTAAGTAATTCAAACAACTTTCACCGTAAGGTCGAGCAATTTACTCGTTTAAGGAGCAGAAGCAAGGCTTCCTATCGCTTAAGTGAAAACAGCAATATTAAACGCTCTAAGCCTAAGTAGCGGAAGCTTAAGTTTACCCTTAACAAGGAGAATTACTTTAAGGGAGCCTCGAACTAGCTAACTTATTAGCGCAATCTGAATTTAGCACTAAAAACGATTAAATATACCTCTAGAGATCTAATTAGTACGTTAGGCAATATTATGCTCGCTTAAACGATTACTTGCACTTGTAAGCCTGCCCCCTTAAACCCAGTCAAAGGTATTAAAAAAGGGACGCGTATGCTAAAAATATTTAACAAAACTTATAAAACAGTTGGACATACGTACTAAAAAGACTTGTAGGATGATTTGATTAGCTACAAATATAACAGAAAGGACCTTATAGCTTTTACGTTGAAATAATAAAAGCTTGTTCGCTAATACAAATCTATTAAAAAGAAGATCAGTTCTAACCAGCAGGTTACTTTGTTTTTTGCAGCGGTTAAAAATAAAGCCTCCTAATAGCACTCCACTATTATAAAAGTAATAAAGCAAAAGGAGTACTAAGTATAAAAGCTTATTAATAAGTTTAATAGCAACTTTAGGGACCGCGTTGGCAAGAAGCCTAATTAAAAGGACAAAGGCAAGTTAGCTAACAATATTACTGATAAGTACTGTGACAACAATAAAGGCGACCACAAGAAGGGCCAGTCCAAGGGTAAGAATAAGGAGAAAAGCAAAAAGAAGGACGAAAATTAGAACGAAGAAAAAGGCCCAAAATGCTACAACTGCGGCGATTAAGGCCATTTAGCAAGAGATTGCCCCAAGCTAAAGGACAAAAATAGCAATCGTTCAGAAAAGCGTATAGCATACAACTGCAAGGGCAAGCCCATCAAGAAATAGGGCCCTCCCGCAGGCTTTACTAATACCTTCACTTATTCTGCTAACATGGACTTAGGCAATTTGCAAAGCCTTATTATAAAGAAGCCCTTAAATCCTTTAACACCCTTAAAGCCCTTAACACACCTAAACCCTTTAAACCTGCTAGGTTAACTACTATATGAAACTTAGGTCATAATAGCTAGCGTATTAAGTATTGCAGGTATAATTCAGTAGAGATATTCTAAGCGCAAGTTCACTGCGCAAAGTGCGCAAGTTCAAGCCTTAACCACCGTACAAATGGCTAAACTATAAAGCTACACTTAAGCATGTAAGTAAAACTACAGCATTTAAGCATATGTAATAAAAAAACTGCAAGCAAAAGGAAATAAGCGCTAGAGCATAAAGGGGTATTAGCATACATATTACAATACTAAATCAATATAGCATCTGCCTAGGCAGTATCTTTTAATAAATGTAAATAGCTTTTCATATTTTCACATCTAGCTTAACTAATTTTAAATTACAACTACACTTCCGGTTAAGTTTCTCTTTTACTTTTTGCTAATCTAGCTATTAAGCGCGGTTCGCATAATTAATAACAGCTATATAAAAATTATAATAATCCTAGCTAACCCACTTTATAAGGAATTTCAGCATTACAGTAATATATTGCCCTCTTAAAATATTGAAACAGTTAATAAAGGTTAACTGCACAGGGCACAAAGAACACATACATAAACTCTACCAACCTACCTTAACGCTCACGTACAAAAATGCATCAGATTTAGGATAACTTAAGTAGGGAATTAACTGATTATGCTGTTTTAAATGGAATAGCTGAGGTGGCAAGTTGGAAAAAGCTGCACGAAACTAAATATAAAAAACCACTGCAATATTTATATATTAATACAGTTAGCAGAGGTCGACTATGCAGGACGCAAAGCATACACACACAAACTCCACCTACCTCCCTTAATCTTTACGGATGGAAATGCATTAGATTTAAAGTAACTTAAGTAAAGAATCAACTAATCAGACTATATTAAATAAAAAACTAAGGTAACAAGGTGCATAAAGCTTCCTAAAAACTAAATGTGTAAGACTACCGTAATATTTATATATATATAAAAGCAGTATAACGCAATCTTCCCTAGTTATAGCAGTATTGTCCTTAGCCTACAATAACTTAAATCCTATTTATATATCTACTTCTTCCCTGGTCCCGACTTCTGTTCCTGCGCTTTACCCGTTTTTATGTCTAATTCTACCAATCCTAGCTCACGCCTACGCTTTCTTTTAAGTTTCTTTCAGGCTTCCCGTCGATCAGGCTGTTTAACAAGATTCGCCTGGTTAATAGCGGCCATATGAGAATTATAGTGATTTTAGCTAACCCATCCTATAGGGAAGTTTAGCATCAGCCGATTAGCAACATCTTTAAACGTATCTCCTGCCCATGATGCATAGGGTGTTCATTGTGCTATTTGACGGGCGTAAACATATGCCATGGTGCGCTCTAGGCCAAGTGGTGCCTAACCAAGGTTATCGAGATTTAATATATCATGATACGTACTGCCGGCCTTATACTTAATAGTTCCATGATCAATCGGTTCCTGCTTCTTATAGCTCTTAGACTTAGGGGTTAGGGATAACTGAGCGATTTACGAAAAGCTAGGTAAGGATGAGATTGAGGATGGTCTGGAATGTGGTGACCGAGGGGAGAAAGCAGCACTGGGAGACTTTTTGTTATCCCTGATCGATACTTCGCCGATACTTCGCGTAACGCTCCCTTTAGGGCTAGACCAACCTAGATCTGACTTTACCGCAGGATTTAGGGGTGGCGAAAGGACAATGATTCTAGTAAACGTTTCGATTAAGTTACTTATGTTTATCGGAGCTTTATCAATAAGTAAATGATGGGTGCGTCCCCTGAGACTGTTTACCATTGCTAAAGGGAATCGGAATGGTATAATGGTATGGAGAACATAGGCTACTCCGCAATCCTATGTGTTTGTTTAGGCATAGGTGATCAAGTAAATCGCCCACGAAGGTAGGGGAATGTTGGGGTGTATCTAACAACTCCAGGTCCGCTTGATCAGCTCGAAGTCCTCGTTAAACCTTCGACGAAGAAAGTTCTTGTAGTCTGTTAATATTCTAGGGACTGAATCTATGAAGTAGGCGATTCCTTTTTGCTTATTAATAAGTATGAGGTAGAAATGGTTTTGTATGGTGCTTTTAAGGTCAGTAGAGCGAAACCCTCCGAATATAACCTATCTGATTATTGGACTCTTAATAAAGGTAACAATGGATTCTTTAACCTTATGGATATCTGCGAAGATGCTAGCGAAGTAGTGCTTATACAGTACGTGGTTGTTTAAGTCTTGGAGGAATATGTTGTGCAGGGCTCCAATATCAGAGGTGTTAGCCCATTTGCCATTTGTAAGTCTGATCTGGGCATCGAGAACACGTGCGCCGAGTTGATCTTTAAGCCAGTTATTTTTAAATATCGCAGGAATAGGTTGTCCCCTGAGGTATTGAGTTCCTGGGCGATTTCTACTGTTAAATGTAGGAGTGTCTAAGGGTAATATAATCTTCGCCCGATTAGGCTAAACCTAGGTCAGAGGTCTGTTAGGATAGAGGGAGCAGGTTCCGCTGTGGATATTATTGATCAACGTTTATAAATGAGCGAAATTGCCTTTTTTGACGCTAGAAGTATAAGGGGTGGCCTGACTTGTTGTATGTGCGGGTGGTTCAGCGGGAGGAAGAACATGCTTGATTAATTCTTGGCTCGGAGGGGGAGTAGTAAGGGAGTTATGTATAGATATTCCAACATATTTTGCAAATGTATTTATGGTAGCTTCGAACAAAGCCTTGGAAGTTTTTTCGGGCTTCTTTTCTGTTTTTTTTAGCATGGACAGGTAATCGTAGGGGTATTTAAAGATGGCTATAAGGTTAAGCGCACACAGGTATCCATATCGCTAAAAATCACTTTGCATATAGCAAGGTATGGTAATTACTTTCTAGGGATATGGCTGATCAAAAACTTTAGCTATCTATTGTTGTTTAAATTCAGTTGTAGCTTTAGTATAAGCAGCTATTATGTTTGTAGAATCTATTAAGTCGATAAAGTATAGGGTCCGTTGCTTAATGTTGTAGATCATTAAAAACCAATGGTTAGCAACCGCCTTCTTGCTACCAAGATGCCGTATGCCACCCATGATAACGAACTCGGTCTCTTTAAACATGCGTTTTAAGAGACAAGAGCTGAAGGACTGGCCAGGGAATTTCCTGTTCTTATCCTGTTTAAAAGCAAAAGAGAAGTTGCTTTCAAAGATGGTGCAGGGAGCAAGGTCGATTGTTACAGCGGTGATAAGAGCAGCAACCTCGCTAGTACTGAGCCAGTCTTTATAAATAGATTTGTGGATAGTATTGATTATCTCTCTGCCAACTGTGTTAATGAACTTTTGTAAGAGTATGTGGGGAGGTGTGCGGCACTGTTTAAGGAATATAGTAAGCTTTTTATCGCTAAAATCCACCTTGGGATCGCTAAAGGAGCTAAGTGGAATAGGTTGTCTGTTGGTTTTAAAAAGAGGCGGGACGGTCTGCAGGTTGGTGTCTTTGCCATGAATACTCTGAATGAGTGCAATGGTATTATTCTGATTGCTGTATTGGTTAGGGAAGACTGAGGGGGGTGCTATGGTGTTTATATGGGTATTTTAGGTGAGTGATTAATGAGTGCGTCCTTTTCGTAATTTAGGGTTTTTAATAACCTTGGACATTGTCTAAATATGCTAGATAAGTAGTGGTAAAGGGTGTAAGGTGAGGTATAAGCGTGTAAGTAAGCAAGTAGGTGTGTGGTGTTTTTGTGGTTGCAGCATTACCCTTATTTTTTTGCTGCTTTAACCAACACTTTTTCTTCCGACCTAAACTTCGATACTAATGCCCCCTCCTATAAATCCATAAATAATTAACGAGATGTAACGAGATGCAACTAACGACATTAACAAACAATAGGAGATTACCGGCAACAAGGGACCATTGTTGCAAATCGAAATCTTAATTAAGACTGGATAAAAAGACGGGTATCTGCGCTTTAACGACATCTAAACCTTGAAACCAGACAAAAAAGAAGACAGCACTTGTTTTAAGACTTACCAGACCACCGTGGCTTAGCAGGGACCGTTTATGGGGCGGAGAAGGGGGGCTAAACTTAATTAACCTAGCTTATAAGATATATTAAGTTCTGGAATGACTGATGCTTAATCAACGGATTCTTATATTCCTCCCCTTTTATAGTTTCTAATTTTATGCAAATATCCTAAGGACTGCCTTTACCTACTATGGTCCTTAATATTAGCTAGAGCATACCTACATTTTACACGGTAATTCCCGTAAAAACTGGAAAAGAAGTATAAAAGGGTACCGCATGTAAATTTAACGCATACTACATAACGCCATAATAAAAACAGAAGCCTAAAAAGAATCCCTTTCCCACTACTTAATAATATCACCACTACACTAATCATTGTGGATTTGCCTAACTTTGACCCTCCCTTGACTGATCACCCTTGGGAATGGATCTTAGCACTGCTTAAGTTATAACTTTAAGATCGCCGCTCGAAATTTCGAACTTGTAAGGACTATTATAACTAGTGATATTTTCTTTCTGTTCTTTAGCTGTTGGGTTTTTATACGCATACGAATACTGCTTATTAATGTAATAATATTTGCAAGCCGTTTGCTTAATAAAGTATACATAGTTGCCATATGCCCCTTTATATAGTGAACTGGATCGGCAACTAAAAAAAGGCCACATTCTTAGCATACTAATTACTATCCGAATTAAAAAACCAACGAAAACATAACCAACATGCAACCTTGTTTAAAACGCCCATTAGCTAAATAGCGAGTGCTTCCGCACGAGGGTGTTATTTAAACATAGCTACTAAGTATTTCTTAAACGGACTTTTATAATATAGTTCAATAAGCAAAGGCATTAAACCACACCTTTTATAAGTAGTACGGACGGCATCGATAATATCTTTGTTTATATATATCACTTTTAAGAAGTTAGCGTTAATTTTTTATAAGATATAACAACTAGCAGCCTTGCTATTAAGTGTTTCGATACGGAAATGCTATAAAGCCTAAAAAAAAGACAATGATCAGTATAGCCCAGCTATGATTACATACATAAAGGAAGGGCAAAGGAACTGCAAAAAATATTTACCTCCTTGTGCTAATTATAGAAATATGGGCTATGCATCTATTCTTGCTTATAAGCCTTTTTTCAGATTTTAATAATCCTTAACAAGTCCGAAAACTTAGGAACAAAAACCGCCGGCTTTGCTACAGTAAGTGGCAATAAGTATTAAGAAGTCGAGCAAAGAATGGCTAAAAAAATAGTACTAGCTACGCTAAATTGGCCAGAAAAAATAGGGCTTAATAAAGTATAATTAGCTAACTAAGATCTTAATACTACTTAATTAACCCTACTAACCAGCCGCTCGTAAGTTGCCCGAACTAACTCGATTAGTATGTTAGGGCCGAGCTCTTTTTTAATAGATTAAAGTGCGTGATCAGTATGACGATTCTGGCTTCAATAACAGGTTTTAAGGAGATTAGGAGGTAGAGAGCTGCGAGGCTGTGGGATTAACGCTGTGAGGTGGCCAGGTCGAGACTAATACATGGGATTGCTAGAATAACAAGTCACATCTGAGGGAGTGGGGACCTTGGTAGCACTCCTGTTTATAACGCCTGCTTTAATACAAGTAAACATAATAGCGGGATCTATCCGAGATGCGATAAGTGCTTAAACCTTGTGACCACGCATCTGCTATCTGCTTAAACATTTCTTTAGAAAACCGGCATGTGTGAGCATTAGAACACGCGTAGTGACTATATGACGGGCGACGGTGGCGATCAGCGGTTTCCGAAGTTTTTCGATTTTATCGCCAGCGTTCCCTGGGAGAGCGAGCGGGATCATTGGAAAGGGGACGCTTAGGCATGATGAGCGCGGGGATAAACGACCGAATTGTTAATTTTGTAGCAGGGATTGGACTGATTAGCGGATATATAAAAGCTTAAGAAGGATAAGGAAGATTAGAAGTGTAAGTGTGTGAGGGCTTAAGTCCTTATGGTCTTAGTAGATGTGGTAATGCTAACTAGACGTACTTGCGATGGATTCTACGTACTAAGTAAGCAAGTACAATGTTATAACCTCTGGATATTAATAGTAACAAAGGTGAAATACTTATTATTGCACGAAGAGCTCTAACTACTACGTTTATAGGCTAGAGATCTATATATAAAATGCCTTTTTTGTTCTGTTACTTTAAGGAAGCGGTATGCAGTTATAGGTATTTTGTATTGCGAGAGTCTGAGATATAATATGCTACTCTTCTAGTTTAATAGCATTATAGAAGTCAGCACTTACTTCGGCGGAACGTACGCTTTGCTTTTTAACGAAGATATCGAGCAGATAACGTGGGCTATAGAGTGTATGGAGAAGATATGTAACGAACTGAAGATACCAAGGCCTCTGTACGTCATGGTTATAGACTTCAGGTATTTTAATTCATTTATGTGTTGTAACTAAGTGTTTATATGATGGGTTAAGTGCTTGCACAATGGTGCGGCTAATAAAATTGCTGAACTGATCCCGGTAGCTTGGTTTACGTTTGTACGTGACTGTTGAGGAAGGCACGTACGGTTGAGTGCAGCGTTCTAATTTGGAAGGCACGCAACCACTAGGACCCTGAAGATTCGTATAAGTGAGCTTTTGTACAATCGCTCCCTTTTATTTTCCTTTTTCTCTTTAGCAGCAATAAGATCTTCGCTGCCGTTAGTTTTTGTATGTATTGCAACTTGCTTGATCATTTAAACATAAGCTGACAATCGTACATAGTGTTACTATTACAAGGATTCCTGCGTGCTTTGTGCCGCTGCCGCCGCGTCCGCTGCTCCCGTACGTATTCCCTGATCGCTGGGTTGGAGTTTGCCTTCGCGTATCCTGATTAACTGACTCTTAGTACGAAGGCATACAGACATATACATATACATACGCACACACACACCCGCACACACACACCCGAAGTTTTTCTTCTTTATATTAAGCACTTTTTCTGAACCTAGGTGTAAAGGGCGTTTAGCAATTCAAGATTTTGAATTGCTTCCTTTTATTTTATACTTGAACTATCCCGTAAATATTATACTAACCATAACTTTAACATTACCGCCAACTCTTAAACCCCCTTCCTTCTATTTTTTATTTTAACCGGCTGCCAATATGTTGTCCGAGCCCGATGCCGCCTTTGTTCGGTATAAATTAGGTAGGTTGTCCGGCTGAATCTTGTTGGTACTCCTGTCGACCAGGTCCTATTAACATCTCCGGAGTAGCATGGATTGAAAGACTACCCGTTGAGATTAAAGTATTTATTATGTGTTATTTTATAGACCTAAAATCACTATTTAACCTACGCCTAGCCTCGAAAATATACAGGGATACCTTAGACATTAATGAGGCCTTAGTGGCTAGAGAAATCGCATGTACCCTTATCGGTCCTAATACTTTCAAGCTTGCAATTATTATAGAGGCATTAAGACACGTTGATTTAACATGCGAAGCCGCCGTGGCGGACTTCCTCGAAACTTATATTTATAATCCGGGCCGTTTAATACAACAATATAACATCCGGGCTGTTGCTAGGGCGAGTGAAATCAACAAGTGCTTTTTGCAGTATTTATATTCGGAGAACTTTATTTTCTGCCCGTTTTTACCGGCTGACATGATGGGAAGTGATAACTATACCCTAATTAAAAAAGGAAGGCTTAGCCGCACTTTCTACCTTTGCAAGATCGCCTCAAACTTGTTTCGCTTTGGCCCCAAATCCTTTAAACCTACACTTCTTTCCGATCCTCCATTCCCCGTCCTCTGTCGCCGGTTCTAGCGGTGCGTACTAGAGTGGGAGGTAATACGTATTAAAACCTTTCTGTTGCTAAATTTTTGGTGGGCTGTTGGCATCAGATCATAGAGTATGTATTTCGTTTCGTGCGGTATTCCTGCCTCCTGCTAATATAATTTAGCCAGTGAACTCCTAGATGAAGCAGCCAAATATTGTGTATTATTTGAATTCCCATCATGCCCTAGGTGCTTTGCGTCTATATCGGATCCTAACACAATGGTGCAAGCTATGTTCTTAGGCTCCGGAATTGCTACGCAAGGTAGAGATTCCGTACTCCGATTCGCGCTACTCTACAATTACGTGGAGCAGATGGTGGCTAGCTCGTACACATGCTTACTACATCACGACATTAACCGGTCCCTAGAAACCGGCATATTTTATCATATTAATGAAGCAACTGCGCAACATCTTATGCTGCCGCTAAGCCCGTTTTATGAAAGTGATACCGGATTAGAACCGTTCTATTATAGACTACAAGGTGCTATTAATATTAACAAGAGATGGTTAAGGCTAGCCCACCTGGCCCAGATACCAAGCCGGTTCGTCGCAGTGGAGGGTCTGTTGGTGCTGGCATTTATTAACAAAGAGCGGTTGCCATGCATAATAAGCTAGACCGAGGCTGAAGTCTTAGAGAGAGTTGTTCCCGCTTTTAATGAAAGAACAGTTATATTATACTATTAAAGCAGTGTAAGGGGGTAGGCTTGCGTAAATTGCAATTTTGGGGTCGATTTCACGTGAGGGGCTAAGGGGTAAGGGTGGCGTTAGTGTTTATTATTGTACTTAAACTTTACGGATTCCGATATTTTTTAGACCTTACGCACTTAGTTGTTCTTTTAATTCGATCGTTGATTTTCTTAATACTATCTACCTGAATACTTTTATATTTACGTGATCATGCAATACCCCATTGAATTTACGGGATTTTATCAGCCTGGGATGCGTAATTTTTAGATTTCCTCCCTTGCTGAGGTTTGCGGAACTTGCAATCGCCTGTAGCCGTTTCATTATACGTCCTGTTGTCATAGTTAAAGCTTCGTGCTCGTATGGCCGCCGGACAATAATATGTCGCTGTTTACTATATGTTTAATAAGATAAGATCTATATTAAGAAATAACGCTATTTATCAAATGCTTGGACATGCTTAAGGTTGTGAACTTGGGCAAGGAGTACTCCTCGTACTATAAGATGCACGTAAGCATATTTAACCTTAAGAAGTAGGACGTTATTAACATGGTTGCGAGGAGCTACAGAGCATGATTATGTGTTAGCCGAAGTTTATGTACATACTGTAGCTTAATATCTTGTTCTAGTTCTTTTTTGGTCAGATTCTCCTTCGGGATCTTGTTTGCTATCTTTGGCATAGTTGCCTCCGTGATCATCTTTGCAAATTTGTACCTTATGTAAGCGCTGAGCGCGCTTGCTTTTAAAATCTTATACCCACTAGGCATCCTATACTTCGAGGGGTAGCGTGAGCTGCCTTTTGCGACCAAGGGCAAGCTTGTCTGCATATGCAACTTGTAAAGCATTTTTACGATATGCTAGTACGTTTAGCACATGCGGATCTGGTTTATTGTAATTGTTTTTGCTTTCTTTTTTATGATGTAGTATTTTATTATGGATATAAGTAAGGGCGCAAGCGCTATCCCTACAGCTTTAACATCTCAACATACTTAAGGCTGCGATTGCTAAGTTGCTCTTAATGAAAGTCAGTCTCAAAAACATGTCCCTAGCTATTACAAAGAGGTCGGCAAGCTTAAGAGAGGTCTTGAAGCACGTGTCCTCAATCTCTTACTTTTTAGCCAGGAATAATAAGATTTTGCCCTCGGCTTTCCTAGCATGGACCTGTAGAATAGTCCGTATGGCGCATTTAATACAATTATTTCTCGAGCTCTAGCGTGTAAAAGATCTTGGTAGTGTAGGTTAAGCACGGTTAACCCGCCCTTGCGGCCAACGTTGCCAGGCGTGCCGAACGCCGTCAACGTTATAGCGTAAGGGCAGCAGGGCGCCGTTGCTATACCTATTGCCTACGGGCCGCCAAGATAAGTAGTATGCGGATATTAGATTTAAGTAGTACTTACGTGTAGGAAGATCACCTAATTAAACCTATTTTAAGTGTAATAAGTAGAGATATTGTATTTATCTCTTTGCCTGCTGTTTCGGCACCAGTACATAAAAACTGGAGAAAAGTGGACTACTGAGGCCGCACTAGGTCGCATCTAGATACACCCTAGATATAGGGTGTATTTAGGGTGTATGTGCGGCCCCAGTATTCCACTTTTTTGTCACGGTGCCGAAACAGCAGGCAAAGAGATAGCAAATTTGTATTATTATTGGTGAGTGCGGTGTATAATTGCAGCAAATACCTAAAGTGGGTTCAACTCCAAGTCTGATTACTGCACTTAATCTTTTCTATTTATAACTCACAACCATAACCACCAGTTATGTGTGGGAGCGCCAGAGGTAGGGTGTATGCTGGCGCGGTGATCGTGGCCAAGGGTACTTAACTAATTGAGTGCCATAATCATTGCACCAGCGTACACAGGTTCCCTGCGATCAGTCTGTTCTTTAATTGCGCGCGGCTACTTGTGATTGCGGCCAGACTACTTAGGCAACGCTAGATGCCGCAATCATAAGTAGTTGCAGGCACGAGTAATCATTGATCTAAAGGTGAGGTGGCGACAGTGCGGGCTGCTGGGCAACACATAATCAGCTTGTGTAGCCTGCACCCTTTTTGCTTCTCTCCTTGCGCTCTTGTTTCCCTTCTCCTTTCTGGCTGGTTATTATTACCGCTCCAGTAATTTCAGGGTGCACCTTACGATCTCTTTATATCTTTCTGACTGATCCATTAGGATAGTCTGTTCTGTTTTTATAATTCTTATTCTTTGATACAGGTAAGTAATCATGTATGCGCCCCCCAGATGTCCTGGACAGCTTTATTAATATGTGGACAGCTCTGCGTTGATCGTCATGCCTCCTTTCCAAACCGGTTGCGATTCCCGCGATCCTTAAGGCGCTTGGTACCGATCTGTGCTCACGAAGAAGTAAGTTCAATCTTTAGTGCTTGCAGCTAAACATGCTGGCTAATAAAATGCGCAGGATGCTGCCTAAGAATAAGCATAAGCATGTTAATGCTCCCCTGTCTTGCTTTAAGTTAAACCTCGAGCTCCTGCAGCTTGCGTACCGCCGAAAAGAGCGTCGTAGGGCTTTTCGTGCTGTTGTGCGTACTTCCGAGTCGACAGTCATAAAGTCTAATTCTCCCGTTGTTCTATTAGTTGACTATGATAACAATGACGATGAGCTTCTGGTCCCCGAGGTTGAGGCTGAGCTCCCTGAGTCTGAGGTTGAGCTTTCTGATCCTTAGGACAAGGAAGAAGTCCCCGAGGTTAAGCATTCGGCTCCTTTAGGTGAGCGACCAGCTCCCCTTCCTGTGGGTGATACTTAGCGTTCGTCTGCTATGGCGAAGGCTTCTTTTTGGGTTTCTTCTACCCGTTCGTTGGCCTTTTAGGCTCCTACTATGGGTGTTGTCCCTGCGATATCGGTTCGATCTGCTGAGACTGTGTTGCTGGCTTTTATACGCGCCCGCCCCCTGCCTTAGTTCGTTACGTTCCTATCTGATACCTCGAGTTTAGATGGCATTCTTATGACCCTTTGCGGTTAACGCGGTCCCCTGCCCGCTCCCGCAGTGCTTTTTGAGTTCGGTTCGATAAGATCAAGGACATAATCATAATTAAAGATTATAAAGTTAGCTCCAGAGATCCTTTAGACCTTAGAGCGTGTGATCTGAGTATTATATGTCCATGACTAGTGAAAATCAGTAAAATCAACAACGAAGCGTATGATTACTTTGAATGCAACCTCATACTAGCCAACCTATCTGTCCACAGCACTTACTATTTATTAATACATATAGAAACTGCAAGCACTTTAATACTTACACCTTACTTTTACTTACTCCACTCATTTAATATAAACTTGGCTTAAAGGATTCGCTCAATGTGTATGAGTTTCAACTCATATCTATGAGAAGCTCTTTTAACCTCTGCTATGTTTAGTATTAATTTCTTTTCATTTACTGCGGCGCAACAAGTTTATTGCTTTAAGACGCCGTACTTCTTGCCTCTTATACGTTGAGTCGGATAACATTTGCTGAATCGCATTCCTCTATAGATAATACTAACGCCGAACATCCTGGCACACTGCATTTTTTACAAAATTCTCCATTACTACCTTTATACTGCAACACATTATATCTCACTATATTATATATGACTTATTTATTGCAGCATAATAAGCTTATTGCTTTAAAACGCTGTAGTTCTTGCTTTGTATGCAAACTTGTCCAGCTTGCTGCCTTTTGCTGCATTACTGGCCCCCATCCTTACTTTAAGCATACTAAAACTTACTACTCGACTTTTTAATAGTACGGAGCTTAGTGGTTGCTGCCAGGCCGAGCCAGTGGCCTGGCCGCTCCTTCCCTTCGCTAAAGAGGTACTTGTTTTAAAAACATGAGGACACGCTCGTACTAATAAATGTCATGCTTCGTAGAGGCCTGCGAGAACTTTTGCATAGCTCTTTAATTAATAACGAGACATATTTATATCAAGGCATTACTTTTAGACTAGTCCACATATTTTTAATACTAAAACTTGATACTACATATTCCCATAATCTGTTAAGCCTCTTACGTAAGTAATAACATGAGACAACACTAGAGCATTGGGCCAAATAGTCCGGCTATCTATTAAGCTACTTATCTGCCGTTGCCTCCACTGATTATCTAAACAGATAGAAACAATGGCTTGTTGGCAAGAGCGTAGGACCTTGCAAATCTAAGATATAGCAACACTAACACCTACAGCACCAAGTGTTGATTTAGACCAGCTTATGGGGATTTTAGCCCGCTTGCCCATAAAGGTTGGTTTGCCTGTTCAGATCAAGGGTTGATACTAACCTTTCTAGCTACAATGGCGAATCTTCGGATACTTATTTACTTCTAACATGGCTGTACAACCAACTCTGACATTTTCGTAGATTGGCAGAAAGCGTAAAGCCAAGTTCTGCTTCTAAGAATTTGGCGCTAACCCAGGTTATATTATAAAAGAACCCGCTTTGCAAGAACCCGCCTTGCGGTAGCTTTTTTTTAATACGAGATTGATCTAGAGCTTGTTAGTGCAATAGCCAGAAGACAAAGGCATAGATACCGCCTCCACCATATAAGGCTGCTCAACCTTGCATAGCTGTGTAAAAGACATTTACGGCGCTATGCACTTTATGTTTATAAACATTAACTACTGCATATATTACCTTGCTTTTATCTCGCTTCCCTGTCTCGTTTCTATTAGAAGCTTCGAATGCTTCTTGTGGCCCCGGGATTTGCAGGATGCGCTGTAGCCTGTTCTTAAACAGAGTCCTAACTTTCTACTACATATAGGCGCCTTAATTGCACTTACCAACTAGGGCCTGACCCTTTGCTGTATTTTTACACGTATCATTCTAACCACTAAGTTCCTGGATAAAATAAAGAACCCTACAGAGGGACAATCAGAGTATTTTATAAGACACTTAAAAGACATAGCGAGCGCTATTGCGGCAGCAGAAGATAATTTTAACGCCGTCTACCTCCTTAACCATTCTGGTATAATGATTAAGATTAGGATCCGGACGAATCTACGGATTTCTTTCGACAGCAGTGTTTAACTTAGAGAGCTGGACTTTGATAGCACGCCGTTAAGCAGGCAAACTGCCCTGCTCGACCTATTTAAAGAAATGCGGTCAAAGTTCTACAGTAGACAAAATTGTTTCCGCGATTATATAGCTCGGCAAAGCTTTTATTATTGCCCTAATTTCCTGCATTTATGACCCTTAACAGGAAGAGAGATTCAAGAAAAGCTTGCTTTTTTATACCTCGGACTTCTTAGATTCAAAATGCCTGTCGCTGATCTATACACGTCGGCCAGCCAACTTAGAGGGGATTTATACTAAGTTTCATTTAACTACTAGCTCCGTTTTTATAAAAAGTCGGGCAAGAACACTCTATATTGAAGCAGTGTAAGTGTGCAGGCTTACGTAGATTGCTAAAATCTTAGAGTTGAATTCACGTGAGGGGTTAAGGGGTCTGGGTGCTGTTTATGTTTATTATTATATTAACTTTGCGATAGATTCTAGCAATTTTTTGGACTTTATCACGCAGAATTCTTAATACAATCGTTGCCTTTTTTAAAAATTATTGTTCTTATTGCCTTTATTTCTACGTAATCACGCAGTTCCTCATTGATTTATATGATTTTTAACAGCCTAGGATGCGGAATATTTAGATTTCCTTTTTGCGCTATGGCTTATAAGACTTGCATTTACCCGTGGCCGTTTCAGTATATTAGCTATAGGTTAGAAAAAGACCCGGTCCACGCAATAAAAAAATGTTGCCCACGCTTCCTAAAAACAAGCGTAGTAATACTTAAAAGTAGTAGACCATTATCTTTTATTTTTATTAAGCAACAAACTGTTGCAGGGATCACGATCACAGAATCTACTAGCATTGAATTAGCTGTACTAAAAAGCTTAATCGCGATTTTAATATCCATTTTATGTGTCTATCTTATTACAAGTCCATCTCGTGCGTTTGTCTATAGTATAAAAAGCTAAAGAACAAATTTACAGAACAAAGAAAAATAACACCACCCGAATGCTTAGAACCCATTATAACACTAGACCGGAATCGATTAGTCAGTATACTAAAAGCCTCTTAATGGGATAGTTGTTCGAATCCTACTACAAAATATCCTGGCCTTCATTATTTCTTCCCCCAGTTGACCGAGAACCATTTACTGTAATATCGTTGCCGGGAGCACTGTTTACTATAGTATCGCCGGCGGCCCCCGAATTGCCGCCGGAGCTCGTGTACGGAACCAGCCTGAGCAATTCTCTTTCGCAGCACTAATGTTCGACTTCGCTAGCAGAAGATCGCTTTGCCATCTCTTTAGGCTGAAGGTCATACGTATAAGCGTTAAAAAGGCCGGGGCAGGAATCTCGACCATAATCTTACTTATCACACTTCGTATAAGGAAGTTTTAAGCAATCTTTCTTCCTATGGCCTAGGCTAAGGCATCGCCGGCATTTCAGCTTGTGGCTACTAAGGCATTCCGCTTTTTTATGCTTAGTCTTGCTGCAGTAATAGCATGTTAAAAACAGAAAATCGGCAGGGCTATAGCTTAATAACCCGCAGTTCTTATAAAACACATTGAAGTAATCCTTAGCAATGTAGCCCTTGTTACAGCGCGCAGCTAATATATTATATAAATAGATTTCATCGTGGCTTACCTGAACGGATCTCTACGCAAGCGTATTTTCATGAAGCAGTTCAAAATGCTTCTAAAGTACTTCGAAACCTTTAAAAACGAGCAGGACAAGCACAAGTAGCTTATAAAAAAGATTATTAAGCTGCTAAGGCCCTTATATGGCCTGAAGCAGTCTGGCCATAAGTGGCAAGTAAAAAGGACCACTTTTAATAGCTTTAGTTAAAAGGAACGGGAAGTATAAAGTAAAGAACTAGGTAACCATAAGAGGGCTACGGCATATGCATTTAACAGCTTAAGGCTATTTATAAAAAATAAGTTAAGATTTTAAGAACCGATTAACCCCGACTCCAATAAGTATACTATGCATAAAAGCCGCTTAAATCGATCAAAATTTCGATACTAACAACCCTTCCGAAGAGACCATAAACAATCAGCAGGATGCGACCAATATTATCAACAAGCAGTAGGAGATCACTATCAACAATAGGCCATTATAGCAAATAAAGATCCTGATTAAAACTAGGAAAAAAAGGGGGTATCTACGCTTTAATAATATTTAAGCCGTAACCTTATATAGCCGACCCGCCTCATTTCATACCAAAACGCGCTTAAATACTTTAAATAAGACTACACTTATTAAAATTAGTAGACCACCGTAGCTGAGCGAGACCGTACTATTAGCGCTGATAAAAAACAGTAAAGGATTAAAGACAGCCAGACAAAACAGGACTTGGTGTACAGCTGCTCGTTAACCCTAGGACCACGAAATAAAAAGGAAGCCAAGTTAATACTATAAACGCTACTACAGCTTTAAGTCATATTTACAAACATCTATCCTATAGCATCAGACTAAACAAGGAAAAGCACTGTATGTAAATTCATTGCAGAATTAAATAACGCCATACGAAAACGATCTATCAACTATTAATACCCCTACTGCACTTATTATTCCGATTCCTCCCATTCTTTTCTCTTATCCATTTAATCATCCTAAGGAATAGACTGCAATACTTTTCAAGTGATCAATTTAAAAAACGGCCACATGTCCGTGTACTGCTCACTCTCCAAATCAAGGAACCGCCGAAAACACAAACAACACACAACCTTGTTTAGGACGCCTATTAGCCGGACAGCTAAAGCGTTAACATAAGGCGGATGGTCAAGCATAGCTGCTAACTTAAGCGCAACACCGGCATGTGCTATTTTGACAAGGGTCGCCTATAGTCCAATATACTTCGATAGTATCTCCATTAAACATCTTTAGCTATATAGCAGAAATAGGTATTAATATTAGGTGTTTTTAGCAATATTTAATAGGGATAGGAAATAATATATAGAGTCGGGCGTGTTGGATTTTTGTACCGGTATGCCTGCAAAAAAAGGTGTATAGTTGCCAGGGTCACCTATTCGTTTAAAGAACGCTGCTATAACCTTTTCTAGTTTAGCGGACCGTTTGATCTTAAAGGTGAATTTATGCTTGAAGTCGGTTATTTTAAGGATGATATAATCACTACCTGCGTAAGCCTTGTTATGCTCAGCATTAAGGGAACCTGACTTGTTTTTACCAGACATTGTAGTTATATGCTATATCTTATCCCAGTAGAAGGGTTAGCTTTATAATTAGGAAGAAGATGTACGACCTGCTTAAAATAGGTTGAGTACGCACCTGTGAGCTTAGTAGTAATAGTGGGCGGTTGGTTGGGTTGGTTTAGGTTAGGGCTGAGAAAGTAGATGTTAAGGCAGAAGCTGTAGTTTGTATTAAATATTAGTGCATACAAGTTTGCAGCCCATAGCCGGAAATTACATGCCTATGCGGACCTCCAGGTATGTTAAGTACGTTAAGTATATACGCAGGTAGTTAAGTAAAGGTAGGTAAAGGCAGATAAAGGTAGGTGGAGGCAGATAAAGGTAGGTAGAATTTTAAAAAGAGTGGTATACTTACCTTAGTAAACAGAGCCTGGAGATTTTTGAAATATTTAGGTTAGTGAAGAAGATGGCGCAAAAGGATTCGGGCGCTGCAGCTTGTACAATTAAAGGGGAAAAGAACAAGGGTATGGGCGATTTAAGTCAGAAGGCAGTCAATGGTTAAAAAGACAATCTGGTAATAGGCAGAAGAAAAGGCTGTAAATGAAACCTGTACCTTTATATTTAAAATAACCCGCAAGGAAAACTAGGGGAGAGAGTTAGGATTTTTGTTTGTTTAGTTCTATGTTATAGTTGCCTACGTAGGCAAGGACTTAATATGGGGACTTAAGAACATAAAGGAAGGCATGTTAAGTGGGATGGAAAAAGTATGAATTATTTATATTAGTACTTACACTTACGTACCTGCCTCTTGCTTTAATAACTGTAGGTAATGATTATAAGACCTAATACGTGCTTACCTACTTACCTACTTACTTACCTTATATTAAAGCAGTATAAATGAGGCAGCTTATATAAAATTATTATCTGATTCAAAATTTACGTAAGATGTTAAGGGGTAAAGGTAGTATTAATATTATTATTGTACTAACTATTAAATGGACGTTATATGTATAAAATAATACAAAGCAAACGTTATAAAACAATATTCTTATTTATATCTGCTATTTAAATATAATTATATAAAACAATAATAGAAATAAAACATAAGTGTTTAGCCATTGTTTTAAAGTCTTTAGAAGTTGTTTAAAGGCGGATATAGTCCTTATGGGTTGGCCTGCTGCTTTTAGCGGGCGCATCAGCGGGCATATTAGCAGTCGCGCTGTTATTGGTTGTTTGCCGTAACGGACAGGGGGTAGCAGTTCTTGTTCCGGAGACTCCTGTAGATCTCCATCATCCATGTCGGCAAAGTAGTCTTAGCTACTTGGACGGTCTGCTCGGTATAAGACCTTTACTTGCACAACCTTGGACGAGGCAACAGCACTCTGTGCTAATTGTTGCAAATAGCTTAATTTCGGTCTTCTAGACGATTGAGGCTATAGCAACGTAGGCATGGGCGTCAGCACAGAGGCAGGGCCTGCCGAAGCGGCGGCGCCAACCGGGGGTGCTGTCACAGAGCCTCCTGTAGTTTCCGCAGGTCTAGTACTAATGGGTATCAGGGGTAGTAGTGGTAATAAGGTAGCTGCACAGGATACGCCATCTCCTTAGCTACGTTTTACGCAGCTATTGCAGGCCACATGCTGGCCTTTGTCATCTAGGTATTGGCTTACTACATTACGCTTGCATTTAGCTCTGGCATACGCCTGCACTAGACTTTTGAGTTTGCTGGTTTCGGCCATTAGGAGGGCGGTAGCAAGTCGACCGCTGCTACCAGCTCTTCCAAATTACTATAACATGGTAGTAAGGTCGAATGCATCAATACACACCACAAAGTCAACATATTAGTAGTCTACGCCCAGTCCCATGGCCGTGCTAGCAACAATAAAACCTGCTTGCTTTAGCTAAACGTCGAGGTTTGCGTTTTAGTTGGTAATGCTAAGCTAGGCATAGTAGAACAAAATCTTAAACGCTCTGGCAAGATCTTTGCATGCGGCCCTCAACGTGGTGTAGACTATGCCCATCTGTCTTTAGTAGTGAAAGGTAAGGCATATAAGCGTACTATTCAACTGTTCTATTTAACTATGAGAGGTGGGAGGACTTGCTTATATATACGAAATGCCTTTATGACCCTTATATAGTATACGCAGTGACTTTTTAACCTAATATACTTTTAGCACTTGGTGGGAGGACATCTGCCTTGCCATTTCTTGCAAATATGCCGGCGCAGCGGCCATGTTAGCTTTAACGAACCCGAACCATAGGTTGGTGCGTGTGGTTATTAACTAAAGGAGATGAGTGTTTAATAGGTTTAAGCTAAGAATACGTATGAACTCCTTTTCTGCGGTTGGGGGGAGCGTGCCAGCCATGTTACTTTGGTGGGGTTGCCATTTGCTGTTGGTTACCAATACTTCCTGTGCCTTGTCTAGGATAATGCGATTAAGCAAGCGCTAACTCCTCTGCCTTAGTATAAAGTCGTGCTACTTTTGCTGTTTTAAGGCCTTTAGCATAAGTAGTATGACCGAGCTTTTTGCCACGTTGCTGTTGTTACTATTCTATAGGCTTACGTTAATGCCTATACTGTTTAAGCGTTTTTAGGTGTCTAGCATAAGCGATCAAACAGGCTGGACGATTATGGTGCAGCCTTTTAGCTAAACATAAGCTAAGAGAGCATAGACGATGGATTTGCCGCTGCCTGTTCCGGTTACCTAAACTACCTTTTTATGACAGAATATGGCCTATATACGATTAAGGAGATCGTACTTTTGATCGATGATAGCGTAATGAGGTTTTTTATATTATCCTTTTCTACGTATACTTTTAAAAGCAACTATCTTTTTGTTGTATAAATACCGTTTACCTAAACCGTATGATTTTTAGGCCTAGAATTTAAGCGTGGCGATTGAAATCGTACTAAAGGAGGACGTCAGCAAGGTTTTCTAAGCTCGCTAACGGTATTATTAATTGAACTAAAGAAGTTAGAAGTATGTACGTCGTTATTAATGGAGCGCTAGTAGTGGGACTTTGCGTATCTTATAGCGAATTATCTGGTGGCCGCTCCGCCATTGTGTATGCTAAAGACGCTTAAGAGCTGGACTGCTAGCTAGCCGGATTTTTATACGCTGCTTGATCAAACGAAGAGGAGCATGCAGGAGCAGTAGGTAATAGAGAATCTTTGTGTAAACTTTATTGCTAATCCTTTACGGCCTTTTCGAAGCTTTTAACAGCTATCGTTATGCGCATACTAATAAGCAACGTTGTATATATAATTGTACAAGCGAACGCCTTAACAATCCTATAGCTTATTAAATGAAACGGGCTTTATAAGAGCGGGAGGGCGAAAGTGTTGCTATTATGCAAACCTTAGATCGCCTGCTTAGTTAAAGCATACAACAAGCCCTTCGTCCAACGCCTCGGACCTTAATCAACTGTTACGATTAAAGTCTTTTCCGAGCTTTCAGTCTTAGGTCCCAATCTTAAGCCTTTACTACCTTTTGCGCATAATCGGTCCAAGCCAGCCCAGCTTAACCACTACTTTTAAACACCGCTAATTAAAGTTGCGTTTTAAGGCGATTATACCTTTTACAAGCTTAGCAATCTTAATAAATTAAACGTAAAACCTTATATCTGGTCGGGCGGCTTGTACTTCTTAATCGCAACAAATCTTAGGATAGGTCTGGGCTATCTTATCCTGTGCTAGACCAGTCCAAATTATTAGTTCAAAACCGCACCGACTCCTTAGACTTAATTGAAATACGTAAAAACAGATAAAAGAAGTATAACTATAAGTAAAGGCAGCTTGCGGATATAATTCTGGTAAATTATCTAAAGACCCCCTCGGACGGCCTTAGCTGGCCTTGGTTAGAACTATTTAATAAGCACTGGCCAGCTATTCTTAGCATTCAAAACGACGCTTAACCACTTTAAAACATAAAAAGCAGTGCGACCGGTGCTTTAGGCAACAAATTTGCTAATTTTTCTTAATGCTGCCGGGCTTCCAAGTAATCGTAGTTCTGCCTCGAAATAATCGCTCCAAAAATGCCTCGGACTATAAACGATCTTCGGCGTACTATAGCTTTATTATAAATATTGAGCTTATTTAGCTTTAACTTAAGCGCTACTTTTTTTATGCAGCCGGAGCTGTGGTTCCCTTACTACTACTACCCCTTACTCTGATCAACCATATAAGCATAAACATTAACAGAATCAAGAAACATGTACGGAGGCTATTATAAATTTAGGAGAAAGCAGACCTAGAGGCCTAAAAAGCTTTAGCGCGAGCTTGTCGAACAATATTAATTCGTTTCCTAACGTTCGAAACGCATTAACAAAAATCGATGTCCTACGGCCAAATAGCGTTAAAGCAAGCTAAGGCGAGGGCAATACTATGGCGATCAGGAGCAAAGTTTAAAAGACGAGATTTTAAAGCGTTTAATAGGCTAATCGGAATACATATGGTAAATGAACAAGTGAAGTGCTTGCCACTTTGTACGTAGGCAAAGGTATATATGTAAGTACTTAGTGTGGTGTGTGGAAGTGACTGACTGGCTGAAGGTTAAGGGACAAAAGCTTGAAATGCCTACCAACTTAGTCAAGGGGGCATAAACCAGACCGGACAACAAATTGTTTATTCATAAGCAGACAACGGCCTTAAACATATAGCTATTACTATGATCCTGTGGAAATAACGGCTAGTATACTCTATACCCCTATATTGATGTATATAAGCACTGATATGCCCCTGGAGCCCTTAGGGCTCCTTTACTTTTTATTCTTAATCATCCTAAATAGGTACATTACTGCTTACCCACACACTTGTATATGTCTCCACTCCTATTAACAGATCCTAAGGGGTTATACCAACATATAACCCAGAATCTTATTAGTAGATCAATTGATCTCCTAAGTTCCTAATTACTTTAAAAGATTCTTCATTTTCTGCGTTGTTTTCTCTACAGTGTTAAAACAACCCTGCACCTTGGCCAAGATGCTATGACGTACAAGCACCATCGAGTTCGACAAGTTACCAGAACGCAGACCGGGACGCGATGAGCTGCTAGAGCTACTACAAGCTACGGGAACCAGACCTGAGTCTAGCCTTATTAATTAACAAACTTACGCGCGCACAGCAGCGCGAGCGTGCACAAGTTCCTGAACTTTAATTAGCTATGTTGCAATTATTTCTGATCATTATAAACTTACTTAAGAATGTATGTTTTAACCCGCCAATAATTCTGCAAGGTAGAGGGCGAAGAGGATAATATGTTTGTTACTATAATAGTAGTTAGCATAGAAATATAACCGTAAATGCTTGAAATATATACATAGGATCATATAAGTGACTTAACGCGCACTGCCAGCACCGGACGCCACTATTAGTAGTGTTGTAGCAACCCCCATTTAGGAAATCGCTATTTGCATCCTTGCAACCAGCTAGACCCGATTTGATGCACCTAAGACAAGGGACCGATCGCTTGGTACCTTTTTCGGGACAAGTACGCAGAGAGCGGCCCGGACGTACACTTGGTAACGCAGCAGGGTTTAGAGGATCCCTGGAGCTAACTTTATGATCTTTGATCATGATCGTATCTTTGATCTTGCCGAACCAAACTTAAGAAGCAACGCGGAAGCGGGCAGGGGGACTGCGTTAACCGCAAGGGGTTATAGGAATGCCATCCAAACTTGAGGTATTAGATGGAAACGTAACGAACCAAGGCGGGGGGCGCATTAAGCCTTGATTAGATTAGCGCACTTAATCCAGTGCCTGAGGTATATAAAAGCGTGATTATAATCAACAGGACCTCTAGGATATTAGGTTAAGAAAAAAAAACACGGATTATTAAAGTATTAGGCAATTATACATTAGAAAATGTAATGTTAATTGCTCCTAGCCCTATAGCAATAATAGCGCAAGCTAAGTTTTACGAATTTTGAAAATCGCCCATTTTAATAGTGTTATATGTATACTTAATAAGGCCATAAAGAATGCCAGCTTCAGTTCTTTAGCCCGGCAATGTTAGCGTTCCTGCCCTAGGCCTGCTATTTAATTGTCCAAATCATTCCCTTTATAGCTCTCTCCCTTACTCTCATTATTAACCTCCTTAGAATCGGTCTCATCCCCGCTTCCTTTATCCTCTAGCTCCTAGTTGTTAGGAACACTTATGTAGCGAATACCAGTGCGCTAGAAATACTCTCTAGATCGATGGACTCGTAGCCCTCTGCATGTGTAGTTATGGTCTAGTTGTAGCTCCCAGGAAGCTTACACAGGCTAAAATGCGCTGTTAACCAGCTTAGCCACATACTAAGTTGCTATGCCCTACAATGGAAGATAAAGTTGGGTCTCTAAGTGAACGGTGTTGCGACGAAGAAACAGCGGTGTAAACATTGTCTGAATTATATTAAGTCGAGGATCTGGCGGGTCTGAGTATTTGAAACGGTTAACGCCGAAATCTTTGTCCTAATACTCGGATACCTTTCGAAGGACAGATTATTGATTATAAAACGTACAGCAGAAACAACTAAAGAAGATAGATAGGGCTTAGGTGCTTATTGCTTCAATAATTGGCTGGAGTTGAGAAAGAATGCGTTTAACTTGAATCTAAGTAGCAGGGAAGTTAAGTTGCTGGCGGTTTTTATCTATAAATTGCAGAAGAGCTTCAGTTCTTATCGTAAAGCCTATGTTGGAAAAAATTGCAGGATATGGATACATCAGACCTCGAATAGCTGTTAGAAGGCATCCGGCACTAAGAGACAGTTTATGATACCTAAAAACAAGATTAATAAATAGGAGATGCAGAAAAGTAGGGGGCTTACCAAGCATGCAGAAGAACTGCGACCGCCTAGGTATGGTTTCCTTAATGGATGGGGACTTGTTGCAGAACATTTTTGTTTACGTGGGCGCGATTACATTGACAGCAAACCCGACCACCACACAGGTGCAGAGTCTGGACAGGCATGTCCAGAGGCCGAGCCTGCGACATGGCTACGTATATTAACGTCTTTCGTATAGGTAGCCAAAAAAAGGAAGAAGATGTGCGCAGGTTATAAAGCTAATGGCGTATAAATGTTGCGAAATAGTAAAGGTGCAAAAGTGCTAATAGGATGTAGTAGGCGTGCTGCTAAGTGGCCAGATAAAAACAAGGTTGTATTAAGTAAGTAGGTATAAAGAATGCCGGGATGCTAAATTTAAGTGGGTTGGTAATTATGGTTGTGGGCCTTAGCCCACAACCCTTACTTTACAGTGCTACAATGTTAAAAGAAAATAAAGCATTGTGTAGTTAAGGACTAAAAGTATCTACGTACTTATATGTAAGAACGGACCGACCTGTTAGCGGGTATTTGCCCGTAGCCATAACCGGCCCACCTGCGTTTGCCACCCTTTTTAGCTGGGGATGCCACCAATTTCCTATCTATGTAAATCAGCTTTATTATTAATACAAATTAAGCATGGCTGTAGAAATACTTGCTATCGGTATGTAGTTAAGTGGTTATATTAGCCAAGTGTGTTTTTTGCCTTCGAATCGAACAAATACGTGATTTCGTGCTTTTGCCTTTAAATATACAATCTTAAGCGTTCTGGTGCCTCACGTGCTTTTTCAGATCATACAATATGTTGCAGAGCCTTTAAATCACGATATAAAGCCTAGTAGAGTCACTTAAAGAGCTTAAATAAGTTAGAAAAGCATTCAAATTCGATAATCTACCTGCTACTCTATTGAACACTTATATAAGCCTTTACCTTTACCTACCCGTTTAGATTACTACTTATATGGCTATTGCCAACGCCTGCCAATTCCTTTCGTTTTCGTTGGCCCCGCCGTTTTTACGAATTTAAAAGCTAGTTGTATAGGATTCTGGAGTAAAAGCGGCGTTGGAGTTCTTGGCGATCGGAAGGTAATTTTGGCAGCCCCTTTAAAGAGTTCGATTCGCGGTTGTAGCAGAAGGGAGGCAGCAGTCCTTTTGCTTCTTCTTACCCGGGACTGCCCCCTTGCTTTTTCTTGTCGAGGGCAGCTGATCCTAAGGGGGGGGGGGGCTATGGGCCGTTTTTATAACATTTGCAGTGATCTTGCCCTTGGGTTCGAAATCGTAGTTAAGCTGGAGTGCAATGGTGCAGCTCTAGTAAGTATTACTACTGTTGGGTCCTGCTGTTCCTCTTTATTACTTGGCAACCTATCATGACTTAGAAACTGGCCTTAAGTAAAAATCAAAGGCTAAAAGCCGTAGGTAGGGGGCTTAGAGGGGGGTAGGGCGCCGGGGGGGTGTGAGCAAAGCTAACATTTGCATTCTGTGTAGAATGAGGGCTTTTAATTAGATTATTGCTGGGTTGCAAGATAAGGACGGCTAGAAAGCAAGAAGATCAGTAGCAATACTTAGGCAAGACCTTTTTACGCCCGCAAGTATGTAGCAGGAACAATACTTATCCGTAGGTAGTAATGTGTGAACTAGATAGGGAGATGCTTTTAAAAGCGTGGTGCGTTAAGACTGTTCTTAGGCCTGTGTTACCTTAAAATTATCTTCTTTTGACCACTTGGTGTGGGAGGCGGAGTAACTTTGTCTTAATTACGCGGCGTAGGAATTCGAATAAGTGGTAGTAAGTAGGCTAAGGTAAGGTTAGATGAAGAGATATTAGTAAAAATATTGATAAATTGATGAAGCTAATGATAGGAATGATGAGGGGAAGATGAGGGAGGGTAGGAAAACAGCGAGATTGATGGGGGATTTGTGCGGGTATTTATAGACAAAAATCGACAGGATTTAAAGGCCAGAGTGTTTCTGGCTCGAAAACTTAAAGGCGAGTAAGTTTCTAGCACGAAACCTTAAAGCAAGTAGGTTTTGAATTGTATTGATGCTTCCGCCACTGTTGCCGTATTTGGGGCCTTTTTGGCCCTTATAATACAACGCTGAACACAATCTAGGGCACTAGCAAGGGCCTTATGGCTGTTATTTTACAAGATAAAATACGAAGGCAAAGGGTGAGGGCAGTAGCGGTCGCAACACCAAGGAAAAGCTGTAATAATTTTTAGTTTTTTTTAATTGGACGCATTTATTATATAAAACGCTATTCATTATGTTGCAGTAAAAACATCCAGTTATTATAAATATTGCTATTTCGGAGTAATAGCAGGTACTTTTGCAGTCATGCACCCTTGCTTTAATTTATACCTAATTTGTATTAAGGATTAAGTGGAATTGAAAGATCTGGTGAGTAGCTGGCTTGATTTAATCTTAAAGAAGAGAGGTGGAGAGTCTTTGTCTAACGATTAAATAAAATATAGGTGGGCAAAGCCCACCGGGCCTAGCCACACAATTTAGCCATATGGTAGCGCCACAGTAGCATCCTTAGATATTTAAATGGAAGTTGCGTTATAAGCCAGTGCTTAAGTGCTACGTTTTAGCCTTTACCTACTCAGATCCACCTTGCACGCCGCTTTATCATGGTTCTATGCATTAAATTATAAATTTATTACTGCCTATCACTGCTGCAGTCTTGCCTCCGGCTTTGGTTATATATTCCTCATACGTCAACCGTGCTGCTTGCGACTATACCAACCATACTTTATTCTTGTCTTCTAAAGCTTCTATTAAGATTACCTAACACTTTGTTCAAAGATATTAACTTCTATACATCCATTACTTGTGCCAAATACAAGGAGCTCTGCTAGTACTTTTTCCGATCCACTATCTAGCCTTTTTACTAAGTCTTAACTACTGCTTATCCCGCTGCTTATTTTTCCGTCTATTGCATACGATTAATCGTTTACAATGTCTTTTTAAACGGTCGTTTATAATGCGATAGCAGCAGCTAGCAACGAGATTAACATAACTACTGGGCTTTAATATATAACGTATGGCCATATTAAGATTTTGCCCGAGGCACTAGTTATATTAATACTTTGCTTATACGCTGATCATATCTAAAAGATTGTTTAGCAAAAATGCATACGGTTTGTGCTTTTTTAATTACGTTTTAGTTACTGCTTTTTTATGCTTGCTAATATACGTACTACAGTGCTAAAAATATTATCCGGTTCACGCCCTGTAAGACTTGATTATTTATGTTTTTAAACTTATATAATAGTATGCTTTGCTATGCTTCCTAGCCCTTTGTTGCTTGTTTTTTTATAGAGAGTTTAAAAGCTAACAAACCTTTTAAGTATAAAAACTTTGGCTTCTTAATACAGCATCCAAACGCTAAAAGCTTTCGATATCCACCAGACCGGTCCCAACGCCGCAAAAATCGTAGACAAGGCTTTAAGGATCTTGTCAGCAAATACTGTTAAGTTTGCTAAACTCGGCTCTTGCAGTAAAGCATACGTTTTAGGAGCCTTTTTTGCCACTATTAATGCCCACTAGCAGGCCTACTACACTATAATTATCAATCCATCTCGATTTTATCCCAACGTTTAACAGTATCTAAAAAAGATCAAAGTTATACTTAACTACAAAGATAAAAAGTCAGAAGCAACTTAAGTGGCCAAGAATATAACTACTTATACTACTTGTTAGCTCAAGTTTTTAGTCGAACGCGTTGCTACAGCGCTCGTTCCTATAATAAACAACTGGATTCGGTTTTTAAAGGATTTATATAGTAATATTAATACATGCTATGTTTATAATGAGGAGGATGAATAATTTATTGTTTGCTAATAGCAAAAGCTATTACCATTTTAGCTTACAGGTTTGTATTTATAGTTTAAAGTCTTAATACAATTAAAAAACTACTTACCCTTGAGTTTACGAGCCAGAAATATATTTGCCTCTAGGTTTTTACAATGCCCGACAAGGAGCAGGGACTTGGATGCCGCCCAGTACCAACGCACGAGGCGGAAAAGCCGGCGACCGTAGGGACGACGTTTTCGGCTAACCTAGACATTGTTTAGGGCCGTTTTAACAGACCAGCACAGATTTTCTGCCCTTTCCACTGCCCTGAACTTGGCCAACCTATTTACCACTACTCACTCCAACTCCTAAATAATAATCCCAACAGCACCTATAAATATAACAACGCCTTTAAAAACAATTAATCGCCTTATAAGAAAGCTAAAAATAGTAAAGTTCCTGCTAAAAAGGCTGTTGCTGGCGATTTAATATAGAAAACATAAACACATGCTGCGGTACAACGTGCTCCCGTAAGTACAGATAACACCTACAAAATCAACTAGTCATATGATTCGAATCATACTGCGGTCGATTCTGCCACACTAAGTAATTAAGAAAAGATCACTCCGCCTCCTACACCAAGTAGTTAACAGAAAATATTTCGATAAGGCCTAAAAACAGTCTTACTGCTCCATGGTTTTATAAGCATCTCCCTCTTTAGTTTATATTTAACTACCTGCGGGTGAACGCTATACCTGCTACATACTTATAAACGTAAAGAGGTTTTAACTAAGTATTGCTACTAATCTCTTCGCGTTCTAGCCGTCCTTGTTAATTGTCACAATGTTTAAATTGCCTCTCCGCCCATTTTCTTCTTTACGGCTACCCTCCACGTTCCAATTCGCACCTCAACCGCCTGTCACAACTCTCCAAGATGGCAAACCCATCTATACCTTTCCTTCCCGCGGCCCGGTGATGATTTAATCGGAAGCCCCCATTCTACAGCTTCGCTTATACCGGTCCTTCACATCCCACAATCGGAAATATTTTCGTACAAGCTGCTTACGAGGCCATAAATAAAATAGAATATGAAGTGGTAGAAAACCCGAGAGGGACCGAAGAACAACACATTCGAAAACATCTAATACTTTACCGTCCCCATCGGGAGCCAACTTTTTCTAGCCGGGTCCTACGACGGCGGACGCTTATTGGTTTATGATTTTAACGATTTCGTCATTAACTAATTCCTGCTAACAACGAGCTAACCTTTAAAAGTCAGTATTTTATTTTGAATCCGAGATATAGAAGATAGCAGAGTCCTTTGAACTATTCCGCTTAATAGTCGCTCTTTAAACCAATTAAATCAAGAGAGCAGCAGAACATAAGAATAAAGTTCAAGTGCTGGAAAAAAGAGAATTTTAGTCCACTGCTGGAGTTATCTTATATTAGGAAACATTGCTACCTTTACTAATGTTGGTCTTAAGCTGTATGAATTTAACAATATTATTGATTATCCGGCCTAGCAAGAGTGGATTTATCCCAAAGACGGCGTTTATTTTTTACAACTCCCATCTACGCCCTCATCACCCCTTTGCAGTGTTTCTTTAATTATAAAAGTAACCTGGTGATAATTTCGTTGTTTAGCCCTTATTTAGCTTCGCTTAGACCAGTTTTACTTACTCTATTTGCGTAAATTCAACAATAGCGTCGGCTTGCCCTAGTGGCAGAAAATTAACCCTACGGCCTGATAAGAGTGGACTTACCCTAAAGTGCAGGCGTAGGCACACAATATCCCTTATATATTTAACTTATTAACACTGGTAATGCTTGCTAGAGCTGCACCGTTGCACTACAGCTTCAGTATGACTTCGAACTTAAGGGCAAGATTAAGAAAAGTAATCCATTTTACCCTTGGATTATTCAGACATTAAGAAAACGGAGAGGGGAAGTATACGATTCTTTTATCTTAAGGCAGACCTTCTGTCTTAAAGCAAGGAATTCGCCTTTCAGTTAAACGCCAAGTAAACGTTGCACTAGTTTATTTATAACTCCTGTTAAAGCAGAAGGACTATTAAAGCTGCCTTTTAATTACTAAAAACTCCAATACCACTCTTACTCTAGAATCCTAACAAGAACTGCAGGGCCAACAACAATGAAAGGAATTAGAGCCATATAAGCAGTGATATAAGCGGTTAGGTAAAGGTAAAGGCTTACAGGGGCGTTCAATGGAATACCGTGTAGGTTGTCAAGTTTGACTGCTTTTCTAACTTATCTGGGCTTTTTGCGTGGCTTTATTAGGCTTTATATCATGATCCAAAGGCTCTGCAACGTGTTATGTTATTTGAACAAGCACGTGAGGTCCTAAAGTAATTATAATTAAAGATAAAAGCATGAAATCACATATTTGTTTATTTTATGATTTGTTCTATACCTTAAATAGGTTAAGCGTCCGTACGGACTCGACCAGGCCCCTTATAAGGGGCCTGCTCTCGTCGCGTGTACACGTATGGGTTTCCTCCTCACCTCTCTTTTCCACCTTCTATAAAGGGGGTGGCTTTTACGTGGTCGGTGGTTTTTTATGCTACCTTTTAGCTTAAAGACCTAGACGGGAGTAGCCGGCTATAACACACGAAAGCGCACCGCTAGGTCTTAACTAGAGGCTTATGCTGCCTTTAATATATGCGTTCAAACAAACCTACTCTTTCTGTGTGACCTGTAGAAAGGTATAAAAAGACAGAGAACACTCTTGGCTATTATAACCTGTTAACTATATATACAAATTTTAGACCAATGATAAGTACTTCTTTAGTCATAACCACCCGCTCTAATTTATACCTAATTTTTAGGTATTAGCAATGAAGCTGATCTATATGAATAGGAAATTAGTGGCATCCCCAACTAAAAAGGGTGGCAGACGCAGATGGGCTATGATCGTTCGAATAGTAGAATATTAGCGTAAGCATGCTGTAAATTAATGGTTGAGATGCTGGATGACAATGTACACAGGGCATTAACTATAAGACTAACTGCATAGGTTTCATTAAAGGCGACGATGATTTTGACAAAGTTAACGTGGATAGCGATAAATTATATATTAACTAAAACAACGTGAACAATAATAGCAATGATTATAAAGAGAAAAGAGAGGCATCTATAACCCAGAGAGAGCGAAATTACTAAAAGATAAAACCTTAACCGCAATAACTTGGAAAAGTCTAAAGAAGGAGGCTAAAATAGCGGCCTAATATACTTAAAGAACTATAAAAGGCATATCTCAGTCTTTATTTTAACAAGCTTAACATAGCAGCTTCATAGGGCATACGCAAAAAGGGCAACTAGAGAAGAAGCTAGAAATGCTGACGTTAATTCTACCGTCAACTATTCAGTCACACACGCTTTAAATTCCGCACTTCTAGCTTATTAGGCCTTTTGCAATAAAGGCCAACGTACTAGTGCCTGGGAAGGTATTTAAGCCAGGATGAACTAACGGTACGTAGGCCATTTTCATGATATTGCCAACCGTTGCATCTAACACGTCAAGCCTGGAAGAGCAGCATGCCATGTTAAGTCCACTACAGTTAGCCAATAGCCAAGGTGTTAGGGTCTATTAGCTAATAGCTCAGGCTATGATAGTAAGTAACGTGCAGTTTCTATATTAATAATCCTCAAACTCCCTAGTTAATAACTTTTTAGGTTGCAGTTTTAAGCAAGCTTAACCTGTAGCTTTAACCCCGCGATCGTGTTTTGACCAGACGAGGTCCGAGCTTTGTCATTTAATATTCAACCGCAGATCCCGGTCGCCATTTATAAACCAGACAGCACATGCGATTGTAGTCCTTTAAATAGAGATGCTAATAACATAATATCGAAAACAAAGAAGACTTCTGTTAATGTTGCAGCTGTAGCAGATAGGTTTAATTTAATTCACATGTTGCTAATTTATCAGAGTACGAGATACTAACGTTGCCTTATACTGTAGCTGCCGCTGCTGCTAAAAGTAGCATATAACTACAGGCAAAGAAAGGCATCCATGCTACCGATCAAGTCTTTTACTTTGACTTGACCGGGGCGAGCCACGCAAGCGCAGGGAGAACGGGCAATATCACAGATTTACAAACCAAAAGGACAGTTGCTACTAGTCATGGGTAAATCAGCTTTTTTGCGCCTGAAGTCTATTAGTCGCGTCTTATAGAATCTAAAATTAGGCCTTTTATGAGATTAGGGGTAAACTTAATGGTAGGGACTATACCAGTATTTAATAATAAGCTGTATTTAATCCAATAAATAGTAAGGCAATCGAGTCCTGGCTTTTTAGTCCTCTGCTAACACTTACATCGCTTAGAGTTTTTTAATTAATAGTTAAGCCACTGTCTTATAATCTCGAACAAAAGAAGTCCATGAATGCGCTATTAAGCAAGAGTACGTAAAATCAGCCCGTTTAACGAGAACAGCAAATACCTTTGCACCTTGCGCAAGACTCGGCGCTAAAATCGAAACAATTAAAGACGTTGTCTGCCAGCAAGTTAAAAAAGTAAAGCTAATCGTCATTTATTAATAAGCTTTTAAATCCTAATCGTATAAAAAAGCCACAGAAACGATTAATAAATGCTTTAATAAAACAATAGTAAAATAACAAGATTATTTTTAGTAGAATTAAGCTTGATATATAAGTTACTTTAACCTAAAGACTTCTAGATCTTGACAGTTCTAAGAAGTCCACATTAGTAATAGGCATGTTCGATTGGGATAACTATAATGCTACTAGCAAATCAGCCAACTTAAAACTTTAAGGTATCTATGAACTTCGGCAATCGGGCGCCAGTTTACGTGTGGCAGGCATAATGTAGCTCGTTTACCACGCCTACTACGTCATCAAATTCAAGAGCTATAATATAACCAAACAGCTATACACTAATGGTATCTGCGCTATCACACTAAAGAAAAAGATTCCGTATAGATGATTGAGACTAAGTGTTTACGTTCACGTTATACCTATTAAAATAGATTGTTCTTAACTATTTAATTGCTTTAACTTATGTCTTTTAGCTATATAGCTGCCAAGTTAGTACCGGTCTGCTTACGGTAACCTACCTGTATGTACGCAAGGCAATCGTGTATGTAGCTCATCCTGTATTTAACACAATTTCCTTATATCTGCGAACTAGATGCCTGGGTATCTATCTACTTACTTAGGTACTTAAATACTAGGTAGGAACCAACAGCTACGTACCATTTTATTTCTTTTTATACATTTTTAATCAGCTGTACTCTTGTTCGCTTTTATAAATCAGACTTGCAATATTACGGATAGTTCCACTGCATTTATTCTCTTATTGAGCCTGTACCGTAACCTATTACTATTTCTGGTTATTAATATATCCGTTCCATTTTTGATACAAATATTAATTCTAGGTAAGTGTTCTTTATTTTGTATTAAGCACTTAGTTTGCTATTACTATTATTATCTTTAAGTTGCTTTTACCACTCCCTTGTGTAATGCGTTATTAACTTTAAGCTATTTATTAAGCTTGTTACAATGGATAAATTTCTGATTCCAGCTGACGATCTCCGGTCTTTGGTAAAGGTTTGAGTAAGGCCCTTTCTGGAACTGTTACATCTCTTCGACTACCTCGATCTAGGCTGTTCTTGATTTTATTTATAGCTGACGTGCTTCGATAGTTAATGTTACTATCTTCTATGCCCGTTCCTTTAAAAGCAAAGAGCCATAAAAAGCGGGAACGGCCTAATTACAGACTTAAGGAATATAAGATGGGCGACACATATTTGAATATAATGGACCTTAATAACCTTAGTCGAAAACCCCTCGGCCCCAGTTGTACTCTGGCGTACATCCACGCTCACCAACAAGGAAAATGGATACTTTATATATTTTAAGACTGTAACACATTTGAGGATGTTGGCAACTAACCGATGCCAAACTTCCCTGTAGGCTGGATTAGCTGGTATCATTATAATTTATATATGGCTGCTTTTGATTAAGCGAACCTTCTTAAGCAGCTAGATCGGCGCGAAGCACGAGAGAGCTTCGATAGAAAGCGCGGTCCCGATTCTGAACTGGTCGAGCTAGGTATAAAGACTGGCAAAGCCCCGCCGCAGAAGTTGGGACAAGGTTGGATATAACTGGATAGGACTAGGCGTAAGTTATTGCGGACTAAGAACATCGCCGTTATAACTTTAGGAGATTATATTAGGATTAAGTGGACTTAAGTAATCAGGCGTTATATTCTTTGTTTTCCTTTCTGTAATGCTATCCATATGTATATAAGTACTACAATGTTTTCATATCTTAGTTTTGTACAACTTTTAACCTTTAGCAATCGGTCCTTTATTAAAAATTCAACTAATTAGTTTGGTCTTTACCTAACTTTTCTAAATAACTACTATGATCCGTGGTTTCATTCTTTGCCTTTAAAAATGCGATTTTAACCGTTTTAATGCCTTACATGCTTTTTTAGATCATACAACGTGTTACAGAGTCTATTATCTTTTTAATAGCTAATAGCTTTTAGGGTTGATTATAGCGTGTTAGTTTCCGTGGCAGATAAGCGGGTCTCACCCATACGTAAGCTTTGTAAATAGCAAACTGTTGAAACTGTTAGTTGACAAAAGTCTTAGGATTAATGTGGGCAGCATGGGTGCCTGGGGATGCTACTAAGCTTGATCTGTTAGTGGTTAACAGGCATAACGCGTGTCTCTTCCGGCCGGCACTCTTAGTGTTTGCGGGCGGAGTCTTACGCAGTGACCAGTGCCCACGTTTTTAGCGAAAGAAGTATGAATACCTATGTCCTTATTATGTTGTAGTAACACATGTCATCAGCATATTTATATAAGGGACCTAGTCTTTTAAACATTAAGTCTATTTATATACTTATGAATGCCTTTATAAAATAAGTAACCTTATAACCTTTATTTTTAATAGCATCTAGTCAGCCCTGCTATTAACATCTTTTGCTAGATGCATTTAAATTGCAAGAACGGTTGCGGACCATTTTCTTTATTATAATACACCTTTGCCTGCTTATAAACTTATTACTACTAGGTAGCGACAACATTAGAATGTCTACTGAAACCCTTTTAACTCATGCCCGCGACGAGACGCTTCCCTTTCTGCCCTTGCCTGAGGCTTTCGAAGCAACGCCTCCATCTCCGCCCTTCCAGAATCACGATGCCGCTCCCCCGCAGTTTCCGATACATTCTCGACGCTGCGATAATCCCCAGTGTGCGCAGATGATAGCGGATCTTAACTCGTACGCGCGATGGGGACTCGATATTGTGCGGTTCTTCTTAAACCGAAAAGTTGATAACTACAACCATATAACACACCGAACCGCGGCTGATACACTTGCCGAGCCTTTACTAAGCATAAGCGATAAAATATCAAAAACGTTGCACTAATAATTGCCTAAGCGAAAATATGAACAGCTTAACACAGTCACTTTACCTCTTTATAAGAAACGATTTAAAGTAAACGCCAACCGATATATTATAAATAATAGCATTGTAGAAAATAGCGGTGCCAACAGTATACAGCTCTTACTACCACAGAATACCTCTGGTCGCGGTTTTATTAACAGTACTAATAAAGCATTACCTGCTCTATCTAGACCTTTTGGTCCTATTGGCAAAAAATGGACCATTATTATTAAAAACATTACCACGGTCGATTCATTTTATACCGATTGCTTTAAAAAGATACAGGCTAAGGGCTATACAGTTATCGCTAAGGTATGGTTTAAGTATATCTATCTGTCGGTATTCATTTCGTTAACCCAGCAAACAAGGGCGCCCTCTTAGTGGCCATAGGGTGCTGAATTTAGCAAATCATTAAAGCTACAATAAAAAGGTAAGTATTAAATATATACTAATATCTTGTGTTATGGTTACTAACACGTTTATCTTTAGCACGAATTAAAGTGCTTATTGCTATGCTACACTTAGTTAGCACTCCATACTTGCATCGAGATCCTGCCTACCAGAATATAAAAATTGCTGGACTACACGCAGTTGTCCAACATGTAATTTTATTTTGCAGCTATATATATTTAATTAATACTAGATACTTAGATTGTATTATGTATGTAACACGCTGCCGCTATTAGTATAAGTGCGGCAATATGGGTAAGCATTTTATTTATTTAACTATTAATATATAACTATATTTATTAACAATATTTAAAGGGCGATAAAATGTTGACAATACTTCTTATTAATATTAGTGATATAGATAATATGGAGGAATTAGTTGGTTATGCGCAAATGCAACATGAGGCTTTTATTGAAAACTTCGTAAACGATACAAGTTCTGCGCTTTGCTTACACCCCGATGAAAGGGGAAAGCAGGTTGAGGACCTCTACGGGAGTGATACAGATCTATTAGCACTACTGCTTAGCCCGGATAATAATGATCTTACCCTAGGTGAGTATACCTTAGGTTTAGGGGAAAGGACAGAACCAGATTCAAGTGACTTGTAGTCGATGTTTATATAATAAGCATATATTAATTATGTTTTAATCTTCTTTACTTAATGCTAGCAAATATGATTTTTATTGTATAAACATTGTTGCTGTTAGTATTAGGCAATAGGAGTATTATATACCTGCTATATTAATAAAAGAATCAACTACGCCCTAAAACTTTACTTGTACTATAGGACGCAGGTAAACACTGTTAAGTAAGGGCTCTTAATGAGGGTTGTTGTATACTACCGCCTGATAAAAGATAGGGTAGCTAGAGGTGTTGTTCTGTGATTTTTGTTATATATGAAGCTGTTGGTGAAATGGTAGGTATATGAGTGTTGCATTCAGCTTGACTACTTGATTAGACAGGTGGGAAGACCTCATATATATACAGAAACGGGACGTCTGTGTCCCCCGTACCCCTTCATCTTGTACAGTACATAAAGTGACTCCTTAACACAGTCCCATTTCGGCAGCTGTCAGATGTAGTACTTGGTAATCCGATTATATTATCTAGAAGTCCAAGTTTTAATTTATACTGCAGGGCATACGCTTAACATATATATTTTTACTGCATTGTGGATCGGTTGTACCCCAGCCTTCTGGTTTTAACAGAAGGTCCGGTGGTAGGCAGAAGCTATCTCCATCTTGTATAAGCGGCATTAAGAGACCCTTAAGCTCGCGGAGGTTGTCGCGGTACTTATGGCTTATACTTAAGTATCCAATCTTAAACAGAAACTCTTAGAGATGTTATACGGCACCTAGTAATAGTTTTAAGGAACGTTGCGAGCAGGGGACGATAAATAATTAGTTAGGTAATGTTAATTTTCCTTAACCGGGTTTTTATATACTAAACTCGCTTTAAGGGAATAAAGCAAGTCTTAAGTATCAAAATTGGTGTTAAAAGGCGTGAATGCTTTATAGTGAGGTTAACAACGCCTTCTTGGCTAAGATATCTACTTATTAAATTTGGTTTAGTTGCCACTTGGCTCGAGGATTTTTAAAACAGAAAACATGACCTATTAAATCTTTTTGTAATCTCTTAAAAGCATTATTTAGCTATTAATAGCCGGCTCTCCGTTTTTTATATAGGTTTTTACTAACGTCCCGTTTTTATTCTCGGGTTTTTATACGGCCGGTTATATCCCTATCAGCCTTTATCCTCAATTCTTGCATTATATTTAACTTATGTAACACATGGTGTTTTTCTTACTTGCAAACTAGTTGGTTAGCTAAAGCAAGAAGGGAGGCAGGAGGAGAGGGAGAGAGCTGATCTTTTAACCTAGTAATTAGCCATGTTCCAAGTTTAGAGCCTATCGTTGCTAAGCTAACAACCGACCGCTAAGCCCTTTTCGCAAGAAATCCTCGCTGCTGCGGCAACCACCACTGCATAACGAGAAGGAGTTGATAATATTACAACAATGGAGACGATAACAACTATTACCCTCCTTTTACATGGTTAAAAACTACGGTGCTGACGCTGGCCGGTGTTAATGCTATAGTTGGATCCCAGCCTTTTAGGAATACGCATTAGCAAAGACGCCTAAAGTTGGGAGGATGACGAGTGCTGTTTTATATGCACGAAGGCTCTATCTAGATAGCTCAAGAGATAACTAACAGCCCTAGCTATTATAAACCTAGCTAACGTTAATAAAGCCTGCTGCTTGACTGTTCTTAGGAAGATTTTATATAAATTGATCTATAATGCTACCTATATATTTAGGATACTAGAAATAGTTCTTAAAATACTGTCCAGCAGCTAACGCATAAGCCGAGTTGGTAGCGGCCAGATTAATTACAGTCGAGATGCAGGGGACACTTAACAGTATTGTTTATTATATTAGAGCTTATATTATTATATAAGTAAACATTATACCGTAGCCAAGTAAAAGCTTCCTGCACTTACAGGTTATTATTAACCAGTTTGCGCTGTAGCTATATACTGTAAGTGTGCCGGAATAGTACTACTGCTACAGCTAGTAACCGTTTTTCCCCCCTTAAGACATGTTAACTCTATATTTCCGTCCTAGCTAGGCACAGAACAAGGCCTGTTTCTTAATGCTAATATACAATTTTTACGTTCTTAAATACCCGCGCCAGACCCGCCACCCTTCTGATGTTTCTTTTTTTCTCTACCACTTATCAGGTTATTTATAACAATGCTAATATAATAACTAATAAACCTCAGAAGATGTTGATGTTTCGATTACGGCTCCTTTGCGGTCCGGCGTGCCCCTGGCAAGTTACCCCGGGGGGAGGGGGGAGCATCCCGTTCACGGCTGAGCCGGGGGTTATAAAAAGGTCGTATCTAGCTCCCGTTCCCCTTCGGCGTCGTTGTTTCTAGACCTCGTTTTCTTCCTGGCTGGTAGCCTCCTCTTCGCCGCCTATTGGATGATTCGAGCCTATGTTAGGTCCTTGCCTATATGTAAGAAAATGATCAGGAGAGCATCTTTTATAGGAAAATATATATGCGTATGCTAATGCTCCTTAAGCAGCGAAATTGCTATGCTGTCCATATATACCTTTATTTAAACATTTCCTCGTTTAAGTTATATATTATTTACTTCTACTTTTTAATAAGCTGTATATTTCTGCTATATAGTATACTCTTGTTTTTAAAAACATATACCATAGCTACACTGTTAATTAATACATTTTAAATAAAATTCTTATTAGTAATTAACTTATTACTTAAGGTTTAAAGTAATACCAAGCGCTTTAATTTAATCATGATCAATATTATAAATGCTACTAAGCTTTATACTAGAGTTTATATCTGGAAATATAAAGGGATATTAAACAACTTAAAAGGTAAGTTGTTTCTTGCAATGTTTAAAACGTTTTTACTAAAACAGCCCTTGCGCAAGAACCTATTACAGTATACTATCATAAAGTTAGGAGGTAGGTTAAAGTGCTGCTTATATAAAGGCAACTCCTGCGCAACATTTAATTGCGCTTGGCATTGTTGTAACGGAGCGATCTACTTATAAGTTTGGGCACAATAGGACGTGAGCACCTAAAGATGCTCTGTATGCCTATTCAAGCTATAGAAATTCTAATGTAAAGTAGACAAAACAACAATAAGATCACTTTACTTGCTCTAGTAAGCTTACTTATGCAAGCGCGCTGGTTTAATTCCATACTGCTAGCCTACTCTGTTAGATTTATTGCTAGGGCAAGGATGCTATCATTTTATAAAGATTGCCTACAATGGGTATCAGTATTAATTGATTGCAATAAGCAATAAACAGAGAGGATTACCTGGATAATATTAAGTATAAGTTGTTAATAATCTAATAAATAGTAAAGCACCGCAGGAACAGAATGCTTCTAGGTTTAATAGGTAGAATAATTTCTTAACATTATCTACTATTGACGTGAGAACTTCTAGAACACTTTAATATATTCTGACCATTATGAAAAATAAAACGATTGCTACGTAACGCAATAGCCCATTGCCATCGCTATCCTATTTTTTTAGTAATAAAGCGTTCTATCCACCTAAAACTATTATTATTTTATTTACTTAATCTACCTATTAGTTATATATATTCTATGATAAAAGAAGGGTAAGATAATATAACTTAGTAATTATTACCTGGTTTGCTAGGTAAGCGGTTAAGCGCCTATTTATACAAAAGCAAAACAATAGCTAACTTAATAATCAATATCACCTCGGTTTTTTGTAATAATGTAGGATAGTAAGCCGCCGTCCCAGATTTCGCGCATAGCTAAATATTACCCACACATCTCCTTAGTCCCTACCATTGCGTCAAAATTATGCAACTTGTCGATATGCCTACCCTAACATAAACCCTCCGGCTCCAATAACATTTAAAGGGTTGCTTATGCTGCGGCGGGATTATGGGTAGCCTTTTCTTTTATGCTTTTAAGTTTGTATACCTACTTACTTTAAGCTTTAGCGAGTTGGTATTATAAGGTTGTAAGCCTATAAAACCAGAGGAACGTTTGTCCATACTATTAAAGTAAGCGTTAAATCTTTATAATGCCAGTTATCCTATGTAAGACTGCTTATTTGCACTTTGAGAATCTGTTGCTAGCAACTTATAACTCTGCGATCTTATTAAAGTTTAACATTAATTTTAATTAAAAATGGAGTAGATCTTAATAACGGGGTACTTACGGACTTAGTCTATTAAGTAATCCCTGCCTTTTTAGTCCTAGTGCTAACGCAGCACTATTTTCCTAATAAATAAGGACGGGCGCTAACATATGCAAGACTAGCTTAGCCGCATTAGCGCCTGCCACTAGTTAAAAGGATAGTAAAGTACCTATTGTACCCTACTATACGAAATAAGAAAGGATATAATGCGCAGAACAATATAAGTATATAGCTCATAGATAAAATTAAGGCCTCCTAGTCCTATCCACACAATGTATGTTTTAGGCCACTTTAACTAATTTTGTAATAAAAAGTACAAATAACTAAAAAAAAAAGTAATAAACCATGTTTATAACCAGTTAATCGCTAACAGGTTAATAAAAATATTTCAACTATAAAGGAATGTAATAAAAATAACACGAATATAAAGCTTTAAAGTTAAAAATGTTTTATATACGGAGCAATTATTATATTAATATAAACTAAGAAAATATATTAGGTTTTTTACCCCAAAAATTCTAAAGCTATCCCTATTTATTGTTTAATACTTTAAAAATAAAGTTATTAATAGCATTATATAAGGTAGGTAATATTGCTAAAGGCTGTTTGTTTTTTCTCCGTTATAAAGCAGCACTGCCTGCCTAGGTTAGGCTTATACATATTTAGTAACGCGTTAGATTATACACAGGAAACCTTCCGCTAGCCCGTAAGAATATAATAGTAGTCCTGTCGTTTTAACAATAACTTAAGTACCAGCCCACCTGCGTTTGCCACCCTTTTTAGCTAAGGATACCACCAATTTCCTATTTATATAGTTAACATATGCTACTTTAATCGTTTTAATTAGATTTACAGCATGGGCTTTACTTCTGCGTAACTTAACTAAGGCATCTGCTTTAACATCTGCTTATATATAATAATTTAAACTTAACTAATAAATTAATAGCGTTGTTTTTTAGTATAATACTGCCTAATAGTTTAAAGGCTATATGAGCACTTAATTATGCATTTGACTTTATAATTGCACACGTTTTCTACCTAAGTAAGCTATATAACTTAGTACAGGGCACTTTAGCACGCTGCTTCGGCGGCTTAATTATATGTATATTATCTGTATAAGCGGGAAATTGGTGGCATCCCCAGCTAAAAAGGGTGGCAGACGCAGGTGGGCCGTTTAAGTATAATATTCTTCTTACATCAACCGTACGGAAGGAGTCCTATTAAACATAACTAATAAGGCTCCTTAAGCTAACATAAAGTAGGTAGGTAAATATATAACTTTTAAACTTGATTTTAAAAGCGATACCTGGTAGCAATTCCTCCTACAACCTACCACTAGCTGTTTTAACAATAAAGAATGCTGCTTAATCGTTAAAATTAACTATAAGCGCTAGCTACCTTAATTATATTAGCTCCCGTACCTTATACTGCGCAGAACTAAGTAGTTATAATCGTAACTAATCCTTATTATGCTTAAATTATTACGGTTAACTATTAAAGTCTGTTACACGGGCTAGCCGTTAAGTAAGGGAATATAACTACCCGTTTATTAAGGGCTAGTTAGTAATATCGTAACACTTATTTATAAGTTGTTATTTTATTTGTAGTTTACTATTAAACTACAGTTCAGAGGTTGGAATAATTTAGCTACCCTTGTTTGCTAAATGTTATAAAACGGGCCTGAATTATTTAAGCAAGTAAATGCGAAGCTATTTATGTATATATAGACTTAGATTCGCTGTAAAAGGCAGAGGAGGAGGGCAGACTAGTATGCTTCCTTAACGCCCAAGAAGATTATTACAATATTGAATCCTTATTCCAAGCCCTAAAAACTAGCCCTTGTGACAAAGTCCACGTTATACTTAGTTAGTTTAGCCAGCCCGGCAGATAGATCACGTTGTAATAGGTACATACCTGATAGCAAACAGTACAAGCCGATCTAAACAGCTTATTCTATTGCTGGCTCCGGTTAATAGCTGCTTCTCCTTTAATATTGTTTAGTTAACCATTAGCTTTAGTTGCTGCTTACCTAAGTATTAAAGCCACTGTTAAAAGTTGTAGCTGTTTTTCTTTATTAAAAGCGTAGGCAATTCGTTATTAAGGCCAACATACTTGTGCTAGTAGTACTTATTAGGGTTATTAATGCTAATTAACTAGAAGAGCTCGTATTATTTAATAAAATATATTTTAAAAAGCTGCTAAGAGCTTAATATAAACACTTTTATATATATAATCCTTAGTTAAATTGTTTAAATCTATAATTACTTAACATAAATAAATAATAAACTAATAATTATTTTATGTTTTAAGTTTTAAAAAAGAATAATATATATATTGTTTATATAACTATTGTTGGTCTAGCTTAACCTTACGCCTCTAAAGTAGCAACTAGTTTATATGAAAAAAATGTATAAAATTAGTGTACTATTTAATTTCTGCATTGTTAAATAATTATTCGAAGAATAATAGGAAGCTAAGACTAATATACTTTAAAAAGATACGGCTATATAAAACGTATATTAAGGACAAGCCTTTAATTAAACATTTATCGCTGTTTAACTAATATGCTTCTTCCTTTAGTACCACCTTTTAATATGGCATAATAAGGTCCTAGGTACTATTGGCCACAACATTGTCAGGTGGAACATTGAGCAAGAACAACCTTTATGGCAGGATAGAAAGGGCTCCTAGTGCTTAGCGGCCGCATCTAATTCAAGACGGTCCTTTATAAGGCCCTTTGTTTGCAATATTTGCTTAAAACGCTGAACCTTAAGTCTAAAGCTAAGTTTAAGTTTTAGGACGCTGTATACTTTGTTTATCAACGTATTATACATTAGCATTATATTAAATCCTAATGAATTTAATAACCCGGGGTTTTAATAGGTGATTTTCGTCGTATTTCCTGAGTGCTTAAAGAGCCTTAGCGCAATCAACGTAATCTAAAAAAGACTGAAAGTTGATCTTTAGCTGTTAATTTTCTGCTGTTAGGGTGCGATGCTTGTATAATAGAAATGCACTAAATAATATTGCAAGCTTTTTTTTTAAAGCTTGACCGTTTTTTTAAAAAACCTGATCTTTATAAGCAATAATGGTTTTTTTGCTTTCTTTATTGTTTTCTTTATAAGAGGTATAAAAGGTATATAACGTATTATTTTAATATAAATTAAGGTTAATCTTAATAAAAAGAACTAAGCATACGTAATATTCCTTAAAATAAACTTTAGCCTTTTTAAATAGATCGTATTCTAACTAGGTATATATAACTTTTACTACAAATAACGTATAAAGCCTCTTGCCATTTATAAAGCAAAACTAGCTATTAAGCGATTTAAACCCTGTTGTTATATTCGAATGGATATTGCTTTTGCAAAAATAATGGATTTTTTTCCAGAATTCCGCAAAAAAAGGATAATTTCTAACGCGGTCCAACTCTTTCGTTATTACGTTAACCAAAGGTTCTAATATCTTTTCATAAATCACTGATAGCATTGTTTATAGTATTAACTTGTTAACAAAAGGGTCCTAATTAGCTCGGAGCTTTTCTTTAAAGTATTATAGCAAACCGCCGCTACATTTGCTACATCTGTCGAGCTCGCGGATTTTTTTATACAATTTACAATATTGGGTTTTGTTATAAGTATATGTTAAATACTCAAAACGTTAGCCTTAATAACAACTTTTTATAGCTTCTACTATATATTACACCTTAGTATTATCGCTTTTATCGATATTAAAAAAAAGGTTAGATTTATTAATATTAGAACGCGTTAGCAATAAGGAGTTAGTCTTTTTCTTATAAATAAAAGGTAACTATAATCTAAAAAGCAAAGCGTTTTGTTTTTTATCAATATTATTTCAGGTCGAAGGTAAACAGCTAATAGCATTTTATTGTTTATTAGGGCTGTTATTATTAGCTAGTTTTATTAATAAACTTATTATATTAACTAAACATACGGCAAAATATTTAGATAATTATATACATTAGTTAAAAGACAATTGTGGCTACCAACTTATCACATAAGCAAAAGGTTAATATAAAAGTGCAGAATAGTGCAGGGCTATAAAATGAACCAAGGCATAGAAAAAGCTAAAGCGGGGTAAGTAGCTAGCAAATAATTTCAATCTATAATCAAAACTCCAATCCACGATCAAACTTGTCTATTTGTAACAAGATCTATTAAAGATTTAAAGGTAATTCTATTACTTAATATATTAAATATGAACTAAACTACCTAGCCTTCTGTTAAAAACTTAAAAACTTACTTTTTTTTGTTCTATATTTTACCCCTGCATGTTTTTTAGTCGATTTAAGTATTAAGTACATACATAGGCCACTAGCTACAACATTCCTCCTAGCTTTAATGTTACGATAACCGCATCCCCTATACTAACCCTTAACGCCTCCTTAAGTTACTAACCTTATTTAACTTAATATTAAACATTCTACCTTTAAGAGCACCTGCCCAATGTTATATTTATATTTATAAGGTTTTTAATGTGAGGTATATAAGTATTAAAATATTTAAACAACAAAAGTTTGGTTTAAGGCCTAAGTACTTATTACACTTAGCTATTCTTTAGGCTAGATATATTATTACCCCTATCTATAAAATCTGCGTCTACTTTTAATAATAACGCCTATAAATAAAAACTTTAAACGGCTCGGATAAACTCGGAAGCATTTATTTGCTTTAAATATATATTTTATATAATGTTCTCTTACCTAAGGAAGCTTTTGCAATTATTAAACATTATTGCTTGCTTTTACAATAAATAAGTTATTTTACGTTGCTTTGTTTAAGATTATGCATTATATTAGCTTATGGGCCAAATACCTAGATATAATATATAATCAGCTACCTTGTTTAACATATTACTTTAATTAAGCAAACGCCACTTATATTAATTACTCCGCTATGCGTTATAGGTGTCAAGACTTAGTAATAGTTCCTTAGATTGCCTTTATACTACAGCACTTAGTATATATACATTAGCAAAAAACAGTTATGCATGTTATAAACAACTTAAGCAAAAGGCTAGATAAGCTGATTATATTAGGATTTTAAGATTTAAAGGGTGGGTAACCTATCTTAATACGTATTATATTAACCAAAATCCTCAAAGGGCTAGAAAGCAAAGTTATAGCTTATATTAAATGCGATTTTTATTACATTATAAAATTATATAGACTTAATCAGTTATAATTAAATCTACATATTTAGTATTATATTATTAAGTAAGGATATGTGCCCCAGCCTTCCTTAACTAAAATTAACAACTACGTAGCTCAAACCATTATAGTATTATTAAAATTACCCTCCCTTATTATAGCCAAGTGCAAAGCAAAAGAAAACTTAAATATAGAATAGTTAAAAGATACCCCTAAATCCTAAAAATTAATTACTAGACTTTATTAGAACGCTATTATTCGGAATTATATAGCTACTGCGCTATTATACCCTTTTAAACTAAAAAGACTGCAGAGGATTAGCTTTACTCTTAATATAAATTACCTACCTAAGTAAGTATAAATTTATATATATAATTAAGTGGTCATAAGTATTAGCTAAGTGTTATTTTTTGCCTTTAAATTAAATAAACATATAATTTTGTGCTTTACTTTTAAATACGATCTCGAGCGCTCCGGTGCCTTAACATGCTTTTTTAAATAACATAACGCGTTGCAGAGCTTTTAGATCATAATACAAAGCTTAGCAGAGTTACGTAAAAAGCTTAAATAAATTAGAAAAGCATTTAAATTTAACGATCTATACGCTACTCTATTAAACGTTTATATAAGCTTTCATTTTTACCTACCCGCTTAAGTTACCGCTTATATGGCTATTGCTAACGCCTGCTAATTTATTTTGTTATCGTTGGCCATGCCGTTTTTTTAAATCTAAAAGCTAGTTGTATAAAGATTCTAGGTTAAAAGTAGTGTTAGAGTTTTTAATGATTGGAAGGCAATTTTAGCAGTCCTATTAATAAAAGTCGTAAATAAACTAATGCAACGTTTTCTTAATGTTTAATTAAAAGGCGAACCCTCTATCTAAAGACAGGCAAAGGGTACTTTAATTAATACAAACGTTGCTAAATCCCCGCTTCTTATTTTAAGTTTTGTCTGATTTTTAAGCCCTAGTTAGTGCTAAAGACGTAAGATTTTAATAGCGTAGTAAAATATAGGTTTGCCTTAAATACTAAAGAAGGAGGGGCAGGGCGGCGCAGCAGCCAAAATCTTAATATTGTAATAAGTCTTTTTTACCTAAGGAGGGGCGGATTGCTCTTTTAAACTTGCCCTTAAGTTCGAAGTCGTAGTCAAGCTATAATAAAATAGTACAGCTTTAGCAAGCATTACTATTATTAATAAGTTAAACGTGTAAAAAATATTATATACTTATACCTGCACTTTAAAGTAAATCCAAGCCGTAAGGACGATTTTCTAGCATTAGAGCAAGCCAACGGTGTAAGAATAAGGTCGGTACTTTCACGTTTGACCTTAACAATTAAATTCTGCCTTTATATATATAATTTAAGACTAAAAAATACTTATAGTACAGGTATAAGCAAAGTTAAAATCCATATTATATATAAAATAAGGGCTTCCAGCCTAAAGAAAGGATAAGAATAGAAGCAAGTTATAGAAAATAAACGCCATAAAAATCTTATGCTTTAAAAAATCACATTATATAATTAAGGGATAGTATAAATAGTATAGGTGTAAAAAAACTGCCAGCAATAGTCTTCTTCTTTCTGGTTAAGTTAAAAAAAAAAATAGCACATAAATGGTAAGCGGTAGGTTCGAACAAGCGGTTTAGTAAACAATGGGCAAACCATACAACCGTTGCGCTATTAAAATACAAAAAGTGCTATTGTTTAAGAATATATTCTTGCTAATAGAGCAAAAACTGTGTATAGGGAGGAAATTAATAGCAGACTCAGGTTGGCTAAATTTTAAAACAGCTTTATGTTTAGCTAGTGCTCAGATATAACTGCTAATCCTACCAGATCTGCTACACAACTTCGCGTTTATCATATAGATTAAATCCATTTTAAACTATAAAAAAACACGCGCAAGTTTTCTAACGTCTCTTTTTATATTATTAATATAAAGCTAATATACCCCTTTAAGTTAACTCATCCCCCATATTGATCGCGAGAGCACATCTGGTTAGCTTTTCCTAGCCGCAGTACTTTCCTTCCTGTTCTAATCTATTAAATACGAAGTTAGGCAAAAGCATTAAGCAACAGTACAGTGCTTAAAAGCAAAAAAGGTTAGAAGCAACAAGGGATACTGCGTTAAAATCAAATAGACTCAAGTAATCAGGCATTTAATTTTTCGCTGCTTTTTTTACTATACTGCCCTCCCTTATATATAAATATTGCGATATTTTCGCATTTTAGTTTCGCGCAGTTTTTCCCCACGGAGCAATCGCCTTTCCGCTAATTAAAAAATGATTAATTTGTTCCTTACTTAAGCTATTCAACATCAATATCCTTCCGTTTATAAAATAAAGGTGTAGGTTGGTGGTGTTTATATATGTTTTTTAATATCTGCGCCAACGCGGCAATAACTTGCACGACAGCGCTTTAAAGTCCATATTGCAAAGTCCGGGAGGCTGATAACACCGTCCGCAACGCTGTTAATATTATTGCACTAATTCACGACCTCGTCGGCAATAAGCGCAAAAAATCGCTAATTAATATGCTTTTCGTTTTTAGCTAGTTAATTATAGCTTGCGACTTTGGTCACTTAATTGTTTAAGTGGGTGGTATGACGCTGTTAAAGCCGCCTAAATATATCTACATCTTTAGTTTTAAATTCTTAACCCGGTTTAACTAATAATTATAAAAGTATTAACTAAATTTAACTATAATTATAACAGTAATATTTAATAGATATATACGGTCCACGGTTAATAAACTAACATATTGCTACAATTAATGCAACAGCTTTATATTATAAAGTAAATAGCGCGCTTTAATTGCCGCCCATTTATCCCAGGCATAATATCTTAACCAACTTATCTTTTAATGGCTAATGCCATCCGCTGCCCGCCTTATACAAGTGTATAACCTTGCTATCGGCTCGCGCAAATATTTTAAATAAAGGGCCTTAACCGCTTCTCCACAACAATTAAGCGCTACATATTTAGCTCAAGATCTTAATAACATAGAAGCAACTTATAATACTTGCAGAAAGGCTTTATCGCAGCTGAAGAGATGTATTAAGTGTAATGTTATGCCAGAGCCCTGGCTATTGCTGCAATCTATTAAAAGTAGCTTACTTATATATACTATTTCTGGACATGTTTCGCATGTGTTTCTTCCCTCCTACAAGCTTTAGTCTTATATGCTACGTACGCACCTATTATTAAGACTATTACTGTTGCACCTGACCAGAGCACTTCTTACTCGTGACAAAGGTCCGCGGTTGTACATATAACCACTAAATAAATCATAACTTCGTAGAAAACGGTTTTATAGCTGCGTACTTTATATTATTAGATTTATAATTAAATAAAACATTTAAAAAAAACCTCCTTCAGATTTTTAAAAAATTCTCCTGGCCATGCATCGCTAAAAATAGATTTGTAGAGATTATTCTGACTTGCAACTTTCGACTTTCGACTTTGCAACATAGAATTAGCGGGCCATGTGGTACTTAAATGGCCCACCGTCGGCCTGGTTTATTTCCCTTTTAATGGAATATTAAAAAGCATAACGCATGTGAGAAACTTAGCATGGATATATTGTAATAGCAGAGCCTCTGCTAGGCTATTAAAAAAAGCAATGTTATTAAGCATTATAAAGATTAACGATTTTTAAATGCAGCTATGGGTAGGTTATAGTTTTAGCATGAATAATAGGATGTAAATAAGGAAGATGATGGTTATGATAAAAAACGGCGGCATAGGCAACGCTACGTAAATAATGACGATAGATGCTTTAACTGGAAATACTTTAAGTCTTTATGCATAAGTCTAAGGGTTATAAAAGTGTTGCAATTTAGGGATGACGAGGGGAAGGTCAAGAGGCTTTTTTAAAAAGTTAATAAAATATAGAACGCTATAAGGCGCTGCGAGGAGCTGCAAGGGGCTGCAAAGGGCTGCAAAGCACGCTGCAAGGAGCTGTAAGGCGCTGTAAAGAGCAATGAGGAGCTGCGAGGGGCTGCGAGGGGCTGCAAGGCATGCTGCAAAAAGCAATAAGGAGCTGCGAAGGGCTGCAAGGGGCTGCAAAAGGCTGCAAGGAGCTATGAGGAGCTGTAAAGCGCTGTAAAAAGCAATAAGGAGCTGCGAGGGGCTGCAAAAGGCTGCAAAGAGCTATAAGGAATTTTTTCAGGTCTTAAAGTACTTAATCTTTATACTAAAATATTGAATTAAAAAGCTAATTTTCTAAAGGTAATATAAGGCTGTTATTCTACTTTGCCTACAAAAAAAGGACCTAGGTTAATAATAGCTTAGCTTATTAAGCCGCGCTACGATAGTTTATATAGAAGGCATAAAAGTGCTATGATTTAGCGCCTGCCTTAATACTAACATAAAAAAGCAAATGTAAAGCATATTTAGAAATAATTAGAAAGCTTTACCTTTCCCGAACACGTATTAATAACAACAATAAAGTATAAAAGAAAGTAAAGCTTAAGAAATTAACACTAGACCCCTTAAAACTCTATAAAAGTAGGATAAGTTTTTATTAGCTTAAACGTACTTTGCAACGGTTTAATTAGTTAAAGTTTAAATAAAGCATTAACCATAACATATTTACACTAGGTTTAACTATAAGGCTTATATACAACTGCTTAATAAATGTAACGTACAAGTTCGTCGTAAGCAAAAGAAGCTCAACGCAGGCAAAAGCTCGAAGGTGGTCCTAAAGGGAAACCCCCTGAGACAGGTATATATAATATCTAAAATATACATATAAATCAAAGTGCCTTACACTTTAATTTACAGCGTGTTAAAATAGAAAGTCTTCGCCAGCAAAGCTTTCCATTTTAGTAACAACTTGCTTAGTACTACTGGGTTTTATAAATATAAGCAGTTATTGCAAAACTAATAGTCTTAATGTTACCAACGTTATAGCGTTAGATGTTACGGTATCTTTAACAGGAACTATTTCTATAGCCCTTTCTGCATATATCCTTACCTCCTTACTTATAGATTTATCTTTAAAATTAAAAAAATAGTCTTCTATAACGTTTAAGCGTTATTAACCATTAACCTTAACCTTTACTGGCCTAATGCCCTAAGAAACTAACACTATGAACTATAAAAATGTTTTGTAGGATTTTGAGTTAATTATTAGTTTACCATTGTAGCGGGTAAAATTTCGCGTAGCTAAGTGCTTTTTTTTATTTTTTAAGTTAAAATGTTAATAAAAACCTTGCTTGCAGACTCACTTTAGCTCGAATGTTTACTGCCGCAGCCATAAGGCAGTGCTATTAGTATTATTTTCTATTGTTTATATATTTAAGCCGCGGCAGTATAAGTTAGGAATGTTTATAACTAGGGCCTTATTTTTATCGTTGTTATTATCTTCTTTTTCTTTTTTGCGTTCGCAGTTAGCTGGATATTTAGTATAAGCTCAACGTATGGGGGTTGGGTTAGAGCCGGAGCCAGATGTAGTAGAAGCTATAGTAGTAGGACTGGCAGCAGAATTAGCAACGATCTGGACCGTAGTGCTTCAAAATTAAAAGAAAAGCTATAGTGCTTTTACGGAAATTATAGCAAGAAAAAAGATTAAAATATACTTATTAATGCATCCGCGTATTACATTATCTTTATAAGCTTAGCGTCCTTGTTTTAAGTCTTGCTAGTAACTCTATATAGGCATTATTATCGCTGCCGGCGGTGGCATATCCATCATTAGGCTGGTGAGGCTATTATAAGCTTCCGCTACGGGCCAACTAGCCAAGACAGCATTTTATATAGTTACAGCCTTGGTATTAATGCTACGGGCTCCAATACTATAATATTGCCAACCGCTATGCATATATCGCTTTTATTTTAATATTTTTTAGCGGTGTTAGTAGCAAGAGATAAAGCAATAGCCTGAAAGATGGTTTATAGTGTTATTCTTAACATATTGATATCTATGCTTATGGCTAACAATCAGGCATTTTGACAAGCATAAACAACATCCTTTTTAGCGAAATATGAGCACGTTGCTCATGGGCCGTTGATTTCCCTGCAACTTCTTCATTTATTAAGGGTAAGGTCAACTTTCTACGTTCCTAACTAATAGAGCTACTTTCGTTTACTCTCTGCTAGTCTAGCTACATTTAAATAATATAAGACTTAAACCAGCTCTTTTTTCCTTTCCTTCTATAATTACCTTGATATATCATCTTAGCTCTCGATACCTTTCCCAAGCTTAATCTTGTTTTTATTTTTGGAAGTGCAGATAAAATAGCCCTAATACTACCCTGTATGGGTTAAACGTTGCTGCAGCTTTAAGCTTTGAATTATTTGTATCGTTAATGCTGCGTGGTAAGCGTTCTTAATTCTTCTTTTCTACCCTTTATAACTACTTCACTTATATAACATCAACATTATAATACCTTCCCTTTTATTGCCTTACCCTTACAATAGCTATTTTTTAATGCACATGTTTCTATTTTTGTTGTATATATATAGCTGTTTGCTAGCTCACTACTAAGTATCCTACGTTAGCTATCTATGGTAGCCCGAAGCTTTAGCTTTTCCCTACGGGTAAATGCTTGTTGATCCAATTACAGTTTCATTTAAGCTTCATCTCTACTACCTAATCCTATATACTGAAGCAGTATAAGTGGTTTTGCTTACATAAATCACTGCTAGGGGGTTAAAATTCATGTGATGGGCTAGAAAATAAGGGTATTTTTGTGATCAATACTGTACACACTTAGCTATACACTCCTTAGTTTTTATACACCAGCACTTAGTTTTTCGATTGAATTTATTGTTGATTTCCTTTATTTTTTTTACTAGATTATCTACTACTTTGCGTGATTATACAAGCCCCTATTGATTTATTTGAATTTAACCAGTCTAGGATGCGTAATATTCAGATTTCCTTTTAAACTAAGGTTTATAGTTATTGCAGTTACTTATGGCTGTTTTAATACACATTTAAACTTTTAGTCTATATATGTCTCTTAGTCAGCAGCTTACTGATTATAGTATGGCTAGCCGCATGTTGCTTTAAGCTATTAATAAATTCCACTATAACATTAAACTATATATATTTGCCCTACCCTTTATCTCCTTTTGACTTTTCCCTCTATTTATGCACGTTTTTAACATTAAATATTAACATCGACTCATTTATCGTTACTGACTGCTGTTTATTTATTTCTAATATTTTGCTTGCTTTACCTGCTATTAACTGGGTTTTTATAATCTATACCCAGCTAGTTATTATTACTGCTATTTTATATCTTCTTTAACTCTATATTAAGCTACACGGACTAGCTATTATATTCTTTACGCAGAATTAATATTTTACATATAAGAAGCTTTTAGTCATGTTTTATAGTTGGAATCCTGCTAGTAACTGGGCCGCTTTAGCCAACTAGGACTTAGCTCCATAGGCATTAGCTACTAGTAGTAGCATAAAAGTTAAGCGCCTCTTATTTCCTAAATACTTGCAGCTACCCCTAGGATTCGGAAAATTGTCGATAGTCTATGACTAGCTTCGCGGACGGACTCTTTAAAACGGTATGCATACATTCGTTGTTGCTTATTTAAAAGCTGCGGCAGGAACCGCTAACCACGGCATCAATTATGGTAATAAAGTTAAAAAAAACAGAAAAGAACCTTTTAATTACTTGGAGTTCGAGGGTTATTATAACTACAAAGGACGCAAGTTTACAGAGCTAACAGCTTTTAAAAAGCGGGAGCTGGAAATAGCGGTGTACTATTTTAATATCTAAAAGGGAATTATGAGGGCGCTTTTTTATTTCTGCAAGGGATCTTTCTCTTTGCTTAAGGCAACTTAATGCAAGCTTTTCTAATAGGTTTTTAGGACCTTTAAAATTTTTAATAAGATCTTCGCTTATTTTATCACGTAGTACAAAGACCTTACTAGCTTAAGTGCAACATTATAATTTATTACATATATGGTTTAGTTTAAATGGATGTACTTTAATGCCTTAGGCATCTATTTCTTAGGCTAGGATGAGAATTATTTATTAAATGTGTAGGAAATAAAAGAACAGGAAAAAAAAAAGCGCTTTATAAGAAAAGGGAAAAGAAAAGCTAAAAGTATCCTGATATAGATTTTTTTGCCAACTATTATAATTTTTCCGGTTCGCCCTAAAGAGCTAGGGGCTACAATGCTTATGGCTATAAACAAAGCTAATTACCTATTAAATCTATGCGTTAAGCTACCTAAGCAAACCAGTTTTAACGTAAGCATAACAGCTTATTATAAGCTATTATACTTTTTTTATCTTAATGGATACGCTATTAAGCACTTAATGCTCTATAGTATGCTTTAGGTAACTATTACAGCTTTACAGCGCATTATCTCTTAGATGCCTAGGTTAAAAGCTTTTAGTATACACTAATGCTTTTTATTAACTTTTAGTAATACCTAGCTATTCTTTTATGCAATAAATGCTATTAATAAGGACCGCTCGAATTTTGCAGTATTACGTCTTTATATTACGGTTGATTATAGCCCTTTTTATTATAAGGGTCCTCCTTATAAAATGGATAGCAGCGGCCATATGGGCGAATACGGCGTTGTCCTTAAGGAAAAGGACTGGCTTAACTACCATAGGGCTATCCCAGCCTAGTTATTTAGAATATAGGACTTTTGCTACAAAGGACGTCAGGATTTCTTTACCTTTAGCATAGGCTTTTGCGCATTCTTCGATCGAATTCTTTTCCAAAGAATGCCAGACATCTTAAAATGTATTGCAGCCGCTTATAACTTTTATAACTATAAGTATCGTGCTAGCATATGTACTTAAGGTTTCAATAAACCCCCTTTTGTTTCTAAGGAACTAAAGCAAGCAATAGAGATTATAGTATAGCAGGATCTAATTATTACCTATATTAACAGACCGGTGCTCAAAAAGCAGTTATAGAACTGGTTCGTTCTTTGTTATTAGGTAAAGCTTTATTGTTGCAGATAATGCTAAATGCGTCTGCCGGCATATTTCTTTATGGCATATATTCTAGGGTAGCAAGAAGAAGATATTATTTGTTATAGGTGCTAATTATAAAAAAAATATACAAAAAGCGTATGGCTTTTTTATAGGCAATAAAGAACTCTAGCCGAAGCAATATTCAGGGGCTAAAAAAGCAAGGAGCGGTTTTTTAGCATAGTTTTAAAACGAATCAGCAAGCTTGCTAAAGCCAAACCTGCACAAGACGCTATTTTATTACTTTCTAGAGCAGTAGATATAAGTGCCTTTAAAGCTGCGTACAAACTATAGGAATTGCTTACTATTGGAATCCTTATAATGCTAGGAAATATTCACAAGCATATTAAGGCCATCGACTAGACTTATTATAAGCTGCTATTTAAAGAACGCCTTAAAAAGTTAGCAAAAAAGGATATGCTTAGCCGTAAAGCACTATAGTATAAGGTATTATTAGGCATTAATTAGCACAAGTTAAATAATAGATCGCTTAAAGTTTCCTATTTAAGCTAGGAATAACTAATTCGAAAAAATCGGGCCGATATAACAATTTAAAAAGGTTTTACTAACCCTGGCCCGATATATATATTTAACTTCCGAACTAATGCTGTTTCGATACTAAGTTGTTTAAGAGGTTTAAAAAAGTATTAAAAAGAGTTAAATAAAAAGTTTAATCCTATTATCAACAGCGATAATAGCGGCTTACTTTAGAAACCATTAAACAATCTTTTTTTCTTGCACTAAAGACTTAAAAAGGCGTCTTAAGTAGAACTTACAAGTATGCAGTCAGAGAAACTCCTTCCGCATTAACAGCAACTAAATAAAAAACCCCAGTTAAGCAAAAATGTTTTAAAGCCAAAGCAATCAATAGCTAACTTAAAGCAGAAGCTTTTCCCCTACTAGCGTTAACGTTTACAGACAGCTTTATGTTTGCTAGTCACGGCGTCAGCTTCGGAGCCCCCATTTCTTAAAGAGGAGCTACGTCAAGAATGCTCTATTCAAAGGTTATACGTAGAAATAGCAAAATTCATAAAGAAGTACAACGCTATGAAAGCTAAAATAGATCAGGCTTAAGCTAAGTCCAACGAGTGGAAAGAGGGCGCAGGCACTAAAGCGTTTTAAAAGATCGTTGAAAAGTCTATTAAGTTGAAAAAAGAGGCTGAAGAAGCTATTATTGCAAAGACGGGCATACTTCCACCGCCTCCATGGTTAATAAATATAGCTGCTGCATCAAGGTCTTCGCCTCACTAGGGTTAGGTTCGCATGCTGGATTCGTAGGAATTAGCGTGTAGGGAGACATAATAGTGCTTTTTTAACCTTTCTTTAACAAGGCGTTAGGATTTCTAGGGGTGCGTGATTTGATCTTGCAGATATTTTATAGATACGATATGAGAAGAATTTTACTAGTTCCAATGTACATTATAAAGCTACGGCTAATGATTTTCTACGTTTTCTCTGCAATTTGCAATGGATTTGCCTTGCTTTTCTTATATCACTCGTATTATACATACACTATATTTACTTCTAATATGAATTGATTAACAAGCATTAAAAGATTTATGAACAAGTACTTATTAGTAGGCATGGGTTAATGGGTTCTTTTTACAAGGGTAAATCGGCATGGTTTCTGCCAACATTAAGGATATGCTCGCGTCTTGCTTGGAGTAAGGATACTATGACACGGCATGAAATAAATAGGGCATAGAATGGCGCAGGTTTTATGCGATGATTTTTCCATTCAAGATTTCAGGTCTCCTCTGCTTTCGCGTCCTGCTGCTAAAATTTAATGGGAGGGCATTCTGGAGGGACATACGGGGGCATAGATATGCGACAGGCAGAGTAAAGGGGTGAATAGGGCGCGTTATTTTTCAGATCCGAAATTGAGAAAATTCCAAAAACGAAAAACTCGCAGGTCTTGCTGATGTGAATGCCGCGCGATTCAACTACTACTGGCGATATGTTATGCCTAGAATTCTAAAATAGGGATGCTTTAAATCTACCTGTTTGGGCCCAGCTTCATTCTGTGGGCACGTCGAGTTTCTTGCGGACCTATTTATCTGAAAATAAAGGGATCATTAAAGAGATCAAGGTGCAGCTAAATATTATAAAGTAAGGGCATAGCTTTTATTATGGACTAGGAGTATACAGCTATAAAGGCATTCTTCTTAATTATAGATGTGATAATGTATAATTTGTGACAATTATTATGAATCCTTAGCAGCCTGAGAAAGAGAGACAATATTTTTTAAATTGCCAAAAGGAAAGGTATCGCTGATTTTTAATCAGCCAGAAAAGAACATAACAAGCTAGCTAATACTATAACCCCATCCGCCAGTAGGTGGAAGTCCATGTTCAAGGGCTTGAACATAGCTCTCGTTGATTTTGGCTGGCCCTTTGTTGTTAGCAACTGTGCTGCCGCCCTTCGATTACAACTGAAGCTTAAACTTCCGGCGCTGCCCGAAGGGGTCGTTCTCTTCTTTGTAAATGTTAGCCATTTCGTAACCCTTGATGAATAGCTTGGCACGCGCAGATACGAGTTGGCCAGTTTTAGGACACGCGAAGGATTTTAACAAGGGGGACATGCAGGCTAGATGATTGATGATAAATAATGGCTGGTGTAAAGACTTATTCTTAAGGTATTCTGCAGCTAAATGGTCCAAAAGCTTGTTGAGTGAAACTTCTAGGACTACTAGTGATGCATGGCGCTTTGCGAGAAGGCTGGAGAGCTTCTCTAGAGCATCAGGTTCTAATAAATCAGGGAAACGGAAACCAAGACTATTTTCGAGGGCAGGTATGAACTCGATTTGCTTCCACTGGCCCTTGGGTATTAAGACTTATGGTTTCTGAAGGGAGGTAAGTTGGGTTGTTATGACTTCTTCAACATTGGCAAAGAAACGAGTGATAAGATTTTCGGTGATTTGAATTAAATCGGTTAAGTTAAAGTATGCAGAATGGAATTTATAAGTTGTAAATTCTGGATTATGTGCCAAATTAAAGCATTTGTTCTGAAAGGATGGACCAATTTTAAATATCTTATTATTACCACTAACGGCTAGCCGCTTGAGCCACAGCTCGGGAGCGATTCGCATAACAATGTTGCCTAAGTGCTAAAGATCCTGTTGCGGCTGGTTGAATTTGCAGCTCTTCGTTTCCGGTACACTACCGATGGTAGTAATGTTATATTTTTAAACGAGCAAGACTTTAGGACACAACATGGCCGCGGTAATTAACGACCAAGCAGTTAAGGCATAAGCTGCTCGGTTTTAACGCCATTCTTGAAGTCATTACGGTTTACATTGTTAGAAAGCGTCGCTATTGTTTTTAAGGAGCTTCGAAGACGGCGGTTTAATCGTGATATGCTTAAATTTATATTTAGGGATTTTGTGGAATGTGCTGATTACTTACTTGTACGGTCGCTCAGGGCATATTTTGGCAAACATGGACTAAAAGTCAACATCAGTATTATATCATATTTAAGGAAAACGTAACGCACTTGTTAAGGATTTTCAACATGTTTGCTAAGGACGTGATGGAGTCGTAGTTTTGCATCGATATGCTACAAAGGTTGAATTCTTTAATAGAGCTTTAGTTAACCGTTTAAGGGCATATTCAAATGAGCGGCCGGATCCCATACATTAAAGTTGCTGCGTACTTAAATGCGGTCTTAATAGAATAAGAAAAGAGTGATTAGGGTTTTTACGTCCTTTAGGTGATTAACTATCCAAATATTATTAATTAAGCTGGTCTGGAGGCTGTTTTATCTGAACTATAACATAGTGTGATCTATAACCTGTGTATTACCATCTGACCTAATAACTTTTATTATATTGAGGTCTAGTTCTTCTTGCAGCTCCTTGCAGCGCCCTTTGCAGCTTGCATTTTTGCACCTGGTCCGTATGAGTAGACTTGCCAACATCTATAAGAGTATAAAATTAGATGGAGATCTGTAATGAAGAGATAAACGACGATATTTAAGGTTGCAGTTTTTATTGTTAAGCTCTTTAACAGCTTTAGCAGCACTTTTGTGTGAACTTAAAGCGCAGGATTTGCTTTTGCTATTACGAGCTAGAGAAAATAAGATATATTATTATACTTTTTAAAGAGATCATAGAATTTTTCGTTATTGGTATTATTAATATTACTGGCATCGGTGCTAATGTTTTTGACGTAGATATTTATAAAGCCGGCTTGTATCTTTTCGAACTTTTTGCCGATCCTTTTTAAAGATGTAGTGGTTAAAATGGACCTTTTTCTTGTTTAGCAACATGCTGCAGCGGCTTTAAATGCCTCTGCGTTCTCTTTTTTTTAAGCTTTTGTAGCGAAAGTGAAGCTGGTTAATATTCTAACGCCTGGATTTGGGTTTTACGCAGCAACACAACCAAGCTCTTTGCTAATGTTTTTAGCGGCCGCTTTTGTTGATTCTTGAAACTTGGTGTTAGTCCTGACGTTCACCTCTTCGAGGTTAGCGGCAATTTTTGCTTGTGTTTTTTAGTGCTCAGCTCAATATAACGACAGATAGTACTGGTATTAAGGTTTTAGTTAACATTAACCAACGATATTTGACTCTGATTAAAGCTTTATTACGATGTTACGACCTGGACGATTAACTGACTTTTTGCAACCTGTACGTAAGAGAAAGTTGAAGTGGGCATTACTTATAGTCTCGTAATGTAAGATAGAAATAAGGTTAGGATAAAGGATACGATTTAAAGATTACAGCTAACAGTTATAGTCTGTTGCATGCTCTACTTAACGAAGCCCTTAAGCTAATACCCCTAACACACTAGGAAGTAAACTAGTCCTAGGGCACCTCCGGTGCGAAGTTAATATGGATAAGCACATTAAAGAGGGTTGCGTACAACTAGAGCGTGTGATCTGAGTATTACGTATTTATGACTAGTGAAAATCAGTAAAATTAACAACGAAGCATATGATTATGTAAAGCAGTAAATTTTTAGATAAATTCTCAGTTTTTTATTATGAACTAAAGAAACTATTGTAATTTATTACGTTTGTTGTGCTAGTATATATTAAGATAAATTAATCCTTAGTTACCAGCCATCAAGAGACTATTTTAATTTATCACGTTTATTAAGCTCGAATATGTTAAAGTAAATCGATACTTAGTCGCTAGCTTTGTTTAAAGGAAGGCTTTCGAGTAGCTGATCTCTGTTGTTTGCGTTTTTAGGAATTGTTTGCTGCTTAGAAGGATCTTTCAGGAGCGCGTCCATTATATCCTTAGGAATAGTGCAGGCAATGTAATCTTTGCCCTGGCTATTAGCCCACGAATCAATCTTTAGGTGCTAAAACACGTATATAGGCGCAGCGCCATTTATTTTAACAACAATATTATACTTTCCTTTATGTTTGTGTAGTTTGTTCATTATTGCAGCAGGAGTTCGGTTTAAGTTTATACTTAAGTATGGTTTAAAACTTAAGCAGACGTAAGAAAGATAGGGGCAATAACCTCAATATTTTTAAAACTTTTTATTGCGTTGATTACTAACTTTACCTCTTCTAATAATGTTTTTTTTACTAATAGCTTAATAGTTGACGTAACCTTTTGCAATCTAGCTTGTTATTTTTTATTTTTTATAAACCTATGATTATGCAAATCCTTAGGTAGTCTAGCTCCTGCGGTTATATTTTTAAAGCAATAAAGATGATTTTATTACTGCAACCGGTAACGTAGATTTAAAGGTTGGGGCGGTTATTTTCGACTGGCATTTATTCCTTAAGCAGTGTATTGTAAAAGTACTTAAGTACTTTATAAGTAACCTGCCCATACGATTGCCTTGCGTATATGACTGCCTTGTGCACGCGACTGCTATGTGCATATATAAGTAGCTGTAAGCAAACTATTATAGGTAGGCACTTAGGCAGCTGTACAACTTGGAGACGTAAGTTGAAGTGGTTTAATAATCGGGGGGTATAACACTTTAACAAGCAGACCTAACATTCGACTTTGTTATTTATACGTAATCTTTATCCCTGCTAGCTTATAACTTATACTTATTTATAAACTTGATATGGGACTAACCGCTAACTACGCCGCGCTATTATTAAGAGATATGATTATAGAATCGGCCTGATTTGGGACAGCTTGTAAAGTTGGGCATTGCTAGCACTCGCAAGACCGGTAGCAAGATCATAAATAGCTGTTGCGTAAGACAGTCTGAGCACTTTGCGGTATAGGAACCAATAACTTTCGATCTGACTGCTTTTTATTTATTAATTAATCCTATAACTAATAGTTGCGGCAACTTTATAATTGTACACTTGCCTCTATACTTTGTCCCTACTACTCTATACTTGTATCTAGGCAGTTGTATTTGGTCCGTGATCACTAATTACAAGCATTTTTGATTGATTATCTACTTTTTACGGTCAGTTGTATAGCTTTTTAATCGTTTTTCTTCTGACGCCACAAGCATTTCCTATTTCCTATATTATTCCAGCACTTGTCCTGAGTTGTTGGTAGCATTGCTATTATTGGCTACTTTTACTTACCGCAGTTGATAATCATCAGTGTTATATCAACCTAATACACTTTAATATCACCACCTTAACACCTTTTTTATTAATCTAGCAATTTCTATTGTGTTAAGCTTTGTAACAACTACCCATATATATATGCATGCATGTATATTGCCTCCCGGTATATACTGCATTTAACGCACACGCAATAAGCAACAAGTTCTTTATCTTAAGCCAACTTAATATTTATTGCTGCGCTACCGCTCTTTATTATTAGTATACGACTACTTACCTATTTTTGATTTATAGCAGATAGCTTACATATTAATAGAGATCCTGCCCTTTGTTGTTTGCGTACCTTACCCTATTTATTACAATGTTTGCATCACCTGTGCTAACCGAGGTTGCTCTGGGCGTTTTGTGCCAACGCTGCGACCAGGCATTTATCACTAGTCGGCCGTTAATCCCGATCATAATTAAGAGAGGACCAATGGTATAGAATACTATGTTACTCCTTGTTTGCTGGTAAGGCTACCCCGGGCTCTTTGCGCAGTAATCGCTTATTCCCCTTTTATAAGTCTTAGCTCTTAAGTGGAATCCTATTCAATACTCCTACTTGCAGTGCCCTCTATAGTCCTGCCGCTGTGTTTAGGGCCTATGGTTTCGAAATTAACTACTAAGATATTATCCATAGTTATAGCAACCTGTTTTTTAATGTTGACTTTCTGGAAATTTAGCGCTGTATTAAAATATTAGCCCGTTACCTTGCAGCGTATGCGCGTTACGTTGATATGCTACGAATGTTCGGCGACTTTATTGTGGCTTTCTTTAACCAGAAGAAGACATTAGAGGCGGTTATGATCAGGGCTAGATAAAATCCTAATTCTCCCGATTATTTGGTTGCATTTTTTAGCAATTTAATACTTTGGATCGGCAGAGAAGTAGAGCTTCCTAGGATTATTGGAAACTTTGCCTTTTTAATTACTAACTGTGGCAGACCCCTGTACCCCGAGGTAATGTTCTTTAGCCTTTAATGGAACACTAATAGGCTTTAGGTAGCCCAACTTATTATACAAAACTTTTAGGACACTTTGGTGCCTGCCTGGATCAATGATATATATGCTAATCCTGGCGCCGAAGCCCCTACCCACTGCTGCAGTGAATTTGCCCGGATCGATCCGGTAGATACCGTTTATTTCCAGTTTTTTTAAAGGGTTGCTGCTGCCGAGGTACAATGCTCATAGATTTATTAGTATTTAAGGTCCAGTCTTTCTACCGTTTGCTAACTGCTAACAAACTTCCTTACTGCAGCATGTTAAAGGAGCGAAAGCTAAAGAGGCTGCAAAAGGAATACAAAGAGAGTAACAAAAACTATCCTCCTTTAGATAATATGTTGCCAGACACCTTAATTATTATTACCTGCTGTACGATGGGGCAGCAATACGGATAAATGTTAGCTTTTATTAGCGTTGCCTTTTATAATTTCGTAGTTAATACTTTAGTTAAAATTATATAGGTTTAAGGTTTGCTTTAGCCTAGTTCCTTATTCTTATTTTAATATACGTTATTATTACTTGGTTGCTAACATAGGTCGCATTCATCCCCTTTTTATCTTTATCATGCAATTATTGTGTTATTTTCAAGCTTAAAGAAGTTTATCAGATCGAGTCCTTAATATTAGCGATAGGAACGTATACATTAAAGGCAGCAACATACCTACTAGCAAGCCCGTTGAAGATGTTGCAAGCCCTACTAATATAAGATGCCCCTCTTATGGTCGAGCTTTTCTACTGATGCTAATATAATTTATACCTACTAGATATTAAACATTAAGTTAGTAAAACTGACAACAGCCATAAGCATATTGTTTTTGCAACTATGAGCGCCTTAAACTTGACTGTGCAGTTTGCTTTGTGGCGCTCGAGGCCAATATAATACTCCATGGTTATCAGACTTAACTCTTCGTGTGACTTTTTGCTATAGTTGCCCTGTTTTTTGCAAGCCCTTGTTCAACTGTCTTAAAGCAATAGTACTAAAGTTATACCTACGTGAGAATTAATTAGAACTAGCGGCTCCTGCCTGTTGAGGCCATAATTATATAAAGAGAATAAAACATTTAAATAGCTATTTTTAAAATAATGAAGACCAGAAAATATGAATTAAGCTATTTATAGTATAATCATAAGCGAGAGTAAAAAGAGCTATAAGGGGAAAGGTTCCCTGTTCCGCCAGCGCTTTAATGGAAAGGAGTCATATTGGCCGTACTCTTAAAGCTACTAACTCTAAAACATTGCTAAAAAAACTGCTCTGAATGTTTTCTTTTTGTGGCTAACCTATGTCCCATTCATATTATATTCTATTAATTGCCATCGAACACCCCCTTTATTTAGAGAGCTTCCCTTACTGTTACTTCTTTTGTGAGGTTTATAAATATATGACAATAAGTTATACTAAAGTTTTAATGTTTATTGGCCAGAACATACTAGTTTACGATTTTATAGGAGCAAGCAATGGTTTAAATCGGACGGGCGGCATTGTTTATGTGTGTCTACGTTTAATAATTTAATAAGAAATTACTGGTAATAAGCTCTATGTTAGATTAGTAACTTATAATACTTTTAATATCTTTTAAATAGTTATAACCACGCCAGCCCGAGTTTCTTTTTATTTAATACGTTGCTACCCTAAGCCTAGGTTTTTACTGGACGTTTAACGCCCCGGTGTTATTTAGCGGCAGAACCGGCTTCTTGTCCCAGACGCTGATTGTAGTGTTAAACAAGATCCTGTTTTATAAGAAGGCCGCTATTAATAACAGCATCAGGAGGCGCCTCGTGATCTATAACATAAGGAAGGACCTGGGCAAGGACATAATTATAAATAGGAGCAAGATAATAAACAGCATTATCCTTAAGTTTATTTCGATATGCTTTGCATGCAGGAACGCTTACAAGATAATGCTTATATTACCTGTGATCGTAATGTATATAATGTTCAGGAAGAGCATTAATAACATTATGGCCGGGATAGGGTACAACGTTATAAGCATAAGGGAGGAGTTAATAGTGGCTATGTCCGTTTTTGCGGTGAGGTGTAGGGTCAAGGCCGAGGCCTTGTGCAACGCAATGAAGTCGATTTCGAACGACATGGTAATTAAGCCTACGTATAAGATGTTATATATTAGGCACCTTAAGCTAACTATAAAGATATCGCTGACTACGCGCAGAGCCGAGCTTGTTATCGCTAACAAGGGCAAGGCCACGTACGGCATCGAGCGCTTAAAGGAGGTTATGAGGCTGCTATAAACAACGCTGGTGTCTATATCCGATTCGAAAACGTGAAAGGGCTAATAGCTCGTAATAGCGCATACGTTTACTAATAACCGCTGCTACATGCGCATCGTGCTGCCGATAGAAGACGCCTATGAATATAAACTTGCTGGCCAACGTAATAGTGAACGTCCCTAAGTTCTGGGACAGCATTTTGTTCATGCTTTGCGCCATAGAGGTGGCTATTACTACCAATATGTTTGGTATTACGCTGACGGGGAGGTAGAGGGCCAGGTACACGAGGTCCGTGAAAAGATTAACTCGCTTCTGATAAGATTAACTAGCAAAGCGGGTTCTTATGCGTAGGATGATAACTAAGGGGCGCGGCTCCGTGCTAGATATTGTAAGAATTAACTACAGTGAACTATTAGTACGCCCTAGCATAGAGATGAATTAAGACATTAATAGGAGAAAAAGAAGAAAGAAAGAGCTAAGGAAGCTAGCTAATTTATACAGGAAAAGACGGGCGAGGTAGGGTTAAGTAAGTCTTATGATGATTATGCAGTTGTTAGCAAGACAAAGGGAGGCTATTTACAATTAATTTAGAGGCGCCAGCGATCTGCTTGGCCAGGCCTATTAGCAGGATCTTAGGGTGCGTTGTCGTCCAGTTGTTCTGCAGATGGTCTTCGGCCTGGGACTGCACCAAGTTGTCGGGCAACCGTAGGGCTTGCAAGAGCTGGTTCAGCTCTACAATAACCTTGGGTAGGAGCAGAGATATGGCGGGTAGCAATATCCTCCTCCTTTCTGTTCTATTATTTGTTTAAAGGGTAGGGTGAGGGAGAGAAGAGGTTAATGAAGGTGGAAATTTAGGAGGGAGAGAAGATAGATTATTTGTAGGGTTGGTGGTGATAAGTCGAGGTGTGCCCCGTGCTACTATCCAGAATAAAGAGAAATATAACTTTATGTATAAGCTATAGCCTTATAGTCCATTAGAACGTAGCAGCGCTTTTTCTAGTGTTTCTGGTGTTTCTGGTCTTTCTACGTATGGCCGATTATAATCGCCAACAATCCGGGGGTTTCAACTGTAAGAGAAGGTGTTGCAGTACGTGTAATTGATCAATAGTAAAGCCCAGTGCTGCTTCTACTTTGGCGCCAGCTCCCTTATCTCCCGCTTTGTCTGTAGAGATCAAGAGTCGCTGACGAGCTGCTTCAGATAATGACGCTGACTGCAACAGCGCCTTAAGACATTGCTACCTGTCCGTATACGAAAGCAACTCTTAGGCTTGGCCAAGCCTCACCTCTATTGTTAGTACGAAGTACCATTGATTGCGCAAGCCATTACTGATAGCTACAACGACCAGGAGCTACAGGTTAGCTTCCTCGATCTTGCCAGCGTGGAAAAGAGAACATGCGATTGCAGAAAGATATCTAGAAAATTAGAGTAGTAGAAGTGTTTCAAGTTTTGTTGCTAATACTATAAAATATTAGAAAGAGTGTAAAATTGGTGCTATCGCTTGTTTGCGCAAACATTGGGGGCACTTTAACCTGTTTATACGCAAATCTTGACAAGGAATCGCTGGCGAGGGAGTATATCTAACCAGTGAATCCATGCTCTTGCTGTCTTCGGCCTGCTGCTTAGGTTAGATTAGTAATTGCGGGTTACTGCCCTAGCTCGGGGTGTTTGTTATGCATATGGTCTCGGGGCATGATTTTGGGGCGCTTGTCAAGGGGTCGTTGAAATCATCGAGCCGTATAGACTCATAGGATGCGCCCCCTGCAGCGATGAAGATTTGGGTGTAGGTTTTGCTTATTTGTAGTTATGACCCTTTATAGTCTTTGGATTGGCCTATAAAAATATTAAGCGTGCTATGAGCTGAAAATCTTGTGCCAGATATTATGTAGAAGAACCTAGCTTATAAGCTTATGTTTTTTATTATAGCAAGCTACAACAAACTGCTACATAAAAACTAAGTCAATATGGTAATTAATGAACAAAGCAAGTAGCCGGCAGAAAACAAAAGCTCCTTTCATTCTGTAAGTGACTATAACCTTAGAAACATCTCGCACAAGTTATTTTAGTGTCTTAAGTCTATCTTATGCCTAGATATGGCATGTATTGCCTGCGAGGCCGAGGCACGACGAACTCGAGATCGTCCTCGGGGTGGCTCAGCCTTAGTATATTGCCTTGCCCTTGTTTTACAAGGACTGGTCTTTTAAGTGAGAACAATGGCAGGAGTTTGTGCATATGCAAACTTTGTATGCTTTAATCAGCCTGACCTTGGGGTTGGTTATTGGAGGAGCCTTTATTATGACGATTATCTCTTTTGCCTCCTTGCCAACGACTGAAATCATCTTCATTGCCGCTGTCACTGAACAGAACTGTAGCTCTAAACTACAACACTATTAAAAGATAGAACGTTGTTAAGTCGGAGACTTGATCGTCTGCAGCTACTTATATAGTTAGAGCCGTAACAACCGTTACGACTGGATTTCGGTCCATGTTTATCGCCTTTATCGGTTTGCATCCGTTTGCTAATAGCTTTTAGGTTGGGTAATAGTCTTGCGCTAAGCTATATTGTTGTCGTTATTGTCGTTGTCGTCGTTAGGTTCGTTGTTAAGGGCAATTATCTTGCTAGATTTTAGCTTGATTTTCTGCTTAGTATGGATGCTTAGCATGCAATTTTAGTGGAAGAACTGATAATGCTAAGTGCGCTGGCCCTATATGCTAATAAAGGTGCACACTAGCAGAATAGCCCAGTTGTCTGATGCTTTACTTATTCCCTGCTTGGCTAACATCGTGCCAGCTGTGCCGATTTAAATTCCTACAGCAAAGCTTAGCTCCTTTTGGTTGAATATAGCCATTCGCAGTTTAAAGAAGTCTTGTTGTTCGAAGCTGAATATGCGCAGTCGATTCAGTCCTTCTTTAGACTTTTAACCGATGTTATATTCTATGACCAGATTGAGAATTCCTTTCTCCTTATTACCACCTATAGATAATTGTTACTGTCTTTATATAGCAACATATAAGTATAGCACAAAAACGAGCATGGGTTCAGTTAAAGTTTTATATTTAATCTAACTGAGAACCCGGCTTTAGGCTTCCCAGTCCTTAAACTGAATCAAATATTAGGATGGGGCGATATCCAACCTTTTAGTTATGTCTAGGATTGACTGCCTTGCATCGGAGAATTGGTCCTCCATTCGTTTAGCATCACGCGTTAGCAAAATTAACGGATCCAGCTGGCGTTGATCTGGGCGGTGCAAACTGGGAGGCGCTAGTGTGTCGAACTTTTCTTGCAGATAGGTTCTGTGGCTTTGATCCGCGTTTACTGTTACGCAGTCACTTGCCGCTTGCTTAGATATGCCTATATTGATTACGAGACTGACAAGGCTGCTGCTGCAGCTATTAAGCGCCTAGCGCTGCAATGTCCACAAAACTTTCAGCAGCAAATACCGTTAAGATTATATAAACAGCATCCGTCCGTATGACTTGTTCTCCAGGAAATGCCTTAGACCATAAGCAATCTTCGGTGTACTATAGCCCTGCCGCAAAAACCAAGACCTGAGCGCTATTCTTTTAATGCTGGTTGGAGCCGTGGTTCCCCTTATACCACTACCTCTCACTCCGATTAATTATATGAGCATTAAAATGAGTAGAATTAAGAAACAGTTATGGAGGCTATCACAGATTTAGCAGAGAACGTGCGAGCTGAGCACTAAGAAGCACAAGCAAAAATTGCCGCCGACCTTAAGGAGATGGTGAACGCCAGAACTAACGCCGAATTTCAAGAATCGGCAGAAGCGGCTGCTAAAGACATTAATAAAGAGCTCGGTTATATTGCTGTGTAAAACCTAAATGTAGGCGTTAGAATGTTAACCAGCTTTACTTTCGCCACAAGAGCTTAAAAGGAAGAGAACGCAGAGGTACTTAAAGCTGCTGCAGCATATTGCTAAATAAGAAGAAGGATTGGCAAAGCAGATTTAAGAACATAAAGGTCAGCTTTACAAATGTCTACGTCAAGAACATTAGCATTCCATAATTTCTTCGGCTCGTAATAGCAAGGGCAAATCCTGAGTCAAGATTGTTGATACTTTATCTAGCAACCCTTATTAACAATTGGCTGGATGAAATGCTGCGCTGGCTACCTGAGAATGGGCTTGGCAACATTTTTAAGACTGATGTAATAATGAGCGTTAAGCGGCAGAACTAAGATGTTCGAACCTAGGGTGAGCTGGGCAGTATTATGATTATTGGATATAATCTCTTTAAGGCATTTTTCGACACCAACGATATGCACAAGATCTTTTTCGACCGGCTTAACATACACATGATGAAGAACCCTAAAGCTAAGACTCACGTGGCAGCAGCCAACTTTAGAACGCTTAATTGAGTGATATTTATTAGCAAACAATGATAATCAACTACATCGCTCCTAACTATCTCGGTAATCTTTGCAAGTTCTATGCCTAATATACAATTCCTATCAATAATTGTCTTTATGCGTGGCTTTGGTTTTGTTAACTTTATCACGCACAAGATTATTGCCAAGGCCGTTGATATCTTTTTGCGCGTGGCTTTAGCACTGGAGAAAAGTGGAATAATAGGGCCGCATGCACTGGTGGAGCATGATAAGGCAGTAGCTATAGTAGCTGGTCCACTACTGATTAGGCTGGTCCGGGCCAGGCTAAGGGGATTTAGAACTTAGCTTGAACAACACGCTTTTTGCCCCTAGACAATTTAACAGGTGATCATACTGGAGCACTAGCCCAGCACTAGCCCACCTACTCGCTCAAGTCTTTTGCGCTATTCCTATCACTCTTTTTTTCTTGACTTCAAACATCTCGAGCTCGAGCAGCCTGCACAGCGTATGACGCAAACCGGACCTTAATGTAATTGAAGTTATTGGGCAGATTAATGATTTCTAGATGGTCAATTACCTGGAGAATACAAGAACTCCCTGCATTTAAGTGCACAGCAACTCTGGTGGATTTGGCTGCCCACTTGCGCCCTCGACCATGTCCGTTTTTGAACTAGCTCATTAAACGGTCGACTGAAGCTTTACCGAAAAATTCGACCTTTATAGTACTGATATAAAACTGTAACTCTATTGCCTATCAGCAAACATGTTGAGAATCCTTAGCGGGTGCGTTACATTTTCCTTAAACCTAGTATAATGTTAACGTTGACTTTTAGTTCCTGTTCGCTAAAATATGCCCCGAGCGACCGTACGAGTGCATGATCAGCACACTCCGTAAGATCCCTAGTGCAAAGCTGAGCATATTACGATCAAAGACGGCAGCGACGCTCTCCAACAAGGGTCCCCGTAGTGACTTTAAGTATAGCGTTAAGGCCGAGCAGCTTATGCCTTAACTACTTGGTTGTTGGTTGCTGCGGCTATGTTGTGTCCTAGATTCTCTATCGCTACCGTCGGCGGTGTACCACAAGCAAAGAGTCGTAAATTTAACTAGCCGCAAATTTAACCAGCCTTAACAGGATCTCCAGCGTGTAAGCAACATTGTCCACGTCGGGCAGGACCTGCGGCGCGCCCTGCCAGGTTGGACATCCTGAAAGAGATGAATCAGAAGCACAGACTTTTGCTGACGTTTTGCAACGGCTTGTATTCCATCGGCTATCTCGCTAGCAGCTTTTACCGTGTTTCTCTGGGCGTTTTGTCTTATTTAATTATGTTGGCATTTACGGCACAAGTGGCCCGTATGTACGCCACAGCAAAGTTGCAGCATAAGATGACGAACAACCTCGTATGTAACAAGAGGTCGTTGGTACGTATTATCTGGATCCTACTAAGTCAACGTGACTGGGACAGAGCGTACTGACAATGCTTAAGTTTGATTGTCATCCTGCGCAGATATCCCGATTCATAAGTGCTGCGTAGGCGGATACTGCTCCCATTAGGTCCTGTCCTTACCGTTATTTAATTGATTTAAACCATTATTACAAAGAGAATACTGTAGACAACACACCTATATCTGCCATCTCCTACACCTTTTAAACTGTAGAGCTCTTTCTTTGCTAGCGAAATACTAACTATTAAGACTATGTTTGCTGCTGGAATATCTTCTGCTAACGCTCATGCCTAGCAACACTTCTACAACCATAACGCTAGCATTGGTTGCATTCCTCCTGGTGCTACAAAGAGACAGCCACAAGTTGTTTGGAGATAGCTGTTAAGGAACTAGTTCACGGATACCCTATGGTGTAGAACTAGTGGATTCTGTGTATATAAGCGACTGAACCACCCTTCTGGCTGCAAGCAGGTCTTTCTATTCACTTTGGCCACCTCTTCTGGCAATAGCTATATCGCTGTCACCTAGGCAGGAAGAGCATTCTCTTCTATTTAATCGCAGCTGTAAGCTAATGCACCGGCCTTTGGTCCCATCGCTTCAAGCTAGGCCAATACCGTTCAGTCTCCTGTTTCCATAGGCAATAACTTGGTAACGTCACCTTCTCCCGCCGGTGGTTATCCTGTGACAAGGGCTTTACTCAAGGGCTTGGAACAGGAATATGATGCTTTATTTAACTAATAATCTTCTTTGGATTTAAAGGGTCCTTAAGGTTTAAGGTTCCTTTTCGCGGGCACGTGCTTTTTGCATTTATTTATACCCTAGGAATTAAGGGATGAATATTACCACTTGACTTAATCTAGACTGCGGTATTGGCGGTGGCTTTTGCCAGGTCTTGCCAGATCTATGTTAGCTGTAGCCGTGTAATATATTTATATTACCAAGGATATAACCAGACTGGCCCAAACGGTGGCTATAGTATGGGAATGCTAGCAATGGGGATGAGGCAGGGCCGTGGATGTTGTAGAGGTAATGGAGGTAATTAACATCTGCTAAGAACTTTTGGCTCTGGTTTGATTGATCGTCTTAAGGGATACGGCGATGAAGCTAACGGCAAAGTACGTAACCACAGCAAAGTTATCTAGCCATTTATTAGCTAACATTTTTGTATAGGATACTATAACGGATGCAGTATTAACAACAAATAACATTTCTTTATAGAATGATGATGCTAATAGCGATTTTGGTTTTAGCAAATTAGCTCGAACTGTAGATGTGTAAAAAGGTGCTTAAAGCGACCTGCTTGCAGCTAAAAGGGTAGTTAGCTCAATAAAGATCAATTAATTCTTAAACCACCCAAATCCAAGGGTTTATACACACAGAGTCCACTAGTTCTATAGTATCGTAAATCGCGCAAAGATAAATAACAGTCTATTATAGTTATAACTTTCTGTACAAAACGATATAAACTGGCTTTATAAGTTTAATTAAAAATACTAGTAAAGGCGATCCTCAGCGTAGCCCATCAGGAGATTCTAGTGGTCTGTTTCTTAAAAGCTAAAAGAGAGCTTTAATGTTAAATCTCGAGGCCGTTGAATTTCGCTCGGCCACGCAAAAGAAGCAGGTCACCAATCAACTATTAACTTATGGAATCTATAAGAAATGGCTGCTCTAGGATAGAAATAGGAGAAAGAATTTCGGAGACTGTTTAACATTAACAACTTCTTATCTAGATCAAGAGCCTAGAACATTTGCATAGCTAAAAATCTATATAACAATTAAGAAAAACTTTAGTTTTATGTTTAAAGAGCTTTATATTTCCTGTTTAAGTCTCGCGTTTAGAACATTATAATTTTGCTTGTTGCTTTAGCAAATATGCTTAAGTAGATTAAGGTTTATAGCAGGCTATAGAAATGTTTTCTGACTAATCGAATAAACACCTGTATAAACAGGCACATTAAATAATTAAAACTAAAACCTTACGCGGTATACTTTACATTAACGGTCATCGCACAACTCGTTCTCTCATAAGTTGAGCATATTAAATTGCCTGAATATATTTAAAAAGGCCTTATTCAATCCTATTGTATTCTTATTATGTACATAAAGAACTTTTAATCCCGAGAGGGATATCTACATAAAAGGCATATACAGCAAACAACGCGCGTACAAATCGGCGCGCAAGAACATAGCTAGCAATCTTTATTTAACATTTACTCTGTAACTGTCTAATAAGCCCTAGCGGCGCCTTTCCATACCAGCATCATAATCGTTTAATCTATTTTTTAATATTTTTGTCCGATTTAAGAGATCGTTAGTAATACCGCCCACTCTTAGAAATGATCGATTAATATAACGCTAACTATTACCAAGAAAGATACGCGTCGTTAAGTGAACTAAAGATCATAGGCATCCTCACACGGCCAATTAACGTTGGAGAAGTGCTCGGCTATTAGAACATAAACATTAACAAAATTAACAAAGCTATACCTCTGGCATACTTTATTAGTTAACCAGGGTGGTGTCCTGGCTTAAGACGTTGGTTATATATAAAACAAAGAATAATAAAGCGCCCTTAACGATAGTAGTGACGTTTTAGGATGATATAAGCTATTATAATAACTGTTCCCGATTAATAAAGCTGTTGCGGAGCTACGAAGGAACTGTTACAGGCTTATAGTCTGGGAGCGATTTCAACAGACTAAAACGTCTCCGAGTATACGTAGGAGAACTATATAGCAACATCACAGAACGCGCTTCATCTTATTAGCAGCTTTTTACAGCGACTAAGCAACTATTAACAAATGTTAACAGCGAGCGTAGTTATCTAACAGCTTCTTCCCCATTGAAGACAACCCAGGCAACGGCCCAGCTAGTCAGGATTATCAACTGGTAGGTATCCTTACTATCCAGCACTGCAACCAAGGACCCCAAGATGTTTCTTAACCTTCGCAATACTATAACACGCTTTTTAAAGGCGCCAAAACTACTACAACAAGGGATCAGGGATATTTGACGCACCTTCGAAGACCTTGCGCGTCTTAACCCTGATGATGTGGCTGGTCGCTAAACAAGTCACTAAGACATCAATAATACGGCTTTTGGCACTGTTCGTAATTCATTAACGTAGGGATACTATGGCCAGTCTAATGCGCCCTCTTCTGTTTTTGCTTGGGATGTATACAGGGGCTCTACACTTGCTTGCGCGTAGTCGGCCGATGATAAGTTTATAAATGCTACATATCTGGAAGAATATAAGCGCCGCTAGATTTAGTTAAACACCTTAATTGTGAGTCTGCTTACTCTCCCTGTTTTTGTGATCGTATCTGACTAACCAGTACTTAGTGATCCGCTCGCTGTCTATCTTAGACTTTCAGATTCAGCCCTTAAGAGTTGCCTCCTTCTGCGGGGTTCTGATGGGAACATAACCATAATGAGTTCGAGTTGAATATATACTCATGGATTGGGAGCGCTACATTATAGTGTTGTTTGGGAAAGTAGCAATGAGGCGCGGGAGTCAAATGCCTTTACGATTAGAAAGAGAGCGAGTAAGAACTTGTTACGACTATAGCGTTAAGCAAAGAGTTCTAGGACGTCCGGACATTGTTAATTGTTGTTGTTGTTGTTGTAGCGTAGGCCTATGTACAGAAACTCCATCCCACGTCTTTTAGTCGCCGTATACGTTTCTGAGCGTCTGCACTTGCGCAACAAACAGTGAGGCGGATTGATAGGCGCTAGACCTTTCGCACGATAGCGCTTTAAAGTCCACGTTGCAAAGCATAGGAGGCTGATAATGTTGTTATACTGCTTCGTTATCTCGTTGGCAACGGGCGCAAGGAGCCGTTAGTGCATCTTGTCTTCGGCTGGCGAGTTATAGCTCACGACTTTGGTTATTTTAAGTGGCTTATGTACCACGCTGTGCTTCCTACAACGCCGTTAAAGCTGCTTAGGTATCTCCAGTTTTGGATTCCTGATTTTGTATTAACTAATGATCATAAAAGCGTTGACCAAATCCAATAGTTATAGCTAAAGCAGCGGAGTTGCCCAATCAATTGTAAAACGGGTAAGCAATGCGAGAGACTACTGATTTAACCAGCGGATAAATTACGCACGTTAAGATTGTCATTTAACGAAACCTAGGTCAAGAAAACGATGCCCATTTAACAGAATCTGCGCCGCTATAAGTCCCAATGGGTTGTTCGTGTTGTCGAAGGTTGGATCTAATACGTTGTTAATCTTTACGCCCGCAATATTTATAACTGTAATACTTTATTAAAGACACAAGCAGCAACGTTTAGCAAAAACGCGCGTCTGTGGGTAATAAACTAATATGTTGCTACAATAAACATAACACTTTAATATTATAAAGTAGATAGCACATTTACTAAAGCAACTAATACGCTTACTACTTTATAAAGATGCCCGATCGATTAGCAACTTTACGGGAGTTGCAATTATCAGCTTAAGGAACAATTATCTAACATCAGCAGCAGCTAGCGTCGTTGTTTAACTATGCGTGTTGTATGCCGGCGCTACCTCGACTACGTCCGCACTAACGACTTTGAGTCCGTTAAGTCGGTTAAGGATCGCAAGAAGCTTATATATCTACTAGCCGCCTGGTTCTAGGGTTTATGTTGCATTTAAGGGGAGAACGAAGGCGTTAGTTCTATATTTCTAGATATACGTTATCTTTATAAGCGCCCCAACTGCCGCCTATTTATATACATAATAACTTAACTAACTCGTGTTCTATTGATTGATACCATCTACTAATTGCCTTGTACAAGTGAACCTTGCTATTGGCTCGTAAAATTTTTTCGAGCAATAAGCATTGTCCGCTTCTTTGTAACAATTAAGCGCCATATGTTCAGCTTAAGATTCATATCGCCAGAATTAAAGTATATAACGTCCTTAATCTCGACAAAACACTAGAGCCCGTGCTTAATGAGGTCCATATAGCTCTTAACCTTATTATTTAAGACGGAACACGGTGCAGTGCTTGAAACGTTTTTTGCGCAAGATGTCGAGGCAGCGCTAGAACTGCTCCCAGAAATCCCAGTGCAGCAGCAACTCCTTACACAGCGACTCCTTGTTGCTTGCGTCGATTAACACGTTATTTTAACGCCGCAAGCTAATCTAGGTGCTGCGCGTTATATACTAGGAAGCTTAACATGCGTTCTACGTGTAGCATTACCAAGAACTTATTAATGTGTTCTAGCGCAGCCGCTGATGACGCTTTTAAATCTAGAAGCATTAAGCAATAGCTAGGCACGAAACCGCGTCGAATTACTAATATCGCTGGCTACTATCAACGTTCTAAAAACTTAACAGAACGTTGCCTAAGGCTCTCGGACCTTGCTCTATGATGTTTTTTTGATGTAAGCATTGTATTAAAAGTTGTCCGACGAAGCCAGGGGCTTACGGAGCGAATTCTTTTTTTTGCTGTTAATACCGGCGGTCTAAATATTTGCCGGATCACTTCCCATTGCTTTAATTAATTATTCTGTAATAGATCTTAATAAAAATATTGTATTTACAGTGCACTAGCGGCGTTAGGAGCTGTTTGAATGAATTTTAATTGCTGATATCGCGAAACATCGCTAGCGTCCCAGATCTTTAACAGAACAACGCCCAACGTCCTAGAACTTGATCCCCTGACGTTTTTTCAATGAAAGCATTACGTTGGAAAAGGTCTAAGGAAGCTGGGGGCTTGTAGAGAGATTCTTTTTTTGCCGACGCTAACTATTACCACCGGCCTTTTAGATTTTCGTCAGATCGTTTCCTATTGCTTTAATTGTTTGCCCTGTAATAAATCTTAATGTAGGCATTCTATTTACAGTGCACCGGTAGCGTCGGAGGGCTGTTAAAAGCTGCAAGAATAAATCTTAATTGCTAACATCGCCAACGCTGCCAACACGTTAGATCTTTAATAAAACGCCGCTTAGCGTTCCAGATTATGATCCTTTAACGTTTCTTTTATGCGAGAATTATATAAATAGCGCTTAAATAAGACCGGAGCAACGCGGAACGAGTTTTTATTTTCTCCCGGACACCTCCGGGACCGCCGACATTGTTAATATTTACCAGATTGTCCCCCATCCTTTTGAATAAGTTCTTTAATAGCTATTTTTAATGCAAACATTAAAAAATTAGTGCATTAACAAGGTCGGAGGCCTTTAGAGCGAATTTTAAGGTTGGCGATTGCTAGCTTAATTATACTGTTTTAAATAGCGGGATTAGGGCTTCGCAAAAATGTTGCGTTGCCGCCTCGTTTGCTAAAACACTGCGTTGATCTCTACGAAAGGCGCTAAAGCAATTAGTATGCGTGCAACTCAATTGAGAACAAGCAGCGCATTTACGCAGTCACCTTTCACAAGCTGCACCTCACCTTACTACAGGGATCAGCAAGCATACAAGGAGGCTCATGGTTAATTGTACCGATTTCCTTGTCCATTTGACAACTGGGCAGTGTAATCTGCTTCGATCTTTGCTTTTTAGAGCCTGCGCTTTATTTTACTATATATAGGAGGAAGCGAGATCTTGCTCTATGCTCTGCTTTTACGGTTTAAACATGTTGCGTACTATTAAATTGTAGAGCTATGTTATCGTTGCGGCGCAAGCAAGCGCATATAATACTGATAGAAATATCGCATTTCTTATAGCCATAGCATAGTTGTTAACTACTTGCTTAACCCTGAAGATGAAGGGAGTTAAGTCCGCTTGGACTGTAGTGATGAAGACAGCTGCAACGCTGTTGAGCCAAGTGCTGTTGGAGAGCTCGACATTGTTAATATAATATTGCTTTAATCTAAAGGCTGGTTCTTGTATGCCTGAAGCTGTGTATGTAAATGTTATCGCTACTTTTATTGTATTAATTCTTGTTCGCAATGGTGCTTGTAACGGCGCGCATACTATGTTTATGTCGGCAACTGTGAGCTAATAGCTAACTTCTATAATCTTTCGTTATGCTTTAGGTGTTAATCGGATGCATGATTAGTTTCGCGCCGCCTTGCCAGACCTGAAGGAGATGTTACTTATGCCTATGTCTTGTTCTACGTTAGTATACGCTGCTTTGATCACATTGATATTAAGCACCAACCCTGCGCCATGTAGCTTTTAGTTTTGGATTGTTAACTTTTGCTAGTGAGGTTTCTAGTGTTTTTTTTGCTGTTGCGCTAAGCTCTCCTTCGCCGACTAGATCGTGTCAACCCTTAGTAGTCATTTTAGCAGCATAAAAGCTTATGGCTACTGAGCCTTTAGCTTTTTTGCCATTAGTGTCCCCAACATCTGTTGTGATGCTTTTTTTCCTGCGGCGGTTTCTTTAGTTAATCCTACTGTTATGGGCTCTAATGCTGTAAACGTTAACTCTGGAACTTAATTCAGTCTTTTTTTAATGCTGTTAGTTTTAGTATAGCGGACCAAATTATGTAGATGTACGCCCGCGGTTATTATTTTAACCAGATCTACATAGCTAACAAGCTCGATGTTAATGTTAGTCGACCCAACAATGACCCAAGATATGCAGAAGAGTGCAGTCGAGGCTACGAATCACTATTGCAGCACTTTCTAAGTGTAGTATTGCTTGCTTTTAAAGCGCCGCCGTGATTGAAAGGCCACCGTCTTTAACTATATAACTTAACCCATAAGTCTAGGGGCGGGCAACAATACGAACATCTATACAAGCCTACTAACTGATAAGTATGACGGCATACTTAACGCTCTTATAAATAAAGGCCAGCGGACGCATTTAGGCACTCTGTTTTAACACTCAGAAGTTAAAGGCGAGGTAGGCATAATAAGAACTGCGCCGCAAGGGCTACAAACGAGTTGCTATTTGTATCTATGTGTATATTCTTGTTCTATAGCCCGATCTATGTGACGAACCTATTGTATACATCTTTAGGCTTCCTGACTAGCTCTGATCACTTTATTAGCAATATTCTACACCTTCGTTCTTTTGTGCGCGTCTCCATTTACTTGGTCCGGTCCCGCGTTACCTAATGCTTGCCGACAATTAAGCAGACAAATCGTTACCAGTCTAACAAGCCAGGTTTAAGCCGCATAGTATCGCAGGTTATCTAAAACAATCAGCGATGCAATAATTATTACAAATAAGGTTAGTTTAATAGTGTCCGGCTGGAGAGTTACGAATCCGAGTGCGCACCGATTGATCCTCCGCGGCGGTCGTTACTATCTACGCTATCTGCTAACGACAACTTTAGCTCACCGGACCATGTCCCTAAGGATGTTCTACGTGCCTAGTTTCTTATTAATGAGCTATAGAAGAGATAATCCGTTATATTATATACTAATAGCTCCAGCTGTTCAGTAATAATACTAGGACTTGTCCGGACTGCCCGGAATAGCTTTTTGCTGCGCTAATAACATATTAATGCCCTGTTTTAATGAGTAGATAGTGTATCCAGGTGTGTCCAGGTGTGTATTAGGCGTGCATAGCAAGTAACGCAGCATCTTCTTATGAGCCGCCATTATCCTACAGAGAACTTTAACAAATATCCTAAAGTTTTCGCCGGACCTCTAAACAAAGTGCTCCTACCAATAAGAATAGATCATTGTTATTTAATAGAGTAACAAGCGCTTTACTAAGGGACGTTCTGGGTAATTATACATTTATCCCAGAAAGCCGGCGATGACGAAATCATTAAATACGAGCTCCGGGGCATTTTTTCACTTACTATAGAATTTGTAGAGCATTTTCTGCCTCATTGTTATTAATTCCGGGTCAGAAATCCATGTTCCGGTGAATTATTTAGGTAGTGCTGTAGCTTGCGGCCAAATGCCCATTTATGGATCTACAAAGTTATCGTGGGCTGTTGCATACCCGGTTCGTGCCATGCAAGTGCTGGCTCTTTATTTGAGGGGACTAAGGCCGCTGTTACCTTAGCGTCGCTGCTGGCGCAGAGGAATGAAGCCGAGGGCCATCCGCAACAAATCGTTAAAGTCTCAAGCAAGGCGTGTTGCGTTTTCGTGCAGCACACCGGCATTTATGACGCTATACTGCTCATGAGCGCTATGAATCCTGTTATCGCAGTAGCGGTAACAGCAGCGGCGGAAGTAAACTCAGACAGCAGCAGTAAGAAGAGAGTTGTAGTCTTTAATTTTAGTGGACGCGCTGAGGTAAGACTGAGCTAGCTGGCCAAGCTAGCGGAAGAGAAAAAGAAGCATTACGCCGACGAGTTAATCTTTGTGTACTGCTACCCATACTACTTAGAAAAGACAAGATATGGCATAGAGGTTTTCATTTATATAGTGTTTTTTTTAAAACTTATTTTGGTTAGGTTTTACACGTTAGCATATTAAAAAGAAGTATAAATTAGCGCGTTTATATTCTTTATATAGAAACTCTGTAGAAAAGTATAACTTAATAATATGCTGCCGCGTAAGCCCATGCACTACTATAATATGTCCCAGTATAGCCATATTATCTTTAACAAAGCCTACAAGCGTACTTTATCCACCAATATCATCATAGGCCTGTTTAATAATATTACCGCTATTAATCAAATCTGAAACTCATCGCCATGTTTGTTATCCTTAATGCTTAAACGGCCACGGGGTGACTGCTGATCCTGCAAACCTTAGTATGGGAGGAGATCTAAATATTACGCATCCTAAACTGATAAATGCTAAAGAAATCAATGGGGCATTAAGTGATTACGTAAATACGAAGGTATTTAGGTAAAAATTATTAGCAGAAATCAACGATTCGATTCGGAAGAGAAAAGTAGAGTGCGTGGTCCAAAAATTGGAATCTATCGCGAGATACGTACAAATAATACATATAAACAAAACGAAGAAGAACGTAAAGAAAGCTTTGCAGAAGGGAGTAATACATGAATGACATAAACCCCTGTCTTAATACCTTTATGATCACCAATTTCCCCAATATCTATTGCCTGTTAGGCGGTTTCATTTCTACTTCTTGCTCTTGCTTATTTAATTTAACCAACCGATCTCCTCCTATGCTTAAAAGTTCCGGCGTTACTTTATCAATGCCCTTATCCTTGTTGTGCTAATTAGTATGTGTTTTTTAGAGCGCAGGATTTACTTACTGTTGTTTAATGTATTGTCTTCTATAACAAAGACCTCTTAGTCATCCGAAGGAGGGCTTTAGGACTCCGGATCTAAACGTAGCAAGGCGAGCGGTCTTTTAGTCGTTGCTACTAGAGATATTAATGACAGATGCAGAGTTGTTAAAGTCATTGTTGTCCTCGTTACTGGAAATGACTTATACGGCAGCGTTGTCATCTTTGTCACTGGAAATAACTTGTACGTTGGCGTTGTCATCTTCGTCACTGGAAATGACTTGTACGTCGGCGTTGTCATCTTTGTCACTGGGAGTAACTTGTATAGCAGGATGTGAGCAGGCCTCATCAGCCCAAACACAGTTAGCACAGGCAAAGGTCGCAGCACGCAATAGTAGCTGCGTACTGCAATATATCGGTAGCTCCATCAAGTGAACATATCTAAGAAAGGTCATGGTCTTTCCATCTGCCATATTCATGCGGCAAATGTTGCATTAATCTGCTAGGGTGTTTGCTATAATTCCTATACAAAAAATGATCACAGCGAGGTCATAGTTTGGTTTTTATATAGTTGTTGCGATCTCAGCGCAGTCCTTATAAATGACTAAATCTCGATAGGGATTTATTCTACATGTCTTGTCCAGGAGCTCAGCATGCTCAACATTACCGCAGCGTTCTCCCAGATCTTCAAGCGTCTTATGTACTTTATAGTACTAAGAGATCATCTCCCTGTCAACTCCTAAGGACTGCCATCCTTTAAAATATCGGCGTTTTGCTTTAAAGGACTAAATATAGTTAGTAATGAATTACATGAACTTATAACAAGGAAATGGGAGATAGACCAGGGAACGCTGGGGAGAAACAGGAAGAGACGGTGTAAATTATATCTTGGAGCAAATATATAATGGGATACACAGTAACAACTAGGTTCTAATATACTTACGGATACGGGAACAAGAGGCATAATAAAGTTGTTTAATATAGGAAAGTTTAAAAGGATTATGTATGCGTGTTTAACGATTTAAAGCAATACGCTTGTTATGCTGCAGGAATATTAATCAGTTAATCCTAAGCATAGCAGTAAATTTGCTAGGGTAAAGTGTTATATCTTTAAAAAGCGTGTAATATGTTTTTAGTAAGTTTATCTGTTGATGGACGGTGGAATAAGTAATAAAATAGGGAGATATACTTAAAATATTATAATAGCAGTGGTAAATATGTGGTAGTTAGTTCTTAACGTATCTAGATTCTGGTGTTTAGTGTTGGGTTAGGATTATGTAGGGTTGTACTCTGTTTCTTGCCACTATTGCTGGACTTGAAAGATATTGCGCGGTTGCTCTGGTAGTTTTAGTTAGGATACGATTGGACTTTAAATGTAAGAGGATGTGCTGTGCAGTATTGCAACGTTTGGGTCGGAGACAAGATGGAGCGGCGTGTATAAATGTAAGGAATGTGTTGATGAACTTACTGCTGTAATAAAACAGGTCGAGGTATGGTGTCAGTAATAGCGCCTATAGAGAGATAGTGATTTAGAAGTTGGTCTAGACCGTCTAGATATTTCTAGGATATAAATAAGTATAATGGCGCAAATACTAGTAACTAAGGAACGGTACGATTAAGAGTAAGTCTATACTAAGGTGAATATGTGTAAAGCCGTGCTATTGGCCGTGCTATTAACATGAATAAAGGCTTACTAGATTTGTAGACTTAATGGACTTAACTGTGAAGTTGTAGTAGTAAAGGTCTAGAAGTTTTCGAAAGCAGTGTTAGACTTACTTTCTATTCCCAAGGTGCAAAGCGTTATGCTACCTCAAACTCTTCGTGCCTTCCACCTTTTAGGAAATAATTTATCGAAAATTGATTTCTAGCTTCAGATTAACTTGATTATTCAATTCCTCGGCTCAGAAAATATATTTTCAGTAGGTGGTGTGCTGTTTTAACGTAAGGTGTAGTTTAAAAGTTAGGCAACCGTAAGAAGGATAGGAGCAATAACCCTTAACGCTTTTTAACACTTTAACCACCAACTTTATCTTTCCTGGTGAAATTCTGGTAACTGATACAACGTATTCCGTCTAAGCCCATCATCTCTTTTCCTTTACAAACCCATGAGCACATAAATCCTTTGGTGAAATGGCTCCTTTGGTAGCAGTTTTTTTGAAGAGGTAGGCAGTAATCCAGCATATTACTGGTCCCTAAGTGATAGTTCTTTGCTCACTTTTAAAAGAAAAGGAAGATAACACAAGGTCACAACATTCCCAATTCTTTCAGCAAAATCTGTCCTAAAACGCTTACAAACCTTACTTATAAATCGTGCAACAACTAAAGTACTGTTCGCCTTCCATGTGTTCATGTTTTCTTTTGCAGCCAGGCGTACAGCTATGCTCCTTCTTCATTAAATCACAGCTTTCAATCATGCATCCAAATTCTTCCACTTGTAACTCTCATCTCTATCTACACACGTCTACATTTACGTACTTATCCATTAACAACTGCTACATTATTGCGTTTTTAATCAATAAACACTTAATTGAATAACTTTATAGCCTTATTTATCATCTGCAATAGCCTGCATAAAGCAAACCCCCATTAAGTCCGGTGCTGGCAAGGCACCCCGTAAGAGTCTCGTTATTAAGGCCGCTCGCAAGTCGGTTTTTAAGGCAAGAAGCATTAAGCGTCCTCACTGATATAAGCCTGGTACTATTGCTCTCTGTAAGATTCGTTGCTACTAGCGCTTAACTAAGCTTCTAATCCGCAAGCTCCCTTTCCAGCGTTTTATAAGTTACGTTCCGTTCTTGCCTACTTAAAAGCAGCCTCGTTATTATTCTTTGTTATTACCAATCCATAGCCACGGGCCGATCACCTTAATTATAATTATAATAAGCAACGAAATACATACCTTCTGTTTACATTACCCTACCTAGAACACTTTTATACTAACGCGATATAAACAGGTTTGCGAGATTGTCCAAGACTATAAGCTGGGCTATCGTTTCCGGGCAGCTGCAATTAGTGCAATTTAAGAAGCCGCTAAAGCATACATTATCTCTGTTTTTAAGGACATTAACCTGTGCGCTATTTATGGCAAGCGTGTCACCATCCAGTCGGTGAGTATACATATGATTACATTATAATTAATATATACACTAATAACCTCTACAAAAGGATATCTAGCTGGCTTGTTACCTTTGTGGCGAGCATAACTAGAATTAATCATGCGTTCTAGCACTATAGGCTTAACAGAACGATGGAGGATATGATACACTATTTAATAATTCTTCTAGGATAGTATAACGAGTTCGGCTTTTATAGGGAAAGGGTGAATCTGGACGTTTAGCGTTAATATTTACGTTATATTAAATGCATAGGTTATACATCAGTTACAAGGCAGTAGCCATTAAGCACTGCTATACTGAACACATGAATCTAAACATGAACTGAACCAAACAAATCGAATTGCTACTTTATACTTTGCTATGACTTTTTGCTAATTAATATGTTTTGCTGAAGCATAATTGAATCAGTATTGGAACGGAGTGGTAAAGCGCTTTATTAACTTTATATAAAGAGAAGCTAGGGCTATCTTTATATAGAGCAAACTTCCTACTATCTTTTAGCCATATAGAATAGCAGCAACCGTGTATGTATTAAATAGAACAGGGCAGTTAACCGTGAAAAGAATAACCCTTATTTAGCGATTCTTTAATGAGCTTAACTAAGGCAAAGATAACCGCCCCGGTCTCAAGCATCTGCAAATTATTAGTACTCGCTGTACTGCGTTCATTGATAAAGCAGCATACGTAGCAGCAGAGAAATTAAACACGCGCGGCGCAAACGTAGTATTCCTTAAGTATAAGAACAAGATAAACTATATCGTTTAGTTTACCGAAGGAGGCAGAACGCTACGAACGCCGCACGCCACCTTCTACAAAAGCACGGGAGACTTCGATAAAGCCACTGACCCGCGAGATATTGTCCGTTTAGTGCCCCATAAAGTATAAGTATAAGCCGATTATTAATATAAGTATTAGGTTACTAGATGGACTGCACTGTTAAACGTAGGGGTATTCGCGGGCAGGGTGATTCTCGCGTTCTCTAAACAAGCCTAAGTCAAGGGTCTATCGGCGTACAAAAGGTTAAAGTTACCGTGGATATTATTGATGAGTGTTTCTAGGTATAAGTAGTCTTTAATTTTAACGCTGAGAGTATAAGTAAGTAAGGTGCGGCCTTGTTCTTCGGCTGAGCTAAGGGTCCAGCAGTAGCAGTGATTTTAGTTTGCTTTAAAGGGCGCGATTCTTTATTAATAGCCACGCCACCATATCTTGCAAACTTGATTATAGTATTTCTGAGTAAACTGCTAGAGAATGGCTTAGGTCTTCTTTTGTTGTGATATATTGTAGATAGAAACGCATGGGGATAACTAAAGATGGCTATTTTTTTTTTAAGTGCACATAAGTATCTGCATCGCTAATTGTCCTTTTACATATAGCAGGGTATGGTGATTTCTGTTAAGGGGGAAGGCTGATCAGGGAATGTTAGATGCTATTATTAACTACCATGTAGTTATTTCGCCTGCGCATATTAAGTAACATTAAGTTAAGTACAAACTTATAGTAAAAGAACAAAGGACTTAGCTAACTGGGTTTGGCTTGCTGTTAGTTACTTGCAGCAGCATTATTTATTATGATTCATTCTGCTAAGGCCCATACGAAGGCCAATATCCGAACCACATATACAGACTACACTCTTTTTAAAGATGAGCCAGACTTGGAAATGAAGCCCCCTAAGTGAGCCATCTATTACGGCTTGTTTTAATACTTTAAGTGTTAAGTAAGGGGAAGCCATATTAGTTTCTGACATTTCAGATGCTCCCCATTGGTTGCCAAGAGCGCTAAATTACGCGTTGGGGGATTAATTCAGCAGAGAGGGGCGTTGTACTGGGGCTGTTAACAATGAAAAGGATTTTGTTGTAGGCTTACTGCTTTATGAGTACGGCGCGTTAGCAAATGCAACAGGCGAAGAATACGGCAACATTATTAATGCGGTCAGTCCAAACTTTGCTCACGGGACTGCTTTACAGGCTGCTGTTGTAGCTGGTCATTATAAGGTTGCGAAGCTACTTTTAGATTAGGGCGCTAATGCCAACCTGGGAGCCGGACTATACACGAATCCTATCACGGCGGCAATATCAGCTCGTAATAACTTTTTATTAATAAAGTTGCTTTTTTTAAAAGGTGCTAATCCTAATATGTTTAAAAGCAGCGATAACTCTATACCCTTAATTAATGCTGCGCTATATTTACCCGCTAAGAACCTTAAAGTTCTTATCTGCTATAGGGCCCGAGTTAATACTGCTAATGTAAACAAAGACATAGCTCTTATCGTTTCAGCTTTTATTAGCGATAATAACTACGTTAAATATCTTTTTAGCCATAAAGCAAGGGTAAACTTCTGTAAAAAGAACTGCAGTACGGCCCTATATGCGGCAGCAGCAGGAAGCCATATTAAAACCTATCGGCTACTTCTTTAAAGTGATGCTAACCCTACCATTTAGGGCGGGCCATATGATACAGTTCTTTAGGCTGCTTGTCACAATAATAAAAAAAAAATAGTAAAACTTGCCTTATGTACCAAATCCACCCATAGCTTAACGTTTTGCTAATCTTTTAATTAATATAAGCATAAGATCAATATAAACGCACATTCCTTAAAAAACGAAGCATTTACTACCTTACACGCGGCTGCTAAACAGGAAAATAATATATATCTTCGTCTGCTACTTAAAAAAAAGCCGAATTTCGACGTAATAAACAAGAACGGCATTATACCACTATATGCTGCTTGTCTTATAAAGCGCAACCAGAACACGCGTCTACTAATTAAGCCAGGTGCAAATCTAAACGTAAGAAGCAGCGTTCATAGAATAGTACTCTAGACTACTGCTCTAAAGTATTCCCTTAAGTTAATTAACCTATTTCTAAAGCACAAGGCAAAAACAACAAATTTGTATAGCAAGTACTATAGCCTGCTTATAGCTACTGTTATACAAAATTATCACTACGAAGACAAAAAAAATGTGCTAGAAAAACTGCTCACTAAGGACTTTCCAGTGCAAGCATATAAAGCAGCTTTTAAACAGGCTTATCTTTTAAATAGAAAAGGGGCCTTTAAGCTGATTTAAAAAAGTGCCAACAAAAAAAGGTCACGAAAGCTTCTTAATTTAGGTTTAAAACGCTTTTTAAAGCACTACGAAAGCTTAGCCCAGCAAAAAAATGCAGCTTTAAAAAAGCCCTCGCCGGCAATAAAACAAAAGGAAAAAAACAAAGATTTTAGCTAGGAAAACGAGTTTTACCTACAGGACATAAAAAACAATGCTAACTATTTATAAGAAGTAAAAGATTAAAAAGCAAAAAAAAAGGAAGCTTTAGCCAAGAAAAGAAACATAGCGAACATGGGTTTTAATAGAAAAAACAACACGCGTAAAAGCAGTTTTCCTAAGTATTAAGGTTCTTAGGGTAGCACAGACACAGGTTATAACGTTAGAAATCAGGGTAATATTTTAATTAGTATTAGCATCGATAGGAATAAGCTAAATAAAAGAAATGGTACTGGCAAGGCCATAGCAGACAAAACCAGGGAGTCCTAAAGGCAAATGGAAAGTCAAAAGGAGGGTCTTAATAACACACAAACATAAGATGAAATATTTCAGGAAATTAACAAAGGAAATAATAGTATTAATGCACAGGGTGATAATAGCGAAGTAGATAACTTATATAAAGCAAATCTAGACAATAATAAAGCAGAAGACGATCACGAAAATGTTAGCGACAGGAACTACGACAACAAAGGAGGAGAGGGTAGCGAAGAGGGTAACAAAGAAGGGAATGGTATGCAGGATGACGAAGAAGTAATGGACAACTCGCAAAACGCAGACCAGGAAAACAATCAAGCAGAATATGATAACGAAGATGTAGAAAACGGCAAAGTTCAAAGAACCGGTAGAAAAGATAAGGATAGTGGCGTGCAGAAGGATAACTTTCTTTTCGGTAGCACTAAAAAACATATAATGCGATCTATGTTTAGGCAAGCTCGCTCATTTCTAGATTAAGATATATCTTACCCAGCTGTTAAAGGTTATTATATAATTAATGCCTTAAGCATTAAATTCACTCCAATCGGCTTTTAACTAGCCTTCGATATTTTGCAAGGGCTGTGTTAGGATTATCTCGATATACCTGAAGCCATTCTTAGGCGCCCCTTTTTACGTTTAGGCCTATAACATGGATAAGATGTAGGCTTCCTCTTACGTCCCTCCGATCTGCAAATTTAATAATATAAATATGATGGCATTGGTATGGTAATATATCTGGCATGGTTGTTAGTGACAATAATATTCCCTGATCGGGCGGTTGCTATGCCTGCAAATTATACCTCCGAATCCATGTATAACCCAGACATATACGATCCATGGCCTGTAGTAACAAGACAACCAGCATATAAAGTCACGGTATCGGACTAAAACGGCAATATATAACGGAGTATAACTAAAGGTACATGCGTCATTTAAATTGGGAAAGATTCAACTCTGCATTTAAGTATCTACACTTCTTACATTTAGAGGTGTCTAATAATCAATCCGCTGCAGGGAAAAGGGACCAATATTCACAAGTAACTACTTAAGTAAAGATAGGGCATTTACTTTCATGCCACCGAAAATTGTAAAGGAATGCATAAAGCACGGTGTTAAGGTTTCTTAATTGCTTTATTAAGTAGCTACCTACTTAACCTTATAGTACTATCTTGTAGCAGCTTCTTCCAATAAAATACTTGCAATGCTATAAAGCCCATTAGAACTATACAGGAACATATAGAAACAAAGAGAAGGTATTCGTAGGCGGACAGGGCATAATACCCAAACCTATTAAAATACACCACCAACAACTTTTAAACGTGTTTAATTAACCACAACAATAGCGCTATAATCACTTCAACCCTTTAATATCTTTTCACATCGCTCATTACGTCTAAAATGCCTTACGTCCGGGCATCTTACAACCTGCCCAAATTCCGCGTAAGAGACAGCGTTTATGTCCATACATTAAATCGCGATGCATTTAAAGGTCTATATGATATACTTTCTATGCCCTCGCCATCCCGATACTAGCTTCGTATAGCAGACGGATAAGACGTGGCCAACGGCATACCTTTTCCTAAACATGCCCTAAAACGTTCAAGTAGGTTTTATAGTTATTTTTTAGGTGATTGTTTACTAACATTAAAGCCAGATGTTGCCCCAGACTTAAACGCAGACAACAATATCCTACTGCAGCTTTTATAAACTGTGGGAACAACCAGCCTTTCTAACACCCTTAAAACTCTAACCGAAGCACTACTTAACATCTTAAACGATGTATCGAGCCATATAAGCTTATCAAGATCTATTATAAATGAGTTTGGACTACCAGAGTCAGCAAATGATCCCACACCTGCTTTTAAAGCTTTAGTAGAGGCCTTTGCTACCGCGCTAAAAAATAACTGGGACCAAGCTGTATTATTTAATATTGTTGGTTCTTGGTTTAGCAAACGCTACAGGCAGTCCGGCTTATATAAAGATATTAATTATGCTATTAAAATATTTTAGCTGGCCCTTAATCATACGACCGAAAGCAATTCTAATCGAGCCAGAATATTAAGCAACATTAGAGGTTAGACGATTATACTATACGAGCGCACTAAATCTATGTACAACTTCCATCGTGCTATCGAATTCTCAACCTTGGCCGTGGAAACTAGCTCAGACGATCATCCCGACAAACCTGGACGTATGAATAATCTTGCCAATGCCCTTAGTATCAGATTTCAGCAAGTAGGAGACATTTAAGACATCGATAAGGTGATTGGACTTCTGGAAAAAGCCTTAGCGCATGTACCACAGCAACAAGAAAATCACGCTGCTTTTTACAGCAACCTTGCTGCTTGCTACAGCATGCAACACAAGCTAACGAGCCGAAAGAGCACTCTTAAAAAAGCTATTAAAGCTGCTGAAACTGCCGTAAACATTACAGGCAAAGATGACTTAAGCCAAGTTAATAATCTAGAACTGCTTAATAAAAATAACCTAGCCCTTTATATTTAACAACTATTTTCTCTTTGCCGCATGGCACTTCTTAGTAAATTTTCAAGTATTACAAGTAGTAGCGATGATACTGTAACCATTTTATCAAGTAATAATACCACGTCCGTTCAACGATCTATATTAATAAATGATTTAACTATAAGGGAGGAGGCAGTAAAGCAAAAAGAGGCCCTCCCTAAAGATACAGATACTGAATAGAGGATGACTATATGGATCAAAGAGCAGTTCGCCATGGTGCAACCCCCCTAGAGCAAGGAAGCGCGAAACCGTGTCATTAGCTTATTAAAAGCTACGGGTGCAGAATCTCTGTCAACTTTTGTTAAAGTGGTTTAAAATCGAATCTGGCCATTCTACTCAAACTGGCTACATAAAGCTATAGGGCCATGTTCTTGCACAGCCGAATTCGACAAGAATGATAACAACAATATGGCCTCTGTGTTTATATTTATTACCTGCAAAAACCTACTAAAGTTCCATGTGCAAGCTATCATTAAATATTATATTATGGAATTAGTGCTAAAGAATTTTAGTAGCCAGGTGGTGATTAACATTGGCAAAGGGACCTTTACTCCTTTAATTAGCACAACAGACATTCTTAAAGCAAGCTTTCGACCTTAGGAATTAAAAATGGGTGCTAGGATTATAAGCTGCGTTACTAAGATCAGAGAGGACAGTTGTTACAGTGTGGAAATGGGAAGCTCAGGGCCATAGTTTTTAATAAATGGCAAAGTATGTTTATATACCAATAAACATATAGCTTAACCAAGCATGATTAAGAATAAAAGGGCTATATTAAGATATCCCGATCACGCTAGTGTTAGCGATATCGTTTTAACCTCCAGAAAGGTTGTCACCGGGAAAGACAACAGTAATAATAATAGGAATAATAACGCAACGATAGAATGCAACAATCTCCTTGTCCATAAAAGCATAAGAAAACCAAATTTTTTTCTTGCTGATTAGGCCGTCATAAAACTCACAAAGGCGACTAAGAAACCGATCAAGATGCCTCGGGGGACTGAAAACATGCATTGCTAGCACATTAATGATCTCGTCCATATTCTAAAACAAGGAACCGTAATAGCGATCGGGGCAAGTAAGAAGAGAACAATACCCGGCAAGCCTTATATAGCTATATACACAACCCAGATCAATTAGAATGGCCTGCCAACAGTTTTAAGTCCAGGGATGTGGCATAAGAACACCATAGATCTCGCGTGTTGGTCGCTGTTTTAGTCTTTAAAAGCGTACAACAAAGAAAACTGGTTAAAGAACGGCCTTGGAATTCCCGGCAACTCCGGCATAGGAGTTATTGACTATGTAACTAGGCGTCTTTGCGGCTTAGTTATTAAGTAGATCATTAATGAAACTTGTTGTGGCCGTTGAAAGGAAACACTTATTATCGATATAAAAGATGTTGTTATAGACACCTAAAAGGTGGCAAAGGACACCCAAACAAATGCTAACATGGATTTTAGAACAATTAAGCTTATTAAATGCTGCTGCTGCTAACTCTTTTGCTTTATAGTATATATCAATTATGAGTGCATTACATGGACCTTTATTGTTATATAAAGGGTTAATATAAGAATAGTTTTCAGTTTAGTACTTTAATCTAATTGTCAAAATAAAAGCAAGTAATTAGTCTGTGTCAACTACTTATCTATTTAGGTAGCAGAAATTCAATGATAGATATGGCTGAATAACAATATAGAAAAGCGAAAGTGTAGATGGCCAAGTTTTTCTAGTCTGACCCCAAAAAACCCCTGTTGCTTAACCTCTTATGTTAAATGCAGATAAAAATAACCCCTTTATAATTAGCCGAGTCGGCCGAAATATACTAGCATTGCTTTATTAATTACTAATAAAACTATTTTTTTAAACCTAAGGTCTTATTATGTAGCTTTATCCATAACTAGTATATATGCCTGTTCTTATGCGCCTGAAAATTTTTGTCTTAAGCAGTCTCACATAATCCTGAACGTGTTAAAAAGCATTATCGATTAAGTATGATCATCTGACTTACGGCCTGATTGATTCTTTTGTATATTTGGGTCTAAAATTAGGACATTCCTCTTTTTCTTAGCTTTTAACCATTTGTATGATTCCTGGCCGCAATCGTTACTAATTCAACAAAAGTAAGTCCTATCTAGATAATGTGTTATGACCCATCCGCACTCATTAATAAGTGGCGTAACCTCGCTATAAGCCATTAAAAAAAGGGCTGTAATAAGTGAAGCGATTATGAGTGTAAAGGAAATGTCGTCGGATGGTGGTGGAAATGTTGACAAAGCTGTTAATGTAAAAATTAGGAAACCTGTTAAAAGGGGAGCGTGAGTATCAGTATTATATATTCTTAAGTTAAAGGCACAGTAAATCTGGAAGCTCTTCTGTCTAGTAACGTGATCGAATTGTCCGTTATGTGATGTAAACTAAAATTTGGCGGTAAGGGTTGAAAGAGCTGGTCTTATTAGCATGAGCTCAGCTTAACTGCAATCAATTACATCTATTAAAATATAAGCAGAATGGTTTTAAGTGGAGATGATAAACAAAGAAATTATCAAATCGTCAGCCTTTTTTTATAACAAATGCTTAATTTATCTCCTACAGTAAAGCCTTGTAGCAAACGTGTTACATTAACCTCTCCGATTTAGTTAGCTTGGTATCTATGTAATTTTTCTAATCTTGCTTTATTATACATTATTTTTAGAGTAAACCTAACCCCCTTAATGTTACTTAACGTTGACTTAGTACTAAGTAATTATGTTTTGACCTGATAAAAGAAGGACCAAGAAAGATTCCAAAGTTATTTTATAATTGACTTTGGACTTGATGAGGAGGTTTGAAATAAACTATACGAGCGATGTTATTACTAAAAGAGGGGCTGTGACATCTGTATCCTCTGCAGATTTTTGCAATCCTGTTAGTGTTTTTATACATAGCCTCTGTATGCCTTAAAATTGCAATAACGCTGTTAAGAGCGGGTGAATCTTTTAATACCGGTCTAGCTAAGAGGCACCCGGGTCTTTCGTTAGATATACGCAGGGACTTGGTTGCCTGACAGATGTTTCTATAAAATTGATTTAAACTTTAAGAAACAAGTAGTTGTGTAGTTATCTATTACGGACTGCCACTATAAGCACCATTTAAGTAAATTTCTTACCTGAAGTAGATGCTATGAGGTATATTTACCTTTTGGTTTTAATGCCCTATGTTCTTGCTAAGTAGATTATATTATATGCTTTCCCTATTTTGTGACATGGAAAACAACTAAATAAAAAATGATCTTACTGCTTAAGGTAAACCTTACTGTGTAGTTAAACTACTATAGTCAGTGGCAACTAACTGAAAAACGTCCTTTTATAATATTTTATATCGGATTAGGATGGTATATAAAGGCAAGCTCTTTATATACTTCGTATTGATCCTGGTCTTTAAGTTAGTATTTTATTAAAATCTGTCGGGACTTTGTGAAGCCTATTTTGTGATAAAAAGGGGCTGTATTTAAGGTGCTCTCCAGATAACCCGGAACGTTGTCTTTTTTATACTGCTCCAGTCCCTACCGTACTATTATTAATGCAGCGCCTTTCTTCTCATGTAACGGATCGGTGCCTATAAATGTAAGACCTATTTTAAATAATGAGTATTCTTAAGTATGCCGAGATTTTATCGAATAAACATACGATAATACGGCTAATCTCCTATAAATTGTTCCTGAACTTCCTTTATAGCCCTCCCCCAACCCTTTAAGATGTTCATATCCGTTCTCGGCGGCCATATCTATAGTATTTCTTTGTAGTTTTTATCATTATTTACAAGATGTGACCACTTAATAAAAGCTATTACTTTTCCCTTCTAGCTCTTTTTGCTATTATATACATTTAATGTTTTATTTATTTTGGAAGGATAATAGCTGTTATCTTTTACTCTTTTTATACCTGATGTATCGGAACTCTGTGAAATATCCTGAATAATAAGCACGGAGATTTTAGGGTTGTCAATATCTGCCAGCGCTTTTAATCTTATGCTTTCTTGTAATCTTTTGCGTACTTCTGGGGTCTGAAATTGAGCGAGGAGCATGGCATTTAATGCGAAGGCCGCTATGTGGATTTTGGAGATGCGGCCGGCATTGGCGGAAACCGCGGGGTAGAGTTTAAGCGGTATTGCATTATATTTTGTTCAACGCTAGCGAAATAAGTTGTTTAAATAAATATAATGAAATGCTAAAGTAGTTATAATATATGCAAAAAGGACATGCTAATAAAGCTTATTAAGAAACCTATAAGGTAAGATGTAATATAACATGGTGCTAACCTACTTTAAAGCTTTAATTAAGCATTCCGAAGTTTACGAATGAGTAGAAAAGTTTATATACTACTAATACATATATTGCTTTTAACATTATATAAATGGCATCTTTAACAGACTTGCTTTTATAACTATTATACATGACTATAGCATGTTATTGATTGCTATTACTAAAAACGATTTATTACTGCCTGCTTTAATTCTAGAAACTTTTTTTGCAAGGGTTAACATCTACCGGATTGTATATAGACTTTTTAGTGGGATGTTCGAAGAGATAGCAAATGCCTGCTCGTAGGTGCAAGCTATTATTATATTTTGTATAAATCTAGCGGTAATATCTAATCAGATTAAAGCAGGTATTATTACTAGGAGCGCAACCGAAGTCTATACTCTATTAAATGTTACTTGTTATTCTGGAAACCTTATGTATTAGTCCCGACCTGGTTATTTAACAGCAACGATGCAAGTGCTTTATAATTCCCTACTACCTGATTATCTTAAGAATCGATACCGTGGTCGCCAGCATGTTAATTAACTGCTCTAGTTGATTAAGGAAGAGCTTAGTTCTAGAATACCTGCGGAGTTGTCCCAAGCAGCCGACCCGGACGTGTTAGTTATTAATAATCTATGCAAGGACTTCCTCTGCTAGCGTTTTTAGTGTCGTAGCTTATAACTAAATCTTGATCGCGTAGGAATATTGTTTAAATTACGCTAAGGATCCTTAACGCCGTGCTAAAGTAACCTTAAACCGCCAGTACTAAACAATGCCAGAACAAAACTATATACTTACTATTAATGTTTATAGCTTCTAAGGCTACCGCAACAAGGAGTTGCCTATCGGATTATTATTTGCTTAGCTATCTCGGCTTTAGTAGACAAAATACTTGCGCTAATACTGCCGGCAGAGCTAGGCTTCTTTTTAAAGATCTTTTAAAATTTTAAGCTCTTATTAGCAGCTGCTATAGCAAGCATTTATCCATCCGGGCTTAAGCAGCTATAAAAAACACGGCTTTTATAGGCTAGGATCTTTATATTACAAACTAGTATAGGATAGCTTTAAATACTAAAAAAGTTGTTAAGGAATCCGCTTAAGCTAACGATCTCGTAGTAGCTGGTACTCTATTAAAAACTTATAACTTAAGAGCTGGTGTCGATGCTGTTAATATAAGCGCCAGTTATAATGTTCTAGAAGTAGATATAACGATCATATAAGCCGCCGCTAGTAGCTAACAGGTTTATGTTCTAGGAGCACTATATAAGCGCCTTAACAGCGGCTTTATAGTTAGTCTTAGTAAACTTAAGAACTGCTAAAGATTAGGCATCCCAGATGGAGACGAAGTTATTATTGCCGCTAATAGCGAGCTAAGCACTACCGGACCGCCATTTAAGACCACATACTTCTAAGGTATAAGAAATAAGCTCGGTAACTTTGTGCTCAGTAATGTAAACGTCGTGGTTAAAAACAAAACCACTACAGGCACTAATGGACAGGAAGTGCTTGTTCCAGCTTATCACGCTAACGTAAGTGTTATGTCTAAATATGCTGCAAATTTTAGCGCTTTCTGCTATATCCTAAATCTGGACTTTACTTATGCTAAAACCTATGCCTACGTATGCCCTATTATCAGACCACTTAATACTGCTAACATAAGTATCGGGGTCAGTTTTAAAGAAAAAGTTAACAAAGCTTTTATTAACTAACCAGATATAGATATTTCGTTCTAAGCCAATAGCGACCTGGTTATTAAAGCTTTAATTAAGCAGATTTAAGTAATAATTATTAATTAAACCAGGAGCATCCAGCATATGCTCTAATGCTGTTGCAATACAACACCTAAACTGCGCAAAGCCAGCGCCGGCTGGTTTTAAGGGTTAGTTATATTGTTAGCAAAAATCAATAAGCTTAGATAATTCTAGTGGAGCTAGCTTAAACTAAAGGATTCTTATGTTAAAGTTAACACCGCAAGCATTAGCCAGGGAATCTTAATAAGCAATAGAGTTAAGCAATAAGCATAAATACTTAGCATCCTTGTTGTCGTTAAGGCTAAGTCCTTCTAAGGAAGCAATAGCGGCATCGGTAGCAAAAGAAAGGATTAAAAATGGCTTGCTGTTGTTGTTACTAGTCTTTAGTTTCGACCTGTCTTAAACATCCAACTTTCTAGAACCGATATTGGCAATAGCTAAGCTATTGCTACGGTTAGGGATGAAACGGTCAGCTGTATAAGTTAAAGTAGTCTTGTTGGACTTTTAGCGCAGCAGTGCTATTTTTTTAGTCTTTATAACAGGAGTTTTTATGTTTCCTATACCGATTAAAGTAAAGTCTAATATACCTAGCTTTAGTGCTTTTTATAGAGTTGCTATAAAGTAAGCAATGTTAGATTTAAGCAAATCGCGGTAGGAAGATCTTAAGTTAAATTTAACAAAGTGTTAAAATAAGTTTCCTTTATATACTAATTTGCTAAAGCGAGCAGCATTATAATATCTGTTAAGGGTATATAGTAATAAGTTCATAATAATTGTATTATTAGCTATGCGCTAACATAGTGAAAGTATTAAATAGTAGGTCTGGTTAAATAGGCAGGGGAGGAGGCAGGGTGTGGACTGTGGCAGTTAATACACCTCTTTCGCCTTTCTGGCCTATAGCAGGCACTAGGAACGTAGTTATAGCTACAGGTTACACATACCTGTTTTTTTTTGCATGCCTTAAGGTTATAGAACTCTTAACGGTTATTATATTAAGTAATAGAAATAATTCGGGCAAGGGGCCTAAAAGGCTTAGAACTAAAGAAAATAAAGTTCTGTTTAATTAGCTTTAAAAGGGATACAACCTAATTTAATAGGTTGTGCTTTAACTATATAATCCGGTTAAAGATTTAGCCAATCCTTGCTATAACCTTTTCTATAACTATAATAGTTAAAGGAAAAATAAGCATTAGCTAGTTAAATAAAGGGCGCGCTATATATGCTATCTAGTGTAATAAGTAGGCAATATTAATTTTGCGGGGTTGTACAGGGTTGTGCGGGGTTATAAGCCAGAGAAAAAGAAGTTGTTAAAGAGTTGTAAAGGCAGCACGTAATATGAACTGCTTATTAAAGCCGTAATTCTTTTGCTAATTCGTCCTCTCATTAGCGGCTGCTAGTTCCTTGTTAATTGCTTATTGTTTACTGCTATTAAATATAACGTACCTAGCTTTATAAACTTAAGTATTATTTAAAACAAGTTGCAGCTAAGGCATATGGGGTTGCTTCCGCCTGTAGTTATAAGTTGCCTCCAGATTAGCTATCTAGCTTACCTCCCTATAATCTATTTAAACTTGATTAAGGGCATATATATAGTCATACGTATTAGGTTAATTATATCTAACTCTTTAAAAAGGTCCTTGCATATACTTAAAAACGTTAAGCATGTTGCTTAATATTATTAAGTTCGAGACCATCTGCCTTCGTATATTAACTTATAAAATAACGGCCCTAAGGCCATTGCTAGTCCCCTGGACTGCATTCAGCGCTGTGTTATATATAGGCATAAACACAGCAAAAACAGTGCACGCCAATAGCATACCCGTCAGCGGGCCGGGTAAAACCGTCGCGCTCCGGCGTTAATATTACAGGCTGCGATGCCATAATGTTAGTAACCGCCACGCAGATCACACCCATATTTTAACTTCTTTTAGCGGTATTATATCTACACTTTTTAAAAATTTTATTTTTTAATACTATATTAAACATAATTACATATAACTGCCCTGCAAACTAAGTTATTTTATTAAATTCTATTGATTATAACTTCCTTTTATTAAAATCTATAGGTTTTAATCATTCCTTTATAATTCTGTTGCTTTTATAAATTGCGGTATTAATTTCCAAAGCTTCGTTAATAAGGTCTATTTTGCTTCCGCTTGTTAAAAAACCCGTTAGCTTTGCCCTAGCTATTACTGGTTTTTGCTTACGGGTCTACGTTTAAGTTTAAAGCCTTAATATAATCAAAACCTACTTGCTTTTAAGTTTTTAAGCCAGAAACTTTATTACCTTCAGACTTTATCGATTCTTATTTATAAATACCTGTATAAATCCCTTATTAATCTTGCTGCTTTCTTATCCTCCATCTTCTTTTGTTTATCTTGTCACTTTTATTATTAGCTTCACTTTTATTATCAGCTTTACTCTTATCATTAGCTTCATTATTTTTATCAGTATTTTTACTAATATCTTTATCTGCACGCTTTCTACATCTCCACAAGCGGCCGCAGACGCCAGCCAGGTAGAACAGAGTTCTTACACCTAGTGGTCAAGAGAAGATGTTTCAACATTTTATACTTAAAGTAATATAGGTCTGAAAAAGTCATGATGCACTATATATTTACGCATTTCTTTGTCTGGTTCATATATTACCACTTGCAGGTGAATGCTGTTCCTGCTTATATTTGCGGGCATGAAGAGGTTTTGCTAAAGTACTGCTGCTGATTTTCTCGTTTTTTTAGTGGCCCTATACTGCTTGCTGCAGCAACATTATAAACAATAACCAAAAGGACGATGCGGTGAAGTCCGAACAAGGGAATCCCTTACTTTTAAGTCCTATTAATACAACATTTATAACCTACGCAAACAGACATTATTACATACACAGGGTGCTTATAAAACAAGATTATTAATGATAAGCAATATAAAGTAATAAAAAGGCTGAGAAGTACCATTTTTATAACTATCTACCTTACCGGTCCTATTACTTTATAAACGCTAATTTATATTAAGAACTACATGTTACGAAAGCTGGCTCATATTATTTAAGGATTTCTACAAAGTTATAAGTTCTTTAGCACTAGAACATAAATAAATCAACAAATCGGGAACGCATTCCCCCCGTTATTGTAAAAATCCTTTATAATTATTTTAAGAAATAGCTTTTACAGCAAGACAGAGTTATGCCTTCGCATCATAACGTTATAACGTTAGGTCCCGTTGAAGATGCAGTACTTATACGGCAGCCTTCTAAATTAAAAAAGCATATTATAATCAATAATTATAATAAAGAAGAATACCATAATTAAGAAACGCCAGATCTTAATGCATACAACACAAGCGTCTAGGTTAAAGAAGCTATTTTAATTAACAACTACAAAGATATGCCCATAATAAACCTTATAAATAATAACGGAAGATTATACGAACTTTTTACGCGAAAGCTTACGTACACTTTTAGCAAAAAGTCTTCCATTTTTTATCAAAATGGATATAAATAACGAAGGTATCGCTGCAAGCAATGTTAGCAGACATTTAAGAAGAATACAAGCATACTATTGCTCTTAATTTTACTAGACATTTAATACCTAGGACTATAAAACGAGGTAAACATCCTGGTTCATTATTCAGCTTTTATAAAGAGAGCCTAACTTAACTAACAAATCTGAGGAAAATATTATTAAGCAGCTGCAACAACTTAAAGAAATTAATACAAAAAACTCTAATATATCCCCCATTATAATCGATCTAGAACCCCGCCAAATACGTTTACACTACATTAACAGACTGTCCTAATATACTAAAATACTGTTTATAGTGTTAGGTTCTTCGAGGTATTAAGCTAGTAAAAGTTAAAGTTATTATTGTTGCTGTTGTCGTCGTCGTCGGGCAAGGGCATAAATACCTACCCACCTTATGCGTTAAAGAGCAAAAGGACTTGTAACATGCTTGGTATTAAGGACCACTAGGCTTAATTAAGCGGACTTAGCGGACTATAAGTATTATAATACCTAGCCCTGCACTAATTAACGCCGGTTATGTACGTATAAAGTGAGCTTATTGCTATAATACCTAGTAGTTGTTATTATTACCTACCTACTTAAGTAGGTCCTCGTCTAAGATTTAGCTACCGCCGTATTTATTGCAGATAAGGCCTAGAGCAAGGATTGGCTGCTTTTAATAATGCCTTAGTCTTAAGGTAAAAGGCAAGCTTATTTGCTACGCATTAAAGGTATACAGCTACTAAGTAGCACTATTATGTTCGTATTGTTTATTATTAGTACTAAAACATTAAATCTATATATTAAACAACGTGCCCAGATCGGGCTTCTATTTAATAGTGTAGTATTGCATTTATTAACGAAGCAGCGCGTATGGCAGCAAAGAAATTGGACGCCCACGGAGCGAGACCAACTACATCATTTAGCTTACTAAAGGAGGCAGAACACTGCAAACACCACACGTTACCTTCCATAAAAGTACAAAAGACCTCAATAAAGCCTTCTTTTTATTAGCGGGCTATCACCGGGCTTAAAAGCTAATATTAATATCTATTACTGGACTATGTTCTTTATTATCAAGCTATTAAGCTTTTATAGTAAAAGAAATGCTCTCCTCCTTACTATCTTAAACAGCATGTTAGGGTTATTGGATTTATAATCGTTATAAACTGGCAATTTCGTATTAAGCTTTAGTACCGGCCCTATTTTAAGCTCATTTCTTAACTCCGACAAGGGTAACTAGCCATTTATTACGCCACAAACGCTAATCTAGGGCACTGCAACAATTTCCTTATTTAATTTTCCTGCAAAAATCTGTCGAACTTTTTCTCTCCTAGTTAAGAACGCAACTTTTCAACCTTCTTCTTTACCACTGTCTACTAACCTCCTCCAACTAAACAGCCAACCGTTAAAATAGTCAAAGTTAGCCCTAACGTTTCGTCTTTACGCTATAAAGCCAGACGCGCCCACTTCCAAGCTCTTAGCTCCATCCGCCGCAACATTATAAGCGCCCCTTAGCAAAGAGCTCCGCAAAAAGTACAACGTCTGCAGCATCCCTATCCAGTGCATATATCTTTTTTTTTGCCCAATTAAAACAGTAGTAGTTAACTAAGTTAGTTTATATAAAAAGGATGACGAGGTCCAGATTATCCGTAGCAGCTACAAGGGCACCAAAGGCAAAGTAACCACTGTTTACTGTCTTAAGTACGTGATCCACGTTAAGCGTGTTATTTATAAAAAGACCTCCGGCCAGTCCGTTCCTTTTAGCATCCACCCTGTACGTATTTTCACTCCGCTCGGAGTGTTTTAATAATTTGCTAACATTTTCTAACTTTCTATAAAGCAACGTTATTATTACTAAGCTCAAGATCGACAAAAACCGCGACGCAATCCTTGGCCGTATAAAGGCTAGCCGCAAGCTCCGAACCAAGGGCAAGAGCGCTAACAAATAAACAAAACGCTTAAGGTGACCGGACGGTAATAGAAATTACGCAGAAGAACTTATTAATTATATAGCATTAGAGCTATGCTTTCTAGCGTCTTAGCGCGCAGGGAAAATTAAAAATCAGTTTTATTGCTACTATCGAATTGTTTATAAAAAAATAGGGTATATATCTGTAAAAATAGCACGTACGTATTAGGTCGGGCTTTATTTACTTATATTTTAATCATAATTATAATATAATATAATTTAAAATAAGGATAAAAAAGAAAGGAGGAAAAAAAACCAATATCTAAATGTTACTACGCATATTAGCTAGCTTATACAGCTCACTAAAAAAGAACGACGAGCTTATAAAGTAAGACTAAAAGCTTACATCGGATATTTAATTAGTTATAAGGCTTTTAACCTGTACCAAGTATAAATCCTTTAGCTAAATAAGGTAATTATAACTAAAAACGTATGCTTTAATAAGGAACTTTTTTACAATAAAAAGCAAAAAAAACTTACGATTAAGATAAAGCGAACTATAATCAAAAAGATTTAACTAGTTAAAAAAGTTTTAAAAAATGTTTTTAAAGCAAAAGCTCAGTTAGAGCTAGAAGTAATAGGAATAAGTCAAAATACTAATGCCCTTAATAATAACGGAAGTATTTTTAACCTATTTAATAAGCTTGCCAATGCTTAACCAGAGGAGCAAAAGTTAAGGGTGGGAACGTTAAATAAGCAGACCAAAAATTAAAGCAATATTCATAAGGATTAGCTATATGGACTTATAACTCTTTAAAAAATACTAGCCTTAAAAAGGACACCAGGCAATATAAATGTTCAACCTAGCAAAAATATACGGGGCAATAACTTAAGGGCTCCCTAAGAGCAGTATACTCCCGAGGAAAAAGAGCCTAGACCGAGCTTGTAGCGTAATAAGCGCAACGATTACCAAAAAACCAATAATTAACCAGTTAAAAAGAAGTATATTTAAAAGATCTATCCGCCGGCTTCTTGCTTAAGCAGAAAAAAGTAAAAAAAAAGCCCTAGAAATAGTAAAAGGAGCGCAATCTTTACTATTATAATATACGCAAAGGATAGGATCTACCTATTTTACAATTATAACTAAAACATATTTTTAAAAACTATTATAGCTAATTAGCTCAAAGCTTTACATAATAACAACTAAGAGTATAAGACTATGCATGCTATGTTTACAGCAACAATTAATTAACAAAACGCTAAACGTTTAGGAGCAGCACTAAAAAAGCCAAAAATATATAGAAAAAATCTGTTTAATTTAACACCCAAAATATAGAAAGATCTGAACAACTATTTAGTAGGGGATTATTTTCGAAATAACGTATTCGAAAAGATTTAAAAGCTTAAAAAGCTAAAAGCATTAGCAACTATTCCGCTTAATAAATCGGAGTATAAGCTACTGCCTATAAAGTGGGTATTTATATATAAATTTAATAAAAATGGATATTTAAATGTTTATAAATTATAATTAGTGGTATAAGGTGATCTCTAAGTAGAAGATACGTTTTAATCTACCTACGCAGCTATACTTGCTACAAAATCGTTTAAACTAATAATAGCAATAGCTGCATACTTCGATATGGAGATAAGACAGTTTAATATAATTAGTGCATTCTTAAATGCTTTAAGGAATAGCAAGAAACCTATAGCGTATTAGCTCCCGGATGAGTTTAAAATCATTAATAAGGTAATGCTGCTTAATCAAACATTCTATGGTTTAAAAGATTTACCGCTACTATAGTATCGTAAGTTCTTATAAACACTCAAGCTTAATAGTATAATTCTATTACCTAAGGAGCCCTGCTTGTTTTATATAAAAGATTGCAAAGTTTTCGTCGTTTTTTATATCGATAATTTCTTAGTGCTCTATTGCAAAGAACATAAGAAATAGGCCTAAAGAATTAAAAATAAGATTAAGGGAGCGTACAAGCTAAAAGAACAAGGTAATATTAGCTGGTTCTTTAGTATAAAAATGATCAGAGATTAAAACGCTAAAACGATCACTTTGCTCTATAACTAATACATTAAAAAGGTAGCAGCTCGCTACAACCTAAGCAATAAAAACTAAATGCTTATTACGCCGTTACTGTTTTAAAAGCTCAAAAAGTATTTCGGGGAGGCTACTAAAGTAGAGATTAAGGTGTTCTAAGAACGCGTGGGTTTTATATTATATGCAGCCATTATAATCCAACCGGACATAGCATACACAGCTTCACAACTTTTAAAGCATTTCCTAGCCCCTAGCATTTAAAAGTAATAAACCAAATAATTAAATATCTTAACGCAACAAAATATCTTAGGATCATATATAGCAAATAGGATACGGGAGCTTAAGCTCTACTTATTGCTAGAAATGCTTTATTTACAAACAACGTCAAAACTTAAAAATCCTCCCACGGATATATTATTTCGTTATTTAAAAGTACGATTATTTAAAAAGTAAGCAGGCAAAGCACGGTATTAATTTCAACCACCGAAGCAGAGCTTAATACGCTTAATGCCACTAACAAAAAAACCATAGCACTATAGCAACTTTTTAAAAACATTAACCTCGATCTAAAAAAGCTGTAAACTATTTTTTTAAACAACATGCAAGCAATTATTAAGCTTATAGTAGGAAAGAACAAAAAGATAAGCACATAACTCCGCCATATAAATATTTAAAACATATAGCTTAAACAAGAACATAGCAAAATAACGCTTAAAGTGGTATATTTAGCAACAAATCAAATGCTAACTAATAAATTAAACAAAACGCTATTTAAAGTATAATTTAAACACTTCAAAGCTTTCATTAATTTATAAGACGTAAGTCATATCGTTAAAAGAATATAAGAAAGGGCGGCAAAAAAATTGTCTATTCCCAAGCAGACAGCTGCCCTAAATACATAAAAACTAACGTGATCCCATTAGGATCAATTAATACAAAACCTAAAATACCACAAAACAAACCAATTAACCAAAACCAGATCTTATTTACTCTAAAAGAACCTAAGCCACTTTAACACTTCCTTTAATGCTAGACAGACAATCTTTAACGCTTTTTAATACGTCAGAGCGCATACGCATAAATAAAGACTTTAAAAAGGAGCCCGAGCGCAAACCGGTGTAACTACCCGATCGTCCAGGACTTTTTTGCGAAAGGGGCGCAATTAGCAAAAACAAACCAGAGTCCTTACAAAAACGATCTTCAGTCATGCCCATAGCTACGCGAACGGCTGACCGGACCTGCGAAACTTTCTGGTATATTGTCAGACATGCTACAAGCAATAAGAGCTGATCAAACTTATACAAGAATTAGCATCATACACCTTCAGATTTTCTGCAAGCAGGAGAGCGAATAAGATAACGTGCTTCTTTCTATAATCATAGTTAGCATGCAGATATGAATATAAGAGCTTAAACATATATAAAGCCATATATAAATAACTAAACAAGCAGCGCTAGCAGCAGGAGCTGCTAATATTAATGTTGTAACAACGGCCATCCGGAAGATTGCTATCTACGTCCTTCCGATTGGCAAAAGCAGACTTAACACATGCCTTGCACGGAATAGGACAACAAGCACCCTTCTCAGGACGAGGGCGCGGCGAGCGAGCATTGCAAGTATTAGGAGATATACCGAGATTACCAGGATTAACCGAATCCTTAGCACCAGCGTCAGACATAACTATGTCTTCAGCTCGAGTGATCTTTATGCAAGGATTCTCTGGAGTCTAAACCGTGACCCAACGTTTCTTATGACGCGGTATCACAATGGAGCTCTTACTATTCGAGATTAAGCCATCCGAGCCAAAATTAATAAACTAAGGAGCCTTCCGCTTAGGAATAGGCTAAGAAAGGATTAGATCAACAGTCCGTATAAGCGGAACAGGTTGGCTAAAGATCGAAGAAGTCAAAGCAGCTTAACCAAACAACAGGGGAACCTAATGATCTATATAACCAGACGCTGAAGCCCAAGGCAAAGCTAACAATGCTATAAATGAAGATGGGACAGGCGGCGGGATCACGAACGCCGACTTACCCGCAAGACGCTCACGCTTAATAGCCGGGACCGAACGCTTAACCCCAAGGAGGGGGAGCTTATTGTCAGTATTAACCAGCTTATCTTCGTAAACAGAGAGCTCTTCTTCATCGTTAGCCCTATTAGGCGGGAAGGGATCGTACTTGGAGTCTGGATTATTGGACAACTTAATTATAGGAGTCTTAGCCTTTTTAGGAGCTTTAGCGGCAGCGGTAGCGGCAGCGGCATGCTTTATAGCTTGCTTCTTTTTCTTTTGTTTGCGCGCAATGCGCCGGAGCAGGGCTTTATTATTGGACTTCAAGGGAGGGGTGCACAAGTAACGGTGCTTATAACAAGATACCTTCCTACCCAAGTTGTTAGCTAATATGTTGCGATGGGAGCATCCAGGTATTGAACTTACGATTTGGAATACACCAAAATGCGCTGCAAATCTCGCAAGTCTTAAGAACTGCTACCGGGAGCGGACGGAGTAAAAGGAAGCATGGTAATTAATGGGAATTTATCCACACATTAGCTATATATATTGGAAGATCTAGGAGGTGCATGTATAATTATTTACCTATATTAGGAGCTCGAAATGTAGGAACAGAAAAGACTATCCCACTGGATTAGTTATTTAAAGTATAAGAAAATCGTGGGTGGACCTTGAACTTACCGGATGGTTGATTACCAGAGGCTAAAAAAGAAAGGAAACAAAAGCACGAAAGGAGAAGCAAAAGGAGATATTAATGCTTAAGCAACTGGTGCAGGCTGCGCGAGCTGATTACGCGTTGCCTAGCAGCCCGCACCGCTGCCTACTTCACTTTTAATTAATTAATTAATTATACCTGCAGCTACCTATGATTGCAGCACCTAGCGTTGCCTGGGTGAAGCCTTGCTGTAATCATAAGTAGCTACGCGCAATCATTAATATCAGAGTAATCGCAACGTACCTATGCACGCTAGTGCAAGTGATCGTGGCACTTAAGTAGTTAAGTACTCTTAGCCATAATTACTGCACTAATATGCCCTTACTTTTCTAGCCCTCCACATATCTAACTAGTAATTAAGGTTATTGTTATAAGTAGAAGGGTTTAAAGTTAATGTGGTCTAAAGGATCACCCGTTTAAGTAAACGGACCAGGACCTACTTTAACCGCCGCAATTACGTTATAAAAGATTAATACACTTACTAAAGATCAATTAACAATTAAAAATAATGGTTTTATGTTATAGATAGATTTCTTTTGTTTAGATTGATCTCTTTTGTTAAAATAGAAAAGATAGAATAATGGGACTAATCTACCACCTTCCCCGGACTGAATAAAGCAGGTGGGGGTTAAGTGCTAAAAGATGCCTTTAGCACTTAAAGATCTCCTACAGACTTTAAAGCGGATCAACTAGCTTCTAGAATCTGTAAGAGCTCCTAAAAGTAAGCAATAACAACAGATCACCCGTATACTACTTTAAAAGCTTGCTTGTACTCTGCCGGCTCTACACCTTCCACTTTGCTCTGCTACCTGACTTATTTGTTACAGTTATAAGCCCTTAGTTTGCTCTAGCTAGCTAGCTCAACGGTATAATAACTATAGCCTAAACCCATTCTTAATAAAGAACAATTTAGCACAGGTTCAAATTACGATCTAATCAAGGTATATGTTAAAGCAATATGGATTTTAGACTAATAACCTAGCATAAAAGCATACGTGTGCAAGCAGACGTCTAAGCACTGCGATATCTTAAATCAGTTAGTATATAAGCCCTTAGCTAATCTGGGGGGTGTTGCGGAGATATAAATATAGTCCGTTATTACTAACACAGTAATAACAGCGTTGTTTTTTCTGTAACAGTATCTTTATAAAGTAGTTTAAAATGCTTTTAATGTTAGAATAGCTGCATCGTACAGAAAAAGGTATTAGCACTACTGGCAAACGGCACACTTTGTGTATGCCGGCTGCTAGGTGCGCTAATTACTTAAGTACCTAGTTTCTATACAATTAAGCCATGCGTGGCGCATGCAGTGGCAGTGCAGGTCACATGATCGTTCAGGTTATGTAACTGTAGCCTATAAGCTACACACTTGTTTTTATTTCTGCAGTCCATTTAACATTTAAAGTATTTTAAGACCTTTAAAAGTAAGCAGGAAAAGCACTAGTAAAGTATAAATAAGATCCAGTCTGGCTATAAGTAGTAAGTAAAAGCCAGAAAGATCATAAGCAAGGTTAGCTTTGTACCCCTAAATTTAGACGTTGATATCTACAGACCGATAAAGCCGTCGCTTTACATATGGACGATTTCCTACTGATGGGCCCTGATCTTAACTATTTAAAGCAGGTAGCCGATGAGATCAAAGGCATAGTGCCTGCAAGTGACCTTAGTTAAGCGGACTGGTTCCTAAGCGTGCAAATAGTCAGAAATGCTGCTGATGGGAATGTTAGTCCTGATCAGTCCCAGTACATTAACAAATTACTAGAGTCATCTAGATTACCTAAGGCTTAATAAGAAGACAAGGCACATTAACCAGTATATAAAGTAAGCTCATTACATTAGTTAAACATGGCGGTTAACAAAGCAAATTGGTTAGCTAAAGGTCACAGTAGAATATAAAGCAGCAGTAGGTTTATTTAGCTCAGTTCATTTTTGGATTTATATGTCTAGTACTATAATGAACATATGCCCTTAAGAAAATGTAAACATTAACGTTCCGATTACCTTTTCCTTGCAAAAACCGAATCGTCATACTATCCTAAAAGAATTATCAAAAGTGTATTATATCCTCTATTATCCTGTTAAATTTATGTTGCTAAAAAGTAGAAGTGCTCTAACTATGCTTACCACGGAGGCAACGAGCGAGCTAGATATCCTTTTATAAAAGTTGTTAATACATATGTTAATTAATATGTGATCATAGGTATACTAACCGCCTGGACAGTAACACGTTTTCTATAGATAGCGCAGAGATTTGCATCTTTTAAAACGGAAATAGTGTATGCCTCTATGGCCTCCTGCATTATTTTAATAGCAGACGACTGGAAGCAAAGATTAGGGTTAATGTTATAAGTCATTTCACGCACCTGTTTATATTAGTATGGTTGCTAGTAGTGGATTAGTATAGGGTAATGTTAAGTAAAGTAGCATGCGTTACATAGTTAGCTACAATTATAGGTAAGGTAATCAAGCCCGGCGATAACAAGAACGATAAGGCTATTTGTGGAGAGTAAGGAATTAAATGCAACCTATTAAACGCTTGAAGGGGAGCTTGCGGATCAAGAGGTCTATCGAGCGTTGGTAGCAACAAATCTCACAGAGAGCAACGGTACTAGGCCTATAGCAGTAAGGCTTTTTAATACCTCCGGTAGTAGTGGCAGGAACCAACTTATAAGCGGCTTTAGTAGCGAGATCCTTACAGGGAGCCTTACTAGCACCGGACATAATAGGAGTTTGTTTTGTTCGGGCCATTATAAATAGTTGTAGAATTAATGAGTTAAGTGTTTATTAATAAAAAAATGGAATAGTCAAGTAGTTATTAATAGCTAAATGTGCGTGTAAGTGTGAGTATAGAAATAGAAAGTTATAGGTAGGAAAGTTTTAGATCGAGAAAGAGCTTTAGAGAGAGGGTCTTAAAAAAAAAGCCTTAAGTAAGTGAGAGAGAGAGAAAAAGCCTTAAGTAAATAAGGAAAGAGCTTGATTTTTTTCGTATTAGCAATATGCCCGCTATGGATCGGCTGATTAATTATTCGGATACTTCGAATAAACAAAATATCACGCCCTTTAGCTTAAAGATAAAGACAACCTTAAAGTAGCTAGTCCTTTACTGATAACTCCCGCAAGCTCTTATTTCCTCTTACCCCTTAAAAGGCATAGTTCTAACAATAGCTATTTCAGATTATACTCATTTTTTTGCTACTTATATATCCCTTCCAGCTCTTTAGGTTAACAACGCACCTTGCCTTCTTTGCTACGTAGCTCCTACGCTTAAAGCCCAAGGGCAAGAATACTATTTTTGACTTAAATCAAGAACTAGCTGTTGCAGACTGTACGCTTGCTATCTTAATAAGCGAGGCTGAGACAAAAAATGCAATGAACGTAGACACGGACGTGCTATTCCCGCGGCCAATAGCGCCGGGCGTGCAAATGCTATTAACGCTGCTGCGTCCATTACCTACGGGACGCCGAAATAAATAAAGTAAAAAAACGTATGGATGCTAGGTTTAAGCAGTAGGCAAAGATCAGCCGCGTGTGGGAATTACCTAACTAAACCCATAATGCTTTTTAAGTTTTATTTAAGCCTAGTTAGCATATTTTTATAGATCGCTAGGTTGTTACACTTTATTATACCGTTGTTTTTATTTATAATATCTTCTCCAGAGGCTAAAGCAGCTTTACAGTAATCCATACCTAGCTAAACCACATGTTTATTAATATATAAACTATAGTCTTAAGCTTTTTAACCATAAGTTATAAGCCCTACGGTTAACTTTATAAAAAGAACTTATTTATTTATAATAAAAATGGACATAAAATCCTGTTAAATTTAGCTGTGCAAGAAAATGGGCCTATAGCTCCACGTAACCAAGTTAAGTAGAACGGCTAAATTTAATCGTAAACCACTTTAACAAAAGTTAGAGTTAGATTTGCAGTGTTGCGTAATATTAGGGCAAAATAACTTCGCGCTATTTTGGTCTAAAAATCCAGTCTATCTTTTGTGTGGAGCTAGTATTAAAATAATAATAATATAGAATGTGTGGCCTGTCCTCTATTAAGATCGTTAAAGGTTAATAATCTATTAGTCTGGGCTTGTTACACGGACTAGCTATAGGCAAACACTTATAGCTAAGGTCGGCAACATTGTATAACTAATTTGCATTCGGCATTTAACTATAAGTTCGGGGTTTGAAATATTTAACTACTTACGTTTGTTTAGCAAAGCTGCATTTTATTTAGCAAGGCTATGAAACGGACTTTATGATGTAGGCAAGCAAACGCGAGGCTATTTATATATATAAACCTAGATTCGCTACAAAGGATCAAAGAAAAAAGCCAGACTTAGATAGCCTCTTTAACGCCTAAGAAGATTATTACAATATTAAAGACACTTTCCAAGCCTTAAACATCTAGCCCTTGCTACAGGGCTGCTGTTAAGAGTGCTACCATGTTTTAATTATTTTAAGTGGATTAAGCTGCTAGCAAAGCTTAAAGCTAGGTTTTAAATTCAACCTATTCGAGGGGGTAAGGGATAGCGTTATCTAAAGCTTCGAAGGTAAGTACTGGAGGAGACGAGACAATGACTGCCGCTATGTTAGGGTATTATGTAGCGTAAAATTTGCGAATTTGGCGACTAAAGAACTATGTAAGCTGATGTTAGGTTATCTATAGTTAGGTTGATGCAAGTAGCAGATTTGGATATATAAGAAGAAAAAAAAGAAGTAGCCAGCGTTTCTGGCTAATATTTTATAAGTAAGCATTTACGAACGCCTTAGTGCTTTCTACTTAAGTAACTGCATATTAATTATATCTACAACATTAATATATAATTGGAAGCATCATACTATTATGAAAATGTAGCTGTAACTTATTCTATTTATATTATTATGAAAATAATGCCGTGAATAATTCTAAATCTGCTTATGTTAGCGAAATGCCAAAAGGGTTACTTATGTCAGCGAAATGCCAAAAGGGTTGCATTTCGTCTAATGGCAAAAAGGTGGCGGGTTGGCGGAAAAGCGCTAACCGCGCACCATAAGTGGTGGGGCGGATGCACAAGTATACAAGTATCTGCAGGTGCTATCCCTGCTACTTTATGTACCCGTCATTATGGGTCCTAATTAAGCGTATCAAAGGGAATTAGGTCCCTGCTGCAGCAAGTTGCACCGTTAGGTAGGCGCGTCTAAAGAGAACGCCTGCCTCGACGATCTTAGAGAAGGCTTTCACACATTATCGAAGTCGAACAACACCCAACAAAGACGAAAGGCCGAGGGTTACTGTCCGGGGCGGAGCACATCAACCTACCTACTTAGGTACCTATTCGCGCATCTAGGAAAGACAGACCCCTTGCCAACATCAACATCACACACACCAGCTGTCGCACGACCTGCCGCTGAGATATTGGCCATGAACAACGACGGCTTCGACAGTGTCGCCGACTCGACCGACTGGCTGGCCACACCGCTGTCAGGTCTATCTGCTGTCGAAGCCGCCCTGCGCTGTCAAATCTGCAAGGACTTTTATAGAACGCCCATGCTAACCTCATGCAACCACACCTTCTGCTCGCTATGCATCCGCCGCGCCCTCTCCGCCGACGGGAAGTGCCCGCTCTGCCGTGCTGGCGAACAGGAAATGAAGCTACGGAGTAATTGGTCCATGGAGGAGGTTGTCGCCGCTTTCACCCAGACCCGATCTGCTGTGCTTGACTTTGCGCGCAAACCGCCGCCCGCATTACCCACACGGACAGACACGCCGAAGCGCAAGACGGACGACCTAGTGATGGACGATGGAGATGAGCAGGTGTTAAGTAGTAGTCAGCAACGCTCAAGCAAGAGGTTGCGCTCGTCGGCACGTTTGAGCAAGACGCGGGGCATCGAGACCACAGCTGAGATGGCCCGGCAGGAAGCTCACGTCCCCGACCCCGAGCCGACACCAGTCGAGCCTGACGACGGGCTGGTCGCCTGCCCCATCTGCTGGCGGCGCATGAAGGCCGTCCAGGTCGATCGACACATCGACACCTCATGTCCCGGCGAGCCACAGCCAGACCCTACGCCACCAGCCCAACTACAACATCGCAGTTCCTCCAAACCAACGAGCATTACAAGCGTCTTCCCCCCATCCTCCTCGTCCACATTCTTATCTAACAACAAGCCCCAACCACCTCCCGACCGCCTACCAGCACTCAACTACTCCATGCTCAGAGAGACGCAGCTGCGGAAAGAACTCGTCGAACAAGGCCTCCAAACGAGCGGGAATCGAGGGATGCTGGAGCGCCGACACCGCGAATGGGTCATGATCTGGAATGCAAACTGCGACTCACAGCGCCCGCGGCGGCGCGCCGAGCTGCTCCACGACCTCGACGTCTGGGAGCGCACGCTAGGCTCGCGGGCGCCGACGGGGTCCCGCGCCGCTAATACGGGGGCCCAGATCCGGGATAAGGACTTTGACGGCGCCGCTTGGGCCGCCAAGCACGATACCTCGTTCAAGGACCTCATCGCTAATGCGCGCCGGACGAGGGCACAGGCGCAGGTCACTAAACCCGACGAGGGTGGTGAGAAGGAGAAAGGTGTAAACGAGACGATAAATATTTCAGATGATGAGGATAGCAAGATAGTAAAGCCGACGATTGAAAAGGTATCAGATACGCTGGGATTATTAGATACAGAACGGATAGTAGACGTTACTATCGGCGACCCGCCTACAATAATACAATTGGAGGAAGGAAAAGAGAGCGAGCCGGTACCTATATAATATCTCTCGGCATATTCGAGAAAAGCGATACTAATAATCAGTTACGCTATAAATGTACTATACGACGTATATGCGTATGAATGTATATAGACACAAGTGCTGATAACAGATATTATTATAATTCAAATTAAACTAAGCGCTATGCTGCTGCTATGTAACGCCGGGATATCCTTCTGCTTCTGCTTCTGCTTCTCTGCGTATGCGTATGCGTCTAATCTAATCCAATCTACTCCGCCGTCTCTAAGTGCATATTATCAAGCACATTCGCCGCCGCCGTAACAGGTGTGAGCGGTCGATTCTTCTCCTCCTCTGCTATACCAGCAGGCGTAGGACCAAGCTTCTCGAGCTCGGCAAGTCTGCGTCTCGTCTCTTCTGCCTCTTTGGCGTCCTGAGCCTCTTTCTTGACGCGTTCCGCTTCTTCTTCCTTCTTGTGCTCCTCGGCGAGCAGAGCCTCGAATTCATCATCGACCTCGCCTTCGTCGACGGTGGTGCCGACCTCGGCAATCACGTTGCCTACTTCGTCGACCTCGCCCATTTGTTCTCTCAGGTCGTCTAATACGGCATCCACTCTGTCCGCACCGCCAACCTGCGCGTTAAGACTACGCAGTACACCCGTGCTCGACTCCATGACGCGAACAAGCTGGACATTGTCAGCCGCCTGCTGAATCTTGGTCGCGACTTCCTCGAGCTGGTTCAGCGTCGCGTGACGCGTGGCGAGGTTATTCTCCGTCATCTTCTTCGACTTGAGCGCCGCGAGCGCGGAGACGCGGTTCTTCCTACGAACAGCGTCCATCGCAGCGACATTCAGCTCGTCGACGCGCTTACTCAGCACCTCCGTCTGGCGCGTGAGATCTTCCATCAATTCCTTGAGGGAGGCGATCGCAGAATCCTCTTGGGAAATCGTGTTCGTCTCGGAGGGATCGCGGATCCTGATCGTGTTCCCGTCCGCGACTAGCACTTCTTTATCTCGCGACAGGAACTTGACGAGAACGTCGAAGTCGGCGTCGGATAGTTTTTGCCCTTGTATAAGATTCGTCTCAAAGGTCCGTCGGAAATGCGGCCGCGAGAAGATGCGTTCGAAAGGCGCTGTCCGGTCCGCTGTTGCGTCTGCAAAGACCTTCGCGACCATTTCCAAGTTCTGCAGAACCACCACCTGCCCTTTCGGCATGCTATCGCCCGATCCGCCCGTGAGTCCGACCTGTCGTAAAGCCCAGCCCGCCACAGCCCACGGTATACTTCCCCACGACTTATGATAGATGCTCTGCGTAGCCTTCAGGAACTGAGGTAATGGAATCATCTCTCCTGTCGCCAGGGCCTCCTGTAATGCTGTGCCCAGGGCCAGCGGACGGCCGAACTGTTTGCTCTCGAGGGCGCGGAGCAAGGCATCGTCGAGCTCGAGGGTGAAATGGTTCCGCGAGGGCGATTTCGAGGGCGCACGGCCGGCTAGTGCGGCGTTGGAGAGCCCGCGCTTCCAGGCGGATACGTTGGCTGCGAAGCCATCGGGATTCAGGGTCCGCTGGGGCCGGAAATCTGAGTAGAGGGAGGGTAGGCGGGCTCTGGTTGTGGAGCGGTTTGGATTAGCATGTGAAACATCCCGTGGGTAAACAATGACGTTCTCTGAATCAGTGATGGGAGTTTGATCTATGACTTACTTCCGGAAGTTCTGGTCATTTTGTGATAGATAATCGAGTAGTTCACTCATAGTGATCAACGCTCATCGAGTGAGTTTATCTTCGATTGATGTAATCTGGCGGATGAAGGTGTGAAGGTAATGGTTACTAGAAGCGGAAGTGGGACGTGAGACGGTGTCTTAGGCATCTGAGCACGGACGACGTAGAAATTTCGTTCTATTATGTTGTCGTCTACAGCATCTCGAACTCTATACCTGGTATCCGAGGCGACCGGAATCTGCGTGGTCGTCGGTCAAAGAGCTCGAAGTTTAATGTGTGGAATCAACAACCAACCAACAGGGTTGCTAGAGTTAACTAACTAAAGCTCGTCGGATCTTATCAGCGCGGCTCGACGTCACTGTACAGTTAGGCACCGGTACTGGTTTGATGCTTATCGATTCACGGGTGCCTACCTGTTATGCGATATTCTTATTAGTGCAGCCCGGCAGTACCCGTAGATCTTACTAACTTTAACTTCTTTGTCAGCCTATAACTATACGGCGTAACAGTATTGTTGTGGTGATATTATGTCCGTTTTCTATCGGAGGTTAAGTTCAAAATAGCTTAGTCGATGATATTATGATATGAGTTGATAGTAAAAGATTCTGCCAGGGGATTTCGAGTGCATTCATACATATCATTGAATCATAAGCCAAACTCGTTCAGTGTCGCAAAGCATCGTGAAGCCGCTCTCTCCACATCTGACATGATATCTGGCACAATAATCGAATAGCTCCTCTTTCAAGATTCTTTCCGGTCAGGTGAGTGTTTCCACAATTTCGGATCCATCTTCATTGCCGTAAGTGTCAAATCCTTTGTTCACGTTAGATATATCTAGAACGCTATATTAAGAGAACTATAGATTCGCTCCAAATAGTAAAGTCGTTGACAGCAGTGCTGTGATATTATATAGACCGTGATCCAATCACACCTTTTACTATCTCCTAGTCTAGCTAGACAGTAAGCTCGCATCGAAAGCTATATTATGTAGCTACAAGGGAACTCCGCATACTCTTTGAGGAGAACAAATTGGAGAGCAAATTATGGGCCGTAACCGTATTTCCAGAATTAGCAGTAGTAAATGCCGGAGGACCCGGCGGGGGAATGACGTTAGTTCTTATGCTTTATTAAGCACAATACGGCGGCATACGGAGTCAAGAGTTGCATCTCGTCAGGTTCTAAATACCAAACGTATCCATTAGCTGGCGACTCGCTTCTGTTCCCCTCTTATGTTCCAGACAGAATAGCTATCATAGCTTAAATTCAAGGAAAAGTAACCTTTATCGACGAGTTGGTTAACATCTCTCACAATGGCTCCCGTCCCCTCACTCAAGTTGAATGATGGGCATGAGATCCCTTTGGTATGCTTCAAAATCCCGTACCAACTTCGGTTTACTAACACATGAATCCCTTTACTTCAGCTAGCATGTGAGTTTCATCGAAATTCGCTTCTGCCCAAATTTGGTTCATGTCGGGATGCATAGCCTCCTTTCTAGCTAGATCCCGGCTGTCACAGTCAGAAAAGGAGACTTCGCTAACTATTGAAACTGAAGACGGATTCGGTACTGCCAACTTCAGAGGCAAAGATGAGGACATGATCAAAGCCGCTGTTTTGGCGATCAAAAATGGCTATTATCACCTTGACTGTGCCGAATGTAGGTCTTCTTATCTCATAATTATAAGCAGCAAACGCTCATTCACATTTTGCAGGCTATCAGAATGAAAGTGGTGTAGGCGCCGGTATCAAGGCCTCGGGCGTGGACCGTTCAAAGCTATATATCACGACCAAGGTAGTTGGAACTATAGACCAAGACATCGCTGCAGCACTGGACACATCGCTCTCGAAGCTTGGCGTCGACTATGTTGATCAATACTTGGTACACGTGCCCTTCTCGGCCGGCTCACCACAAGGCTTGCAGAAGATCTGGTCACAAAGTGAGTAAAAGCTGAGCCCTGATCTCTCATTTCCATTGACCTCCTAACACCCGGATGTCACAGTGGAGGCCGTTCAAGCCGCTGGCAAAGCGCGATCAATCGGCGTTTCCAACTTCGAAGTAGAGGACCTGGAAATTATCCTCGAGACAGCCAAGGTCGTGCCAGCAATTAACCAGATCGAGTTCCATCCGTATCTGCAGCAACGAGACGTGGTAGACTTCTGCCGGAAGAAAGGAATCGCCATCAGCGCGTACTCGCCACTCTCTGCTCTCACGCAAGCTCGTCCGGGTCCTGTGGACGAGGTCTACTCAGAGCTCTCCAAGAAATACGGTGTTTCTGAAGGTGATATCGCGCTGCGGTGGTAAGCGACTCTCGAGTCACTCTCCTCCTATTTCGGAAAGTTATAGAGAACAGCTTTCCTTTCGGTGCTCAATGGTGCCTAGAGACGTCCAGAATTTTCATGAATCACTCTTAAAAATGGTGGTAACTGACTCTGAGTATGCAGGTGTCTGGATCAGGACATCGTAGCGATCACAACCAGCAACAGCGAGGAGCGCCTACGGGGCTACATGACCAATACGTTGGGATTCAAGCTCGAGCCTCAGGAGGTCGAGAAGATTAATACCCTTGGGACCAAGAAACGCCACCAAGGGATAGGAATTAGTAAGTCTCGAGGAAATCCCGACGTTAGTGAGTAGGTGAACTGACTAGTGGACTTTAGAATTTATGTCCGCCAATTATGGAAATTACAAGACTGGCATAGTGGCGCCTAAATAATAGCTGACCTGTGTGTCGCATTGTTTATAGTTGTTTGAAGTGCTTGGGGGTGATCAAACTGGGCCTTGTGCATGAGACAAAAACTTAGAGTTGACGCATGGTCTATTGATAGTATGAAAACCGAAAATACGAGCCTTCAGATGGATGTATAAGTTATGAGTGCTCTACCTATCCGTGTATGATTGTTGGTTTCTGTCTGATCCAGAAGATATTCCATATTGGCTTGCTACTCTGATGTAACCATTGTCGTAACAGTTAGTTAGAATGTGAACTGCATATGAAAGCACTAACACAGACTACAAGTTCTGCTAGATGAGCGACGCTGACGCGGCTGAGTTTGCTGTTGCTATCGTAGAGTGTAAAGGATTCTGTCAATGGAGGCTTTTAGAATGTATGTTTAGGCTACGATGGTCCTGGGGATATCGCGGAGCCCTATGGACGGGTCAGGGACACCCCCGTAAAGGTCAAGCGACCGTAGAAGAGCTCCGGGAAAAGGCCCTGGCGACACGTGCCAAGAGCCATCCCACTAGAATGTGGGAATACATCAGATACTTCTATATATTGTAAAATGTTAATGGCATGTGGGCGCTGGGTATGAAGGGGAGATGGAGGATTATCTCAAGCAGAACCCGGAGATCTGATCACGGCTCCTGTGTATAATAGCGTATATGAGAAAGCGTGACGTTCTTCATAAATGAGACGCGTCTAATTGTAAGGAAATACTATTCAACGTGGTGCACTGTCTCATTCATGATCCTGTACGCACTTATTTACCTTTGTGATATTGTCTCACAATAGGAATGTTGGCCGGGCCGGACCTGCTAAGGCACTGCTTCGCTCAATAACTTGCATATAAGCTATATTTAGTTACCTGCTTGTCACTTGTGGTAGCCCCTCGATCCGCGCATAGGAATCTCATTATACTTAAATGTACAAGAGTCCTGCCGGGGGAAGGAAGATTCTTGTTCCTCTACAGTATTACCAATATCAGTATAATACTCAGATCTTGACTGCTTATGTATGGATCAAGCAATCAAACAGACTTAATAACCTCAAAAAATAGCTTTATGTTGTTGTGATTTTTCTGGAAGAGTCTAGTTAATGATGTAGCTTTTCTCTAGGCTAACTTACACCTTATCTAGATTTGTTCACGTTTGGACACATGTCTAAGCAGTATTGGAGTGGGGAACCTTGTTGGCTTCATAGTCGGTGAGTGCTACACTGCGGGAAGGCAATTGTAGATAGTATCTCGGTTCGTGCTCTTTCTCGAACATGCTATGGACAGCACTAGCTCTGAACCCCAAGACTTGAAACGATATCGGCGAGCTGTCTGGGGTCAGAAACCATTCTGACGAACCGTTCCTGACTTCTTTCAGCCCCCCAGGGGAAATTTCTTGGCATGGCACGGTCTAGATGCTTTGTTAACGACAGCGCGCGCAATATTGTGCAGTAGCCGCTTTAGCCTCAAGTAATGACGGTTATATGATATCAGCATATAGCAATCTAACCGGATTGATTAAGAGCAGCTCGGCGATCCGAGTTTCAATACCCGGGTCCGCTATAGCCCCGAAAGAGACGGAGGAGCGCCTCGGACTCGGGGAGTTCGCTGATTAATTGCTATCCCCGTCCCTTTTCTCATGAGCATTGTGTAGGATTCGCGCTTGTGTTCGGATCGCTTCGAGGAAAAACGTGTCGCGTGAGCTAGTTAGGGGATCTGCATTCAATAGCTAAACTGCATGCAGCCTGTCCTTGCAACGTAGGATCGCCGGCATCTCGCCCCGTAGCTGCACTTATAAAGTATGGTTTTTTGTTACCAGGACACTGATATTCATATCTGGCACCAGATACAGCATAGCATATGGTATGCAGTGAATATCATACCGAGATTGTGTCCGAACGTTTCCCTTCGGCTAAGTCTGAACAACCCGTTGCGCCTTTTACGCTCAACTTGATTATCCACTCGAATAATTGCGTACCCTGACGAGGGGCAGTTTCGAGGACCCTTATTACTGTATGGAGGGGTTACTGTGATATGTGTGTCCTCTTTCAGCCCCTTTTGTTTCAAAACTTTTTGTAACAAGGTGGCATGAAATACGACGAGATTGGGATAGTTAAATTTGGTGCTGAAAACCGATGGGTTAGCCTCTTTTGGTGTTGGCGTATGCCACTTAGACGAAAATAGAACCCCACAGCATCCCGTCTACTCGTCATTATTCAAGGTAATACCTATTGCGCATGAACTCGAAGAACTGCTCTGGCATTAACATTGCCATACTGTCTCGACTGTATTATTTAATGAGGGTGGCGGGGAGAACATGCTTTGGTAGTTGCCATATAATGGAATTAGATAGAAGCGTGCACCTCGCTGAGATTGTGATAGATATCAGAAACAATACCGTCATCGAGTGTAAATGACTAGGCAGACATCAACTGCTGAAATATGATGACGCGCTGCAAGCGTGAACCTCGCCACAAATATTACGGTAGTGTAACTCCAAAAATGAGGACAAGAATAAGGTATTTGCCTATGTGAAGAATAGGTACTCACTTACACCTTGAGGGCAAGGACCTGGCACATGCCAAAAGCCCCACGTTCGAGAGCAACACACACTAGTCTCCCGACAGATTGGACTGGGATTTTACTTCCGGGTTCTCCCATCCGCGGGACGATTTAGGAGGCCCTGATTGGACATGGCAACACGAGGCCACTGTCGGGCGAATCAGATGCTCGAAGACTTCTTCGCCCCGTAGTATTTTGCACAGGCTCTTCTTGACGCGTGCTCTTCGTTGCCTTCCGGTTTGTTCCCTTGTGCATCCTTGGAGCTGACCTAAGAGGTATTGATTGTACTGCATATCCGAAGCTACCGGTTGAGCGGGCTCTTGACGGGCCCGTCTTGGACTTTGGGGGTTGGAGGTCTTGGGGTCTTGGCCCGCCAGTCACCGTCATGGGAACTCGTTACCGATGGGAATGCGATAGCCCTGATGACGGCTTCATGCAATAAGCATGCACATATAATAAGTAGTACCTTCAATGTATCTGGTAAGTAAGTATATTAGGTAGATAGACGGAGCGTGAAAGCGTGGGAAGCGTAAACAAATGCCTCGTTAAGGATATACTATGTATTTTCAGTGACTGGCCGTGAAACCCCCTAAACGTGGCTTCTCTCATCGATGAGATTGAAGATCCTAAAGGTGTTTGGCCAGCAGTATTGTGACCGAGAAGAATAAGCACTAGATTCTGCAACAAACCTGCTTCTCGGTGTCGTTCAAGAACAATATGCGAGTCAGATAGCCTCTGTACTCCAAATCGAGTCGGCTGCAGATCATCATTGACGATGGTGGTGATGTTCTGCTGCTGCCTGAGTCACACGCTTTTGTGTTGCAATATTGCAATAAATAATTATTAGAGGTACTTGTCACTGTAGGTAGGCTAGGCTGACAAGGGTTGGGAATAGTCAATTCGTGCCCGGATTCCCGCCCCTGGACAGAAACCCTGCGTTCGTGGAAGTGAATTAGTTAGTGTACCTGATTAGTGTACACTAGACTAAGCATTCCGGTCTCGTCCGGAGTAGAGCTTTGCTTTGGAGCGTTACAAGCAGTTCTAGCTCCACCCATGAACTTCGACACCGCTGTGGAAAACTAGAGGGTCCAATTCGCCAGCGCCTTAGTGGAGGGTTGCCCACCTCGAAAAAAAAATACAAGGCGGTGTCTTATGTAGGTGTCTACTTAGACACCAAACCCACTTACTTACGTTCATTATTATTATTATTATCGACAATTCCCTCCCTCACATCCTCGTCTCCCCTCTCCCTTATTTCTATCTTTCACATTGAATATAGCCCAAAAGGTACACTTTTTTTTCTCTTTCTAACGCGCGTTTGTTTGACGGCTACACTGCTGTCAAATGAACCTGCAACGATCTCCGTTACCTTTTCTCCACGTAAGTTTGTCTTGTCGTCATCGAGCCACATCAATTGCGAAGAACAGCTTGTCAACTTCCACGAAATTTTTTTCTCGCCACAGTAGTTGGCTCACGGGCACTGCTAGCTATGAGCGCAAGAGCAACACAATGGTTGTCTCAGAGCTCAATTGCACAGCGTCCAAGAATCTGAATTGCCCTGGCGCAAAAGCTGTGTTGATTTTGCATATTTCTTCTGGAGTTCGTTTGTATGTCAATTATAGAAACTAACAGTCGTTGCGCCTCGCGATCTAGTCCCCCTCCCCTCCTGGCGTCCTCTAAATGCCCACCATCTACTCCTCCCTCTACCAGAACTTTATCCGTCAAGGATTTGCGAAATCTTTCACCCACGGCTACGCCCAGTCTGTCGTAGCTGCTACTCACCCACATGTTCTAAACACCCAGAACCGCCCCTCCTTTGCTCGACGTGCCAGCCAGCGTGTTGGGCGTCTCTCTTCTCTTCAGCTCCAGAGTGCTTTTCATACCGCCAATGCGAATGCTCTCAACGAACATCGGCAGGACCGACATGGCAGCAATGGAAACTTAGACGCCTATTTTGAGGCGCTTAAGAAGAAGGAAGATGGGGAAGAAGTCGAACGGGAATGGATTCAGTTCCAGTTCCCGAAACCAATAGAATGGAAGCCCGATGCGGAATCCATACTCGAGGGCCCTGAACCGGGTCTACGGAGCCACGATACTGGCCGCGTCGAGAGCGTTCATTTAGGACAGAGTTCTCAGGATGCCCCGGTGCCTGTGGACGTCGAGGAGGCTTTGGCTCATATCGACGCTGCTATCGAGAAGGAGATCGAGGTTCGTGAGCTTCGCGAGGCTCTTGAAGAAAGCACCACCAATTCTTTAAGAGCAGCTTCTCCTTCTGTCGCAAGTGTCGTTCAGTCGCGAGCTTTAACGCCCGCCATCGAGAGATCTTCGACCCCAGGCAGTGTTGCTCGTAGCGTCACCCCACCAGTCGACACTCAATCTCAGAGCTACGCCGACCATCTTACCAAACTCAGTGAGGATGGACGATATGCTGAGATTCCAGCCGTATTCGAGGCGATGCTCGTTGCTGACATCAAGCCCATTACGACGGCTTATAATGCTCTGTTGGTGGCGGCGATTCAGATCCCTAGTGAAAAGCACGAGGTGATTTCGAAAGTTTTGGACGTATATGCTGATATGATGAGGCGTAACATCATTCCTAATGCCGATACGTACAACATCTTGGTAGGACTACTTGCTGCCCGATGCCTTGAGGTGAATAGCCTCAAGAAGTCGCTTGATGAGAAGCGAGTGCGATTTGGCGGCATGGAGGAGCCTGGCAAGTTCATGTTTGCTTCGAATGAGCTGGAACACGCCATTCTATCTGAAGACGACCGGCTCGACTTGGCCTTGAAACTATTCGATTCATCCGTTTCTACGCATAGGGCTAACTATTCGTCGGAGACGTACCACCAGCTCATCTCGGCTTGCGCCCAGGCTGGCCGTGTTGGAGAGATGCTGCGTTTGTTTGAACATATGGAAATGACAGGGACTGTTCCGTTTGCCGCTACATTTCCGTCAATGATTACGGCGTTTGCCAATACCGGCGACTTGGCTAGCGCGGTAGAATGCTATAACGAGTACAAAGAACTTGCCGTGGCCCATGATAGCGGCAAGTACACCTTAAATGACCGCCTTGACGCTCAGGTTTATGCCTCTGTTATCAATGCCTACATAATCAACGACAGGACTGAAGGTGCGACAAAATTTTATGAGAAGTTAGCCGAGACATACGGATCTAATCTCGGCAATATTCATGATGTTGCTGTGAGCGAAGGCTTTGTTAAGGGCTTGATATCGGCAGGCATTTATCCTGAGGCTTTGCAGTGGACCAAGAGCATCGATGATCAGGCTAGCCTAGAAAGCTTGACTGATATTGCTGCGGCTGCGGCTGATGCTGGTGATCGACTGACTGCTGTCGCAGCCTTCTCTAAGCTTCCTGGTACCTACTCACAAATTACTGCACCAGCCATGGCTCTATTGGCTTTGTGTGTTCGTCAAGGCGATATTTTGGGAGCGTCGACATACTGGCAAATCATTAGCAATCCAAATTTCGATGTGGACGCTTCGTTCATTGAGCCGACGGCTATGTATGCGGTCGCTATGATCGGCTCAGGTCAAGTTGCCGAAGGTTTGACAGAGTCCGAGCGAATGTTCAACCGCATTCGCAATGCAGACGTGGACAGCAGCACAAAGGCTCAACTTGCTGAAGAAGTTGAAGAGGGCGTGGACTTCATCTCAAATTACATGTCCAACCGTGGAATCATTGACCCTCGCGTGGTGCCCTCTGTAGCCAACTTTGCTGCCGCTCAACCAGCCTTCGTTGCGTCGCCCCACCCTTCAACCAGCGTGCCTGCTGCCTTTGAGGACAGTTTCGACCCGTATGCTCACAGCACTGACTTTAAGGGATCTTCGATAATATCTGATGAGTTGGAAGGTGCACATGGTCGGAAGGGCCCAAGGCTTCAGGAGGCTCTCAGCCGTTTCCGCAATATGAGGAGGGCTGGACGTCATCCCAGATACATCACTTATTCTAAGTTGATCGCCGCCGCGGCGCGTGATGGTAAAATGGGGCTTTGCAACGAGATCCTCTCCATGGCGCGAACCGATGTTCCCCTTCTTCCTCAGTATCCCGTTGTGCGGTATGGCTGGTCTTCTATCCTCGACGCTATGGTTGGCGCTTGCTTAACCCTTGGCGATCGCGGACTAGCAGAGCATTACCACATGGAACTTCTGAATATGGGTGCTGCTCCATCCGCTAACACCTTTGGCCTCTATATCACTACCCTCAAAGAGTCAACTAAGACTTTTGACGAAGCTTCGGAAGCCGTAAAGATCTTTCTCCGAGCTAAAGCAGAGGGTGTAGAGCCATCTTCGTTCCTATACAACGCCCTCATTGGTAAACTTGGCAAGGCTCGCCGTATCGACGATTGCCTTTTCTACTTTGCTGAGATGCGTGCTCTTGGTATCAAGCCAACCAGTGTTACATATGGCACCATTGTCAACGCACTGTGCCGTGTGAGCGATGAGAAATTCGCCGAAGAGCTATTCGATGAGATGGAGGCTATGCCCAATTACAAGGCCCGGCCCGCTCCCTACAATAGCATGATGCAATTTTTCCTCACCACGAAACGCGACAAATCAAAGGTTCTTGCTTACTACGAGCGTATGAAAACGAAGGGTATTGCGCCCACCGCTCACACTTTCAAGCTGCTCGTTGATACCCACGCTACTCTTGAGCCTGTTAACATGACGGCTGCCGAAGCTGTGCTCGACATGATTCGATCCTCTGGCCAGCGTCCGGAACCCGTTCACTACGCGTCTCTTATCCATGCTCGTGGCTGCGTTCTTCATGACATTGAGGGCGCGCAGAAGATCTTCAATTCGGTGATGAGCGACCCCAGCATTCCGGCTAATGCCTGCCTTTTTCAAGCTTTGTTCGAGGCCATGGTTGCTAATCACCATGTGGCTGATACCGAGCCAGTGCTGGTCCAGATGAAACAGCGTCGTGTTGAGCTTACACCCTACATTGCCAATACTCTCATCCATGGTTGGGCGAGCGAGAAAAACATCACCAAGGCCGCGTCGATCTACAACAGTGTCAGCTACGAAAAGCGTGAACCTAGCACTTACGAAGCCATGACACGTGCCTACCTGGCAGTGGAAGAGCGCGATCAAGCCCAAATGATCGTATCGGAGATGATGTCCAGGGGATATCCCAGTGCAGTCGTCAACAAGATACTGGAGCTCCTCGGCGGCGGCAACCACGAGGCAAACGTTTCCGTAGCCTCAGCCTGAGCCGTCTGTTAGGCATCACTGTTATCTTCGTTTTTCCTTACTCTTGTTTCCTTTGTCCTTTGCTTCTATTGCGATACCCCCTATGTTGAAGGAACTAATTGTCTTGGGTGGGTTCTGGGGACGGGGGCCAGTCGAAGCGGAGGACCAACCGCTCGTCATTGATTTTCTGGGCGGGAAATTGTCTTCGGAAGCAAGGCTGGCGTTACATCGGGGAACAAAGCGGTCATTGAACTAAAATGGGGGGAAAGGGAAAGGGAAGGTCGGAAATCTGGCATTCAGCGAGCATCAGCCGGCGCGCTGGTTTTATAGACACATCTCCACTTTTGCATATTATAAAAGAAAGACCCCTTTGCATTTTCGGGACGAGTGGGCGGCAGGCTGGCAGGCAGGCAGGCAGAATAGAAACAGGCAAATATCTGACTGGGAAGAAAGGAGATATATAGGCGTTGGTAACTGGACGGGCGGATGGACGAAATGGGATTTTGTCTGTTTTGTTTTGTTACCAGGGAATGTTATGTCGGCCTACTTCGAGGAAAAAGCAAAGTGTACACTACACTACACAGCTTTGTTGTTCTGTATACTAGATTACTGTCGTCGGTATATATGTCACAAGCGATCTGACTCTCGATCATGATATGTCTCGTTTTTTGATATAATCATATGTGCAAATTTCTATACTACAAACTGTATCTTGCTTGAGACGTTTTTTTCTATCTAGCTTTCCTGCCCTCTCTGATGGATTGATTCATCGAAATACTTAGAAAGTGTGCGTAACTAGACAACAAATTTCAAACTCCGATTCGTGTCCCATGCAAGCTAGCAAAAATACAGTCCACCTCATCCATTTTCGCTGCAAGCTACCCGCACTTTGATATCGTCGTGTAATTATCAACAGTTCAGACTGTAGGAAACTAAGAAAATGAATAGATTAATTAAATAGCTGTATCTTTCTGTATCTTTTATCATATCATTTTAGTTATTTTCCTAGTTTCTCCCGATTTTTAAAGCACGCTTGGCAACGAAGAAACAGAGTACCCAATTAGGTATTTGTTTAATATGTATTTAACAGAATAAATCTCTTCTCTTATACGCATTCTACCTGGCTTGAACTTATCGGCTACATCACTTTTTGCATAAGTATTGACCGCCAAAAAGTTATTGGGTGAGGTAACGGGAATTCTGCCAAAACTTCCCCTCCAACAAGCTCTCACCACCCAGAATCGCAACAATGTCTGACGGCGGCCTTCTCTTAAATTTCGACCTTACCGATCGGCCCATAAAACGCCAGGTGAAATATACTGGCGGTCGATGGAGAGATCGTGTTAGCGCACAACGGAGTGCTAAGAGAAATGGAGATGGCAAGTCTACTGGCACCAATGCCATACCGCTGCCCGCGACTCAACGAGACCGCGATTCTTCGTTCCCCGACGACATCGCAAATGATAGACCGGCTAAGAGACAGCGGATACAAGGCGACTCCCGGCCCGAAGTTTCCTCGAGGTCTCTATCGTACATGACCGGCAAACTCCCGCCGGGAAGTATCAGCTCCGGGCCAAGGAGCGCCAGTCAGAGCAACAAGCCTGGTGGCGTAACTTCGAGGTTGTTCACCTCTAACCCGACTCCTAAAACCATCTTTGAAGACCCGGTCGAAGATGCGGAGCCTGCGATACCCTCGAATGCGCCCCTCTCCGACGAGGCCGAGACCTTCCATGCTCTAGGACTATCGCGGCGCATTGCCCAGCACCTCTCTACAAAGCTCGAGATGAAAGCACCTACATCTATACAAAAGAACACGATACCTTTGCTCATTAAGGAAGACAGTGACGCTTTTCTCCAGGCCCAGACGGGCTCCGGTAAAACCCTGGCCTACCTCTTGCCCATCGTTCAACGTATTATGGCTATGAGCCAGCGTGAGGATGGGTCGAGTACTGGAGTCCAGATTCATCGCGATTCAGGTCTCTTTGCCATAATCCTGGCCCCCACACGGGAACTGTGTAAACAGATTGCGACCGTGCTTGAAAAAGTACTCCGCTCTGCTCCGTGGATCGTCAGTACGACTGTGATAGGAGGCGAAAGCAAGAAATCGGAGAAGGCCCGGCTACGGAAAGGCGTTAACATATTAGTTGCGACACCCGGTAGACTGGTCGACCATCTAGACAATACCAAGGTCCTCGACGTTGGTACCGTTAGATGGCTTGTGCTAGATGAGGGCGATAGATTAATGGAGATGGGGTTCGAGGATGAGTTGAAAAGCATTGTTAGCAAGATACGCAAAGAAGAGCTAAAGGACTCCAACAAAGATGGTGTGAAATACGACAAACTACCACAACGACGGGTCACCGTGCTTTGCTCCGCCACCATGAAAAGGAACGTACAGAAACTAGGAGAGATCAGTTTACAAGATGCTGTTCATATTACGGGTGCCAAGTCTGACAATGACGGCGAAGATGGAGCTGAAGTTGACGAGGCCGTATTCGCCGCGCCCGCACAACTCAAACAAACTTACCTCATTATTCCCGGGAAATTGCGATTGGTCACATTGATAGCTCTCCTGAAAGCATCTTTTGCTCGCAGAGGCTCTATAATGAAAGCCATTATCTTTATATCTTGTGCTGATTCGGTCGACTTTCATTTCGAGCTGTTCCGCAACGGCACCAGTCGGCCTACATCTGCCGAGAAAACATCGTTAACAGACAATACTGTTGCCGAGGCTGCTTATATCACATCTCCGGCGAACCCAACTGTTAATCTACTCAAGCTCCATGGATCTCTCCCACAGCCGGTTCGTACGGCCACGCTCAACTCGTTCCGCACATTAAATGACCCTTGTGTTCTAATAACGACTGACATCGCATCACGTGGTCTTGATGTGCCGGCCGTCGATCTTGTTATCGAATACGACCCAGCTTTTAGTGTTGACGACCACACGCACCGTATTGGACGAACAGCTCGTGCAGGGCGACCCGGAAAAGCGGTGCTTTTCATCCAGCCTGGCTGCGAGGAGGGCTATCTTGATCTATTAAACTCGACAACATCATCGGTTGCACCACAGTCCTATGAGTCTACGCTCCAGAAAGGATTCTTTACGCCAGTCACATTACCCAAGCCCGATAAAGAAACAGATGCTCCTACACTTGTATCAGAGAAGCAAACACCAAACTCCCGTGCCGAGGCCTTGCAGCTCCACATCGAACAGCGTCTTCTCGCCACCGAGAAAGAAAGTAGCAACAGCAAGTTGTTGGACTCGGCCCGCCAGGCCTTCCGCTCTCACATTCGTGCCTACGCTACTCACGTACGCGATGAGCGCAGGTACTTTGATATCACACAGCTTCATCTGGGACACACGGCGAAGAGTTACGGTCTGAGGGAGGCGCCTGGAGGCATTGGAGGTGGGCCGTCGAGGAGGACGTTTAGGCCGGGACAAAATAAAGGAGGGGAGCAGAAGGGTGCGGATAGAGATGACAATGATAAGAAGAAGAGGATTGACGAGGATGATATACCGGCTGTTGATGATGCTGCGGCGGTTCGGATGCGTATGAAGATGAAGGAGGTGATGAATGTGGCTAGTGAGTTTAATATTGGCTAAGGGAAGGGCAAGGGTTAGATTGTGGTATGATAGGGGCAGTTGCTTTGACTCGGGAGAGATGAGATGAATAATACATGATCAAAGCTTGGTCTTCGGAGACTTGTTAGCCGCCGTGAGGGTCCATTAAGTATATCTCTAGCGAGGGACAGTGTACATGAAACCCCTCATTCATGATGGATGCTTTATCAATCTACAATATCGATATCTACCTTGCTCTATAAGAGTGCTGAGATCTCGCATACATGTTTTACCTCCTGCGTGGTGCACTCCTTTGGTTTTCCTATCTGCGGCAAAGACATAGAAACATTAACAGTCCCCCCTTGATTCATAATAGGATCATTATTATCGGTGAATCCCTCGTTCGTACAGCTTGAATGCTCGCCTGCCCTCCCGCAACCCGGTTGAGGAAGAACTACAAGACCACTCCTTCATCTATTGAATCAACGAATATTTAAAGATACCTGATAACGATGCGGGTATTGTAAGTAGAATAGACTATCCATATTACGTACACGCTGGGCGGTTTTGTAATGTGTATTCAAAACCCTTACGGTGGCTGCTTTATCAACTATTCCTCTTCTGCAACTTTAATAACCACCTTGCTCTACAACACGATCCTAAAATACGTCTTTAAACTAGAGCAGCGCCCTCAATTCATGCCTGTTTTTCATCCATGTAAATGCGGCCCATGTAAATGGGTTAATCTCAGGTTTTTGAATTACATCTTCTTGCCTTGGTGCCTCTCTCTTTTTATCTAAATCTATATCTCCGCCGTGATCTGGGTATTTTTTACGACATACGGGACGCTCACACGGTTTGCACGACCGAATGACGGTGCGGTTACTATACGTTCACGGTAGTCCTTTTATGGATTGATCACACGTCTCCCACCCCAGCGAGATATCATATTTTTCGCAATTAATCGAAATCTCGGAGACCTTGTAGAATTGAGTTTTAAATATCGAAAAATCTGATTCGGGGAAATCGCATTGAATCTTTTTATGAGGAAATGACCAGAGCAATGTTACTCAGTCGTTTTCCATTTCGTCGACATGGACAGCGCTTTTGAGGATTTCAAAAAAGGATTCCCGGATCCTGTTTTCTTTGTAATCCGGATCCCATGCGAGTTTTGCGCAAGGACGACTGGGTGAGAAATTGTATTCCGAGTTTTCGATTCTCTGGTCATGATCTGTCTGGCAGTCATAGAAATAAATAAGTTGAGGACACCAATTTCTAGGATCCTTTAATGTTGTCAGCCGTCTAGATGCCCCGATAGTAGCGTTGCTTCAGAATACTTTCATACCTTTCTCGTTTCGGGGTATTATTACATATATTTCGGTCGCCACGATATACACTGGCGAGATTATTATAGAATTTTGGCGGCACAATAGATTGGGCCTCTGATCTTCAAATATTTTGTGAAGCTAGGGGTTGCTCACCTGGAACATGTGATGAGACTGGACTGCTCTACGTCTCCCCTGACATCTGTGCTGGCACAGGTTTACCTACTAACAGAGATGACTATTAACAGTTTACCTCTGCATTCCACATTCCTTGAGGTGGCATGGGCCGAGGCTGTCGCAGCTACAAAAGAAATCAGCCGTTCGAGGGCAAGCAAATCAATTTCAAGGACCATTGAAATTCACGACGTTGAGAATCCAACCGACTTTGACCACTGGAATCCTGTTTTGGAAAATATGGGTGTCTAACACATCTAATACTACACCTATCTGGCTTACACCAGGTATCCTGCCGTCCCCATTCACAATAATTGACGACCGAACCTCCCAGGATCGGTTAGTTTCAAGCCATACGGCTAATTGTGGCCACAAGCATAAGGTCTTCTGCAATAAGCTATACCCTCTTTGTCCAGCACGAGATTTGCGAGAAGGCGGAGATTTCGTTGACCCTGGCGACCTTAATCTACCTCAATTAATTACCTCCGATGCTAGATGATATGGAGCCTGAATCGGGGGGGTGATGCCTGTGGGCCGGATGTTCATTCCGATACAGATCTCTGCACTAACGACAACATGCCCTTGTTCGATCCGGCGTCACCCAGGATGATTCGAAAACCTTAATTCTCAATGTGAGTGGCGGTACCTCTCAACGTTTTCGATATTGTCACCGTCAAAGGACCTAGGTGGGCGAGATCAGTGGAAGCTAGCCTAGCATAGTATTCTATTTGAACATTATCTTTCGATCATCTAGCCAGAGGAAATATAGGTGTACTATTTCCCAAGCTACATAGCCTCAACACTACATGAGAGTAGCTGAGGTCCCTCGTGTGAGTGAGTCAGTCCGAAGTTAGAAAGCCTTTCAGCTGACACTCTAACATATAACTTTTATCACATCGACTCCCCGTGCAGACTCAGCGTTGCCTCGTGACACACACACATTTTTTAGACCTGCCTTCTTCTCGAATCTTTCTAATATCCTCTGCATCGAAGTAAACCAGCCAGCCTTCTTGCTCCAGATATTCTATTATCGCACGTCCGCTTTCTCTGAGTATTTTCAGGTACATGGCCAAGCCGTCCGCGATGTCACTATCCAGCACAGCATAAAGAATTCTTTGAACACCTGAGAAAACTGGAATTATGTGCCACTGAGATTTGTATATCATTGCGCCGCATTTGATAACACTGGAGGATTCCGAGTCAGTCGTCGCTATCTTGAAGCAAGTCGTTGGGGGGTTTCAGGGCATGACTTTGACTGAAAAGGGAGGTACTTATGCTAGATTCGCTAAAACAGCAAGATAGCATATAGGGTGACCTACCAGTTGGGGGTACGATGGCATCCATCCTTTAGGAATCTGGGGCAGATCGTGTTGAACAACATAATACGTCGTATGCTTCGACACAGTGACAATGGTAAAGGAAGAGATCTCCACCCGAAATATCCAGGGCCGCCCGGTGGAGGTGTTGTGTAGCCACCCGTTCGTAACCTGTAGTTGAAGACAAAGATATCGTAGTCGCCGCTGACGTAAATGGCCCCTTGGGGTGGATACTTGCTGCTATCTGTATCGTCGTAGTCTTCAACGACGCGCCTAGACTTGTCTGTATATACCATATGTGGAACGGGAAGTCGAATAGGGTAGAGATCCGTGGCAACCTTGCGGCTCTCCCATGTAGCGTGAAAGTGTGGTGAGCAAGCAAGGTATTGCATGTATTGAGTGCATATTATGCTCTTGGAGTACTCATCTATTTGTACGAGTCGGTCTTGGTGGTATTCTAAGATAGACATTTCCCATACCAGAATCCGCAATTCGGGAGGCAACTTGGGGAACAAGGGGAATCTCATTGGGGATGTCATGTTAATCTATGCCGAAACGCCTTGTTTTCTTAGTTTTGTGGTTTCCGAGTACCAAACTGTTGAAATAATGGAACTAGGGTAGGCTACATACCTAGGGTAGCAAGTATATCGATCCTCTGTTCAGGAAGCCTCCCTGTTCTAACCTGGAAGCCAATGTCGATGAAGAAGCGCCCGGAGACAAGTAATAGCTAACTGTGGAGATTATCGAAACTTGTGAGAAAATACCAACGGTGATGAAGGCAGTACAAGCAGAAGGTTCAGGCAACCTAATTTACCTACTTACTAAGTAAAGACTGAAATCTGTCTGAGGAGAGAGAAGAAGAAGAGAGTGGGAAGTGCATACAAAGCAGCCAAATATGTAGGCAAGTTTGTGTCGCTCTGGGTGTTCCTTACGGTTGCCAGTTATCAACGTTCCACACAACCAAAACCAATCAAACATCGCCCCTTATCTTGTTTTACCTTAATTAGATCAAACAACATCCCTTTCAACTTTTCGGGGACCTTGAACTAGGCAAAAGACTTTTGTTACACTAAGAGCTCTAAAACACCGTCGCGGAATAATCTTGGCTATATACGGAATCGACCCGAGTGAATGGCTAAGACAAACCACCCCCTTAGATGCCAGCGCGTCCAAAGCACTCCTCTAACTTGTGTCTATAAAATTTCCGTCAATTCTGCATAAAATTCTCAGCTATCCAAAATGACCAATCTTGCCAGTCTCCTGCGCGCCGAAGCAGCCGTTCACGACGTTCTCGAAGGATCGTCACTCAGAAATGCCTCTAAAAAACGCTACATTTCGCGAACCTACCTAACGGCCAGGATCTTAGGCAACCGCACTCGACAAGACAAGGCCGAAGACGAATAGAAGCTTTCTAGAGACCTTGGAAACCACTTAGCCAATTGGATCCTTTCTCAAGGAGGCTATGCACCACCCTTCACTCGCTTTAAGCTCTATGCCCGAAAGCTCCTTGAGCAGTCAGGAGGCGAAGATAGGGTTGGGAAAACCTGGCATCGCTGTTTTCTAGACCGTCACCCTGAGATTAGGTCTCCGAAAAGCCGTAACATCGATTATAAGCGTGCTACAGCAGCCACTGCCGAAAATATTCACATCTTCTTTGGCAGGTTTGACAGCGAGGCTGTTAGATCTATTCCAAAGGATCACGTCTGGAATACAGACGAGATGGGCCTTGTGGAGGGTGTGGGAATAACGGAGTAGTCCTTGGTGATGCTTTTAAAAAGCTTTTTTTTAATAGGGACGCCGGTAAACGAACCTGGACTACTGTTGAGGCTATTAGTGTTGGAGGTCGCGTTTTACTCCTTTGCTAATTTTCTCTGGCAAGGACGTCTAACAACAATAGTTTTCTAACCGCCACGGAGAAGATTTTATTGATTAGCACTACATTTGCAAACGGCTGGATAAGTCACGAAATCGCTTTAAAGGGGCCAAAAGAGGTGTTTATCCCGTTTTCTAAACCTTCAAACCCTGATCAATGGCGATTATTCAGATTTAAGGGGTCAGAATGACTAGCCACATTGGGTACATTCTCTACCCACACCTATTTTGTATAGCACGCAAGAATCCAGAAATATAACCAGACAACTTAAATCTAAGATTAAAACATCAATTGGAATCGCTTAACACTGATAAGTTGATCAACTGCCACAGTTTGGGTTATCTACAAATTGTGACAAGCCCCGGTTCGGGATCTCTACAGGGTAAGAGTGCCGGGTAGATCCCATGTCATCGGCCCAATTAGAGCCACTTATCGATCTGCCCAACGCTCAGGTAATAATAATCCTTACCATCTAACATTTTCGGTCTAAATTTAGGTATTTACCTGCTTGCTCAACACCGACCAACTCACATGTGTGATTGAGTATAACAAAGGGGCGCTAACAGTAGCTCTTTCTTGTACCTCTCATACAGAGAGCGACGGCGCATTCCACCACCGCCCGGCTCTTCCGTGGCACATAGAACAGCAGCAGCCTTATCGATCGCCAATGCGCGAAGCCAACAGAACCCGGTTAAAGACGACGACGACGACGACGATAACAGCGACGACGAGATCTTCTTCGCCGAAATCCCTGTCTGTCTAACTCATGCAGTCTTTCGACCACAATGCGCCCACCGAACGCGTATCGACGCCGCCACTGGCCGCTTCCGCCTTGAGAAGCCCCAAGAGCAAGGCCCGGCAGTCCTTGGGCGACACATTACCGCTCTCCCTTTCACAGTCCGAAGTCTCTCTGCCCTACCGCCGTTCGCACCCCTCCGCCGCATCTCTCTATGCCTCCACCTTCTCGCCTCCAGGCTCTCGCTCGCAGTCCCCTGTCGGTGGTAGGCCGCTGTCCACACGGACCATCGACAGCTCTGTGTTCGGCGCCGGCCCGAATAATGGCCTTGCCTTGGCTGCGGGTACCGGCGACAGCCCTGGCGATCCTCTGAACCTCATTCTCCGAGCTTTCGTGCCGCATGTCGCCATCTACACCTCCGAAGACACTGATACTCTGTTGAGCGAGAAGGGGTTTGACCGTGGGCTATGGGAGCTACTGCGGCCCTTTGGCGAGCGCATTCAGGGCAAGGTTATCATACGCGACAGTAATGGTTCAAGCCGGGCTTATGAAGACTATTCGCTGCATTTCACCCGTTTCGGCGAGGGTTTAGCGCATCCCGAACCCATCTCTGCGGGCCTTAGGAGCCCTCAAGGTCCGAGAGCCAACGGAGTATCAGAGAAGCCAAATGAACCTGCACGGTCCTCGAGAAGCGGGACTACTATCGCCGAGGTTGAGGCTGTGGTTGAGAGACATCTCACATACGCAGAAGAGTCGGTCTTTGGCGCACCACACAGCCCTACGAACCATAGGCCCGGCGTTAATACGCCCTCACCATACTACTCCCTATATCTTCGTAGATTGCTTTCGGGCCTACCATTAACACCCCATGAAACATTCGCACACCCCGTTGCCTGTGTTATAGCGATAAGTTCGCGGAACCAGGCCCCGATCGAGACGTTAAGGCGTTTATATACCGACTCGAGCACAGGAGACAAGCGGTTACCGAACTGGGTTAATGGGGAATTTTTACGATACTATGTCCTCGTCCATGACGAGGAGAAGGACGACATAACGAGATCCATGTCACTATTTGACTCTATGAAGCGCAACCTTGGTCTACATTGCCATCTACTTCGTATAAGAGGCACCCGGAGCTTAGCCACTGACGACGATAGCATACCACTGCCCAGATGCGAATGGATGTCAGCAGTAGAAGAATTGGCAGAACTCAGGAAGAGTGAAGATTTCGAGGGGTATGAGGATCCTACAAAATACATATTCGAATCCGATGCTACGGCGATACGCACATTCATCCGCGAGATGGTGATGCAATCGATCATACCTACGATGGAGCGCAACGTTTCGCTATGGAACGATCAAGTTGCCTCGCGACGAAGAGGGATAGCTGGGCGGTTTGTGGGTCTGACTCGCCGCTGGGGATTTGGGAGTAATTCACGGTCGTCCGGGTCTGGTACAAGTACCGGGAGCAACTATGACTCTCTCGGTTTCTATCAAGCAGACACGCCCGAGGCCATCTTGCGAAAACTAGCGGACTACGCATTTATGCTCCGGGACTGGAAGTTGGCTTACTCAACATACGATCTCCTGCGTGGTGACTTCAACAACGACAAAGCATGGCGATATCATGCCGCGGCTAATGAGATGGCGGCCCTCAGCCTCCTCATCATGCCACAGAATCTCTCATCTAAGACGCGAGCTGAGACCATCGATACCATGTTCGAGGCGGCTTACTATTCCTACGTCACGCGGTGCAGCGCCCCGTACGGGGCCTTACGATGTCTTGCTCTCGGGCTAGAACTCCTAAGGCTACGAGGCGGCTCGAGCGTCGACGATGCCGCCAGATGGGGCATACGTCTCCTCGAGAGCAAGATCCTAGGCCCAGTCGGCGATGCTCTGATCAAGGAGCGTCTGGCAGTCTGCTACGGGTCAAAAGAAGGAATCGGCACACAAGCGTGGGGCAGCAGACGGCGCAAATCCGCTTTATGGAACGTTCTCGGCTCCGAGACCTGGCTTGCCCAGTCGAAGTTTATACAGGCCCAGCGGTGCCTCAACGAGGCGAGGAAGACGTACTCGGACTTGCCTACAGACTACGGCATCGATAAATTCAGCCACGCCAGCGCGTTCATGGCCAATATTGGACAGGCGCTGAATGAGAATATGGAGAGTGCCGATCGCGCCGAGGAAGAGACGGCAGGGGATGAGAGCGAGATTGTGGATGAAGAGAGCGAGGCGCTGGGTGGTAATGGACGCCGGAGAGCTAGTTCTTTTGGATTCCCTGGTGGTGCGGCTACGGCGAATCTCGAGAGTGCGCCTTTGCGGTCGCAGGTGGATGTTAATAAAGTAGAAGAGGAAGCAGAGGAGAAAGAGGAAGAAGATGATAATGATGAGGAGGAGGAAGAAGACGACGAAGAGGAGGATGAGCAAGAGGACGAGGAGGAAGAAGAAGATGATGACGACGACGACGATGAAGAGGAAGAGGAAGATGAGGAAGAAGAAGAAGAGTCAAGCGAGGAGGAGCAAGAACATGAGCGCACGCATGGACGAGAACAAGATCCAAACAAGGCAAAGGATGACTTTGGCTAGAACCCTTGATAGATGTTCTTGTCATTAATACCAAGTCTTCAATTACATTATACTAACCTAGACTAATGTTGATGATAATGTTGAACTCTGTAAGTAATGAATCTTTGGATCTGTTACGTGCTGTATAACTTATTTTTTGCATATTGTTTTATTTTTCGTTATGTTGCCTACTGTATGTGTTATGGATGTTGTTAGAAACACCGAAGTTCTGGTGAAGCTACATAGTATATGTGTATTGCATCTGGATTTCTGCATTTATCAACTACCCAACCTACTTACTGATCTGTACTAGGAAGAAGGAAGTACCTACATGTATGTAAAGTGCTCGATGTTTACCTGCGTATTGGAGGCATAGTAAGTGATCCCTGGTTTCCAAATTGAGTGACGACGCGGATAAGAATAAGAAAAAGTAAATGACGTCAGCTACAGGCTGGACCGGAACCAGGACATGTGGACATAGTCCTGTTTTCTTTTCTTAACCCAAACCCCCACTCAGTGTTGTCTTTCATAAGCATGAGATGGGTAAGTATGAAACGAAGGTCTGGGTTTGGTTATTGCGGTTTTACCTGTGACAGGATGGGATGACGTAGATACTGGTTGTTGTGCTGCTTGTTTCTTAAGAATAAGATGCATGGGGGGGGGGTCTCGGATAACCGGTTACATACCAGCAGCTTGAAATCATTATCACAAGATTGAAATAACGAAGCATTTATGGGATGTCCATGCACATAGCATAGAATAGGTTATCTGCTTTACATTGTTGACATACATCATAGCTGACACCTCAGCCCCTGTTTCGCCACTATTCCGAACGTGACGCGGTTGGTATGAGGCGCTGCAAAAATCCCATGGCCAGAGTCGGACGACCTGGTCACGGCGTCCTGGTTTATTAGGTAATGAGCTGAGCTGAGGCGCACGGGCGAGTCAGTCGGTCAGAGGGTTCAATAACTTAGGAGTCACCTTGAGTCCCTTACGTTTGTATTGTTAATAGATCAGAACCACTAATCCCTACATGTACTTCTTTTGATTTTCCAAATTGTCGAAGTCATAATAACAGCGAACCTCGAGAAAGTAGGCAACCTGCCACTTACACGATCGGCAGGTGGAATCCGGGGCTTAGGTTATCACCCGGCGTAGATCATGAGCGCCCACTACGGTAAGCTTATCTCCCCGCTATTAGTCGCTATAACTGTATGAACTATCAATAGTTCACCCCACACTGACCCCTTACTTATCAAGATGGGACCTATTTGAGGGGTTGTGATACTGTAAGATAGAAATTGGATTCATTCATAATAATAATGCCAACATGTAATAAAGAACGGTACTACTTGTCTTAGATCGGCAGGTTGCTAAGTAGTAGACAGGAGCTACGGATTCACGATAAGGACTTGGTTATCTCGCTGTAACACTGGACGAAGATCCCCATATGCCGCGCCGCCGCAACACGGGGAGATTATGTCCTGCAGCGCAGCAAGCAAACAAGCGGCACCCACATGGGATCCATGATTCGTTCTCGCATGGGCTTATCATAAGTGGTTGCATTACCTACCCGGTTGATTTGCGCAGGCCTCCCGAGTTTCGGGACCTGCATGCAGCATGATGTGGATGTGGGTGATCCGAAACAAACTACATACGGCATGAGCATATACCTATATCCCGACGGTTTTGTAAATACATTAGCGTCACAGGGGGTGTGTACAAGACGATCACCGTGATGGTTACGGATTTTGAAAATGGTCTCAGAGATATGATATTCTCTTGAACATCATATTGCCAATACGATCTCCAAACCAAAACGATTTCCTGTTTAAAAATGGTCTCCAGATTCTAAAATAGTCTCCACAGCCTAGTACAACCTACAAAAGAAATATTCATTTATCCGTTTGTACCTTTTTTTTCTACTTGTAACCAGGTATTGCTACAGGCTGACTACGATTACGTGGTTACAAGCGATTACGTGGTTACAGCTGGATTCGAACTACAGGTCTACAATTATTATTATGGAACACTTTACGATTACGCTACGGGTTACTTATTATAACTACGCGTAAGGGGAAGTGCTGCAATTGATTATTATAAGGCCATTGTTTTGGCAGAGGCAGTTGCAAGTGGTTGGTTGTTGCAAGTGGTGGTTGCAAGTTGAAGGTGCCCCTTAGACCTTAGGGCTTTTTTTGGGGGGGGGGGGGGGGGCGGAATGGTTTCTAAAAAACCAACATGGTCTCCAGAATCTAAAAACGATCACAGTGTTCTAAGACCGTTACAAGCATTCAAAACTATTACCTGCTACGAATTATTTTTACAAAAAAAACAGTGCTCAATATATGACTATCACCGTGATTATCTCAAAGTCTGAAAATGCTGTTGAAAGCTATATGACAGTTACCAAGTTGGTGACAATCACGGTGATCGTTTTGTACACACCCCCTGTGACGCTAATGTAGTAATGCAACTTGGCTTATCAGTGATAACGACTGCTTTTGTGTACACAGTGTAACAGTGGCTTGTTTCTAGTTAAGATGTGGTCAATTGTGCTACGCTGTATTTAGATGAAGTTAGGGAAAAGCCGGGGATGAACGCAGGTAGGTAGCACATGTAGGCCGGACAGGGCATTCCGAACAAAACTCCACACACCACCCAGACACCACCAAAGCACCACCAAAACTCTGCTATTTTAACCATTAATAACTCTTTTAAATAAAATCAGAAAAATGAAAATGCTGGACCGTATAAGAATTAAAGTCAAAGAATTGTAAAGGTCTTGTTTTTATTGAAATATCTTTCGAAACAAATCTTTTATTCAACTTTAAGAGATACGCCACTACAATACAGGCGACTACATGTGCGGAGTTTTGTTCGGAATGCCCTGGCCGGAGACGGCTGAGGGCTAGAACGAACTTGTAGCATAGATACTAATTACACTTCTGTCGTGCAATGTAGTTATGCGAGGCTCGCCCAGACATGCATTAGAGAAGTTGGAAAAGGCTCAGCAAGTTGCGAGCCAACGAGGTCAACGAGCCCACTCACATCCCTCTTGCTGCTTTCTCATTGGCTTATTATCTTGACCTGGTTTTGGATGGTTATAACTAACAAGCTGGCCGCCAAAAAAAGTCACATGGCCCAGATATAGGCCAAGCCATCGCATCATCATCGATTGTCTTATTAACAATGGCATCATCAGCCTACAGGAATAGCGAGTCGTGACAGACATTGCAATTCCTACTGGTCGCTGCCTACATAGGGAGAAGCAGGCAGTAGAGCCCACTCACACCTCATCTAGACGTACTAAAACTATGTAATACCTTGGAGCCTTATCAATTATCGATTATAGCATGTGCGTATCAACCAAGGCAGCCAGAGTCGTTTCCGTAATTACGTATCCATGAAGCCGTCTAGCACGGAGAATTACCTTCTCGTTGACCTAAGGTATCACAGTTGGTGCGACGACCGTCAGTAACAGCCAGGTCCTTTCCTTCCGGGTACTGATCAGTATACACGTGCATACCTACAAGTATGAATGTATATATAATTCTACATTGTTCCTCTCCATCACTAATAACACTGCCATACCCTGGAACCATCAAGAAGCTTGCTTACATATTACAAGGCTGCTGAATAAAACCTCCTGTTTCATCATTCTCTTCCGGTTCTATGCTATCATCTCGTTTTCATTATAATTCTATAAACTCCTAAGTCACACTCGACCTTGTCCTTGTCTTGTCTTGCCTTTGCATAAACCAAACACTCAACTTACATATACACATGTACATATGTACACCGGAGGTTACTCACTCACCTGGTAACTAATCGATAACGCCAACCACGCTAAGGCGATCTCGGGGGACCAATCACGATCCGGCTATCGCGTATCGGCGCACCCTGGATTTCCTAATCCGTCTCGTCATATTACCTGCGCATACTGTACTGTGCTCAACAGCTGCCATAGGCCTCGGCTCTTGCGTCAGGTCTTATCTGAGTCACACGGTCAGCGCAATCAATCCCATTGCGCCCAATTGCGCGAAACAATCGGCCTCTTTGTTCTTCCTGTGACTGTTCGATCACAGCCCCTCGTCCCTTACTGTTGTTGACTGAATAAATACGGGGTTCTCTCAGACATTCCCAGAAGTCATAGGTTTCCCTCATTACTCCCAACACAGCAATAACGAATAAAGCCACTGGCCTCTCCTTGTCCATACCACCACCAGTCTTGCGTCACTGACATTGTACACCTGCATCTCTTGTCTCCTGATTGTTGACCCAATCACTGTATCATCATTTGTCCCTTGTACAGTGTCTGGACGTAGCTCTCTTCTTTCATCGTTCTCAGTTGTCCAGCCGTCCAACTAGAGAGACAAAGCAGCTTCCCCGGCTTCGCAAACAGCGACAAAACGACAGGCACAAGACCCTGCATCATCGTGCCTTACCCAAGCGTCATTCGCTTGCCCCGTGATTTGGATCCTCTTCTGTTGCCGCCCATCACTTTCTCTGTGTCCCTCATCTAAGGACCCTTCTGCCTTTCCTACATAGATCATATCTTCTCTTCCTCTTGTAACCTATAACCAACATCATCAATATCACCAATAGCAGAATTTTGTTGGCTATCTAGCCGTTCCGTGTATTCCACACATCCAGTTCATCACAACATCGTTTGCTCGTCCCAAGGGACCCATCAGGTACTCGTCAAGCCGCAGAGCCCGAATATCGGCATTGTCGCCATAGAGAACAGGAACCCAGTGACGCTGAGTCCGCCCAGAATCGCAGTCGTACCTTTTCTCAAATCGTAATCACTACCGGAAAACCCGCGTCTCCGCTCTTCGTTCTGCAATGGCGTCCGACCTGACCCGCGATTTGCGAAGCGGCGCCCAGGAGACGAAGCGAGTCAAGGACCACAACCATAAATGGGCGCGAGGCAAGCGCCCATCTCCTGGCGTCAAAAGCGAACGGTTCGGGTTCGGGTCCTTCTTGACTGGGAGTCCGGAGCAGCAGGAGAAGGTTCGGCCTTGGTCTCTGCCCAAGTAAGTCATGATCAATCCGCATATCAACCGGCCACCCGCATCAATATACTGATCAAGAGGCAGCGGCAAGCACATCCGGTCGCCCAACGTCACCAAGCCACACACTAGCCACGGGTTCTGTATGGTTCCTGAAGGTTACTGGGCGCCCAAGTCCGATATCTTGGTCGAGCTACAGGATCCTGTCAATATGTCATCGTCTCTGCGCGACCTACTCCCATCTCCTTACACCCAGCGAAAGCAGAGTGTAACCGACGACTTCCTATACAGCTTCGATAAGGCGGAGAGTCCGGGAAAGCCGTTGCCACTTGAAGTCTTCGTCAAGACAAACACAAAGGCGACCGAGAAGTTTGTCGAGAAGGAATACGAAATCCTGGATTATCATGGAAATATCGTTAAGGGCCGAAAGGCGCTTAAGGATGTTCATCGCGGCAAGGCGGCGCCTCCAACAGAAGAGATCGAGCTCATTGAGGATGATGGCTTCGAGCTTGTGTAGCAGATCAAGTCGGTTTCTTGATGCTCTGACATCGTCGTCTCATCGTTCGATATTGCTGCATTTGTTTATTTGCCGCTTTTCCTGTATACACCCCTTTCAGCCGCCTAGTCGGTCGCCCTTTTTCTCTATTAGCGGAGCGTTTGCGTTTGTTTTGCACTTGAGGAATGGGTCGCTCGGTTGCGTCCTGTCACAGTTACATCATCTGATTTTCCCTGTACACATTAATTGGCGGTCGAATTGTTCAAGACCGACCACCATGTTACCATAGATTCTTATCGCATCGCTGCGACCGGTCACTGTATCATGGCTTTCCACGGCCATGCACTGACGTTACGACATCTTCTTGCATCCTATTGAGAGCGACGGCGCTCTGATAGGTGGTTTCTAGCCTAACTTCGCCCAGAATCACGGAATGGACGGAGGAGGACGGCTCGGCGCATTGGAGGTTTCGGGTTAAGGTTTTTTCATGAACGATGGTGAGGAAGTATGGTTAAGAGTTTCATGAAATCCGCGTGCGTTGTATTGGGTGGCCATAACTCTTCGATAAGTGTGGTTTGAATAGCATTTCTAGATGACGAAATTGAATAACAGAAATTGTTATATCTTGTATAACCTATCGGTGCTTCAGGTTGTCATTTCAATGGTGAAATGATACATACTGATGAAGAGTGAGGGAATGAGGAGAAATGGCGGTGATGATTTCACCCATGCAACGCATTATTCTCAGCCCATGAAATTTGTGCGGGTCTGTGCGCCGACCACTGAATTTGGCGACAGAAAATACAAAGAAATACCGCCGCTTTCTATTCAGTTTGAAACAACATCTTAGAACACCTTTCGAACAGCGCTCGTACAGAAGGAAAGGAATCCGTGCACTTTCGTCATTACCTAACCTCTCGCCTTAACTTTTAAACTCAGATATTTTTAGACTTTGCTTCACGAAATCCACCTTGTATAAGAGTTAACATCTGGCACGCAAGGAATAATCAAGCGACAACTCCAGGACTGAACCATGAGCATAGGCTTCCGAGAATATTGCAGATTGAGGATCTTGCCTTAAATGGGATTTAAAGGCGCTATTTTTACCTAATAACTACTACAGTACAATTGTAAAGAAATTCGTGTATGCAGTGCAGATCCAAAATCCTACCGCTCCTACATATCCCATTCCTGGTGAACATAGATAGGTAACTTACAGAATCCCTGTCTGCACCGGATTGGAGCCTTTTTTGCTCTCGCGGCATCGTTGGCAACAGTCCATAGGTAATGCTTGAATATAAAGCTGCTCGATCCAAGATGTGAAGATAGCAGACACAGACCTAACTATAGGATCAAGATCGATATTGGATACAACTTGCCTTCAACCAAAAAGTTGAGGCAGCAGCTACCGCATATACTCGTACTTAAGCGCCTTGGAAGGCAATGCTAGGCGGCTTATTAACGAAGATATGGTGTGTGACACTGCAGAAGGCAAACGCCACATAGATTAATGAAACTAAAGCAGTTTATATGTCCCTAGATATATACATGTGAGTGGTAAGGCATCTTTCTAATTATATAGTAAGGCTCAATTTAGGAATTAAGGGGTTATGAACATCGCTGTCTGAAATATCCCGACTGCTTTGACTGTACTTTTCACTTTACTTCATTATTGAGTGTGAGTTTGCGGCAGCAAGCTCAGACAGGAAATTCGACGCGTGCGTTTAGTCCTATTCGGAATAAGAGGTATCAAGTCCTACTGTTCGATATGTTACAGAAACTTGAGGCCAAACCACTGGTGCCAACAACACTATTAAAGACCCGAGACAACGCGACTGGCGGGGACTCCTGATATACAACCTCAGATGGTCGTCGAAAATCAAAGTATCCAGCCATAGCCAAGAGTGTACTCAGTCTTCTTTTCGGCATCGTTTTTGCGGTGGGCCATGACCGATATAATTCGTATCTCGGCGGAAAAACAGGTAGATCAGATTAATATATCGCAGGACGTGGTCATCCAGGTCGGCACGGCCTTTGCTTTCTTGGTCAAAACGGGACTCACAGCTGCTGTCGTGACATCGTACGTCCAGCGGGTATGGGCCAACTTAAGGACTCAATCGTTTGAAGTCCGACACGTGGATACGATGATGGAGGCTCCAAATGACGTGTTTGCGCTTTTTGATCCTAGGCCGTGGATTCGAGTACCAGGACTGGCACTCCTGGGCATCGCAATTTGGTGAGTTTTTCCACAGAATTTGGTATCTTCTAGATCGCCTTTAGCATCGCTGTTTCGCCTCTGATTAATTGGAAATATACCTAAGTGCATCCCTCTAACCGATGTTGTTACGCCTGGAACACTGACTGTGACAACCCACCCGGATTCTCGAACCGAAAACCTCAGCGTGCCACAGCTTTCATACGACGCATCCACGTGGATGGATACTTCCCCAGGATCAAACCAGGCGGAATTCTACGGGGCATCGAAAGCTGTCGAGTGAGCGGGTCTCGAATCGGCAATTACTGGAGAGATTCTGAAAATACCTTCTAACCAGCACTTAAATCAAACGTATCGCATTGCATTTAACGGCCCAGCCATTCGCTGCTCCAACGCCAATGACACGGTCTGACGTGCGGCAAAGGAAAGGGTCGAGATAGTATCAGCCAAGAACATAACCGATCTCTCCCATCTCAGCTGGGCCGGTGCGGACGACCATGGATTTCTTACTCCAATCAATGATTCCAATACCATTGGACTTAGCGGTGTTTTTTCTTCTAATTCACCTTATTTACCGCTAGATATTCAACCCTCAGACACCTACCGCATCTTTTTTTACGCCACCAGTAACCCAGTGGGAAACGCAGGCTATCCTGCTGGTTTCAAAGTTTCCAACAATGTCTCAGAGTGTCTTCTATACAATACCTTATACGATGTGAACTTTGAGTTCACAAACGGCGTTTCGTCATTGACTATCAAGAATTTGACATACAACGAGAAAATACCACCGGTCACGCAGACATCTACTCCTCCGCTCACAGACGGCGTGCTGAGTACACGATTCTCGTATTTAGCAGTGATGTCTGTCTTCGGATCACAGCTAGTAGGCTTTGCAGGGGACAGCACCGTTTTCTACACATCCTTCCAGCGCACCCTCGTAGACTGGTTGACATTGGAAGGGACCCAGAGGGGATTGGAGAGGTTATTTCAAAACATGACGCTGAGCATGTTCTCTGTGGGGACGTTGCTGTAAGTCTCACCCGTTTACGAAATAGGTACAGAAGAGCACGACTGACTGACACCACTCTGTTAAAGCTCAAACTCGACACAGTCGCCACAGATCCCCGTGACCATCACCACCTATCCTTTGACATACCGATACAAGCGACGGGATCTCTGGATATCCTACGGCACGGGAATCCTAGTCACCCTTGTTGTGACGTTGATCGGCATTACTTCGGTCATGATGAACAGTGCTAGCTATTCAGCCAAGTTCTCGACTAGTATGAGGGTGGTGAAGAATATAGGTCTTCATCATCTGCTGAAGGACGACGACGACGGGTGGGATGAGATTCCTCAAACCCTTGCTAGGTCTTGTGTGAAAATTAATGGCAACGGTGTGTTAACGCAGAAAGAATTAAGGTTGGCATTTAGGCCCCCATAGGGGCCCGCCAAAAACCCATAGGCTCTTTTAGGTTAGGCCTAAAGCCCATAAGCTCTCTTGGGCTAGGCCTCCAGCTAGGCCCCCAAGCTAAGGCTAAAATAAATGCTTTAAGCCCTTAAGCTAAAGCTAAAGTAGATTTTTTAAAAGATTAAAATTTATAGCATTATAATTATAAACTTATACTAATTATTATTTTAATTAATTTTTTAGTTTAAATTAATAATATTTTAAATAAATATTAAATAAATAAAATATATTAATATATATTACTTTTTTTATATGTTTTTTTTAATAGTTTTTATTTTTTTAGTATTATTTTTTTTAGTTTTTATAATTTAAGCTTATATTTTTTGCTTTTTTAATTTATTTATTATTAAGCAAGCTTTTTTTATATTAATTTTATATTATTAATTAAATTAATAAAATATAAAATATATATTTAATAATTTATAATAATTATAAAAATTTAATAAATAAATATTAATAATATTTATAATTTTTATAATATTAAAAACTAAATAAAAGTTTTTAAATATAAAAATAACTTTTTTAATATAAATAATAATAAAATTATTAAGCATATTTATTAAATAAATATATTTATTAATATATTTATTATATTTAATATAAATAAATAAATAAATTAATTAATTAATAAACTTTTAATAAATTATTAATCTTTTTATAATTTTTATACTTTTTTTGTTTATTTTAATAAATAATTAAATAATTTATAATAAATAATGCTTATTTATTTAAGTTAAACTAATTGCTTTATTATTTAAAACAAACAATTAATATTATTTAATTAAGCTTATTATTTATTATAATTAATATTATTTTTGCTTTATATAATAATAAGTTATAATATAAAATAATATAATTAATATAATTATATAATAATTATATTTAAAATTTTTAATTAATAGTTTTATAATTATTAAATAAATAATAACTTTATAATTATATTTAAGTTTATAAAAATAAAAAGTTTTTTTATTATATAGCTATTAATTTTAATAATTAAATAAAATAAACTATTATTTTAGTTATATTTAATAAAAAAACTTAATAAAGCATTTTTTTAAAAAACTTTACTAAAAAAATATAAAAAGAACATTTTTAAACTAGCTTTAATAAAAAAATATAACAAACTATTTTAATAAAATTAATAATTAATTAGTTTTAATAATAAATTAATAATTAAATTATATTTAATTAATTTAAATTTTTTAAATAAATTAATAATTTTATTATTATAAATTTTAATTATAATAAAGTTTTATAAAAAAGTAGTTATTATAAAAAACTTATTTATTAAGTTATAATAAATAATATTAATAAATATAAATATTATATTATTAAATAGTTAAAAATAATTAAAACGTTAAAAAACTAATTAATAAATAATAGTTTTAAAATAAAATATAAATTAATAATAAAACTATTAAAGTTAATATTATTAAATAAATATTTTAATAAACATTTTAATATAAATATTTTTAAAACTTTAAAAAATATTATTTT